>OY744496.1:1815724-1920364 GCA_963556185.1 Pseudopediastrum boryanum
CCCCTTCTGTTGACCATCCACCATCAGCTCCATCCTTACTCTGCCCTCTTCCCCCACCCTCCAGCCATTCATCTCCATCCTTGCTCTCGCCCTCAACCCCACTCCTCCTACCTCTTCCACCACCCTCCTTACCCTTGCCCCCACCCCCCTCCTCCTCTCTCTTCCACCACCTGCTCTACTGTCCTATTGAGCGCCTCTGTACTCCTCCCTGTTCCTACACACGCCACACCCATTCACCGCCCTCTTCTCCTCCCTTCTCCCCACCCCTCCCCAAATCTCAGCCCCCCCCCCCCCTACCCGGACCCCTACCTCGTCCACCACCTCCTCTGCAGTCTTATCCCCTGCTGTCAGTTGTGCCCTAAGTTGCCTCCTGTTGGCCCTAAACCCGGCCAGGTTGTCCTCCACATCTCTTAAACCCTTGGTGAAGATGCTCTGGACACTGGCACCAATTTTCTTCACTGCTTTATCATCAACCAAGAGGGGACACGAGGACGGGATACAAAGGCCAAAGCAATGTCAGCGATAGAGGCTAAGGGACCGGCATGGGTTCAGGGTTCATGGGTTCAGGTATGCATGAGGAGCCCTTCGTTCCATGTAAGCAAGCATAACTACAGGGCTTTGCAAACCCTGTAGGATGCACAGCCGTCGGAGTTGATAGATGTTTCTCTGCCTGTCCTTCCTTCTTCTTCATGCTCCAACCAAGCAAGCATCGTTAATGTGTTAGATCAACAAACTGGTTGCACACGAGGTGTCTCTCTCCATGGTCCTCCTCTATCCTTGATAATGGACGTTTTTATATGTAAGAAAGCGAGGCAGGGCAGCAGGGGCCGCATACACCGTGCATAACAAAGAGCCGGAATATTATATCTCATGGTCATGCATATACGTAAAGAGAGACCCCTGCACAGCCCTCCGGGCAGTGCAGCACCCGAGCATGATTCCAACGAGCTAATTTAATGGGGTGAAGGTGAGAGAGTGAGACAGGGAGCTGAAAGTACGAAGACAAGCAGCCATAGCAGACCATTCATGCATGCAGGGTAAGAGAGACCACTGCATGGCCCTCCAAGTCATGCATTCATGTGATAACAGAAAAACATATACATGCTGCCCAACCCCTAATTGGTATTCTGCATCCTGCGCAATTGCTGCAATTGTCTGCATTCCACCAAGACAACTGTCTGCATTCCACCAAGACCTCTGCTGGATTGCATGAGTTCTAAGTAAATCACTGATCTAAAAACATAGATCATTCAACATCAATCATTGTTTATCTTATGTTAAACCCACCTGCATTTGCTGCATCCGCAACCCTCTGAGCCCTAGCTTGAACCTCAGGCTGCTGTGCTGCTACAGCTGCTGCTGCCCTATGCTCAGCAGAGGGTTCCTCTCTCAGAAATTGGTCTTCATCTAGCTCCACGCTACCCCCAATGTTGGGGGCACCCCGTGTGAGCTCATCGAAGAAACGCTGGAGAGAGAAGGTCTCGGGCTCCCTGGGGTCAGTGCCTGGGGTTTAGGGGAAAAGAGGGAAGGGTTTAGGGTTTAGGGAGTAAGTAGGTTTTGAGTGAGGTCACAGGATCTACGAAAGCTAAGGAGAAAGGACGGGACACTCATGATGCAGGGGTAGCTAGGGGCTTATATTATGCTGCAGTTCTTTGCTGTGGGGTCCTGAAACGGGTTTGAGGTTTCAACTTTCTTCGAGAGCATAGTAATTGGATCAAAGGCCACACGATTGTGATGGCCAGGAAGTTCGAGAATGCTGGACAACACGTAACACAGGAGGTACTCGTAGCAGCAAGTGCGTACTGCAAGTGGAGCGATCCTTAGACGCGTGCTCTAGTAAATCATGGAGCTAACAAGCACCCCTCGTGCTTTCTCTGAGCCTCCCTAAGCTCCGTTAAGCAAGCAAGGAAGTACCGTGACCGATCGTCGAGCTTGATGATCGCAGCGAGAACTACAAATATATTGACGCTGGCTACCTGTTGCAGTACAGTGCGTGTAAACAAACGTATACCTGAGGCTCTTGTTAACAGGATCCTTCTGCCACAACAACCAGGACGGGGTGCGTGCCCCTTTGTTCTCGGGAGGCACGGGGATGCATAGCCCGCAACTCTACTTTGTAGAAACATTTTCCAGCGAAGGTCCTAGCAAGGCATGCACCTAAGATCCGCACTTGTACGTTTGTCAATTATCAGCTTCGCGTCTGCATTCTCCAATGTGTGATATCTAAAGCCAGTCTGTCACAGAATCCGAGACACCTGACCACATGCAATTGCAGCAACAGCACAAGCGCCCGGACATGCCTGGCATGTCTTTCTGTAAGGAATGATCTTTCAGCCACATGGAGGTGATGAACGCAGGAGATTGTCCGTTTCCTGTCGGCACTAGCGAAGTGCGACAGTGACTCAGCATCCGTATCGAACCAATTGGCACCCGCCTACAGAGATCTCTCACCGGGCCATGCGCTTGGCCAGCCTCGATGCATATTTGGTACACGATCTGAATCCAGATATGCGCTGCTCTTGCATGGTCGTGCAACTGCTCCAAAAGCTTTGCATAACTCCACAATTCGGTACCACGGCCTTCCGAAGCTGGAGTCGGGATGCATGCCTGCATGTTCGCGTCGCTTCCCCCCTGTTGCTAATGCTGATGCTGACGCCCTTTGTATGAACTCAGTGATCTTGCCCAAGATGCTACCTTGCTTAATCTCCCCAAGACCCGTAGGACGTGATTGACTTGCTGGCAGGTTAGCCGAAATTCTTTTAGTCCAATCCAGCTTATGAAGCCATATACACCCTCATCTTCCTTAGACCTACGACCTTCCAGTGCTAGTTTCGTGGCAAGCGAACCGGACCTTCAGTTGACGACCTTCGCACAGAATACTCATAGTGGAACGTGCACCAACCCAGCACGTTCACAGGCCCCCACAAGAACACAACAGCATGTAGACAGGATATTATTAGAGATTCAGGTCCAGGTGTAAAGAATGGGACGGCCAACGCCGTCCTTTGCATGCACACTCCATCAGGTTGGGTTCCAAACTCACCTCACGTCATATACTTCACAAAACCTCGGACTTGCCATACAACCTCGTCCTGCAGCCTCCCATAATCCCTCTTTCACGATGCTCTATTTCAAAACTGCATATTTCTTTCGTTCTCTTCATCATGCATACGTGCAGGCTCTGAAAAGCTGACTTGAAGCATTCCTGCACATTTCATCCCGTTTTAAGTTAGATACATCAAACATATGGCGGCCAAGGCCAGCATGCAACACATTGTCTACCATCCCCTGCTGCACAGCCCACCCGCTCTGCAGTGATCTATATGTCAAATCTACCATCCCTTCTGAAACATCACAACAAAATCTTCCATCCCTCAAAGACCATGCACTTCACCCGCAGAGCCAGTGTGTTGAGTAATGCATAATGCCCCAAGGACCCTCCCCACCGCGGTAGCAGAGAGCGCCGCAGAGCCAGTATAACAACCGCTGCTGTGCCCTGTCATCCAAGGCAGGAGTCCCTGACTTCACTTGTTCCACACCCAAGTTCAAGCAGTGCTCCTTGCACGGCCACCTTGCAGACAGCTTAACATCTGCTTACAACAGCAACCTTCATACCTTGCAGCTTGTACTACACTGCACTTCCCAAGTCTGCTACAACTCCCCTTGCAAAAAGATGATGCAATTCCCTTTCAAAGTCAACATGACAGACTCTCACCAAAACTCCTTGCACCATATCGATGCTCCTGCTGTTCAAAGGGGTTCTAACTCACAATGTACCACAGCTAGCTATTCCAGCTAACTGAAGAGCTCTTGCCAAAGTGACGTCAAGACATCAAACAGGCTCAGCTGATCACAATTGTGTTGAAGCTAACCAAGCAGACACCCTGCAAACCATCTGCTAACACTCATTTCTTACACAAGGAGGCACGCAGGCCGCCCCAGCATTTAAGGCGCCCCCTGCCATACCTCACTGCCGGCAGAACTTCGCTGTCTACTCGCTAGCACACTTGGCTGTGCTATATGGAGGTCAGCAGAACGCCTGCATAACTACCTCCCAAAACAACTTCTTCAGACCCTTCCAAACAAGTGCTTCATAAGCTGCAGCACAATCGCAGCTCATCATACCACTGCGGTATATGCTGCCAATAACGACATCTGGAGATTGTCAGATTGCAATCTTCCTGCCTGGCCACTCAACGGCCGCAGTCTCCCCTAGCACCTCAAAAGGGCCATTACTCAATATCACTTTCCGCTCACAGTGTGCTGGTGCAATGTAGTCTGCGGCTACAGTCGGCTCCCAAAAATTGATTGCTAGTGAGTTATGGCTGCCAAGAAATCTAGCCCCATTAGTTTCCAGCAACTCTAAGCTCACCCTAATGCAACTCCCAAGTTCATGCTGATGCAAGATCTCCATGTTGCATCCGCCAATTATCATTGAGATGCTGACAAAAACCTCAAGTGTATGGACGTCAGCACAAGCCCTGCTTGTTGCGGTCCAGCATGCTGCCCTGTACCAAACATCCCCACCTCTGGTTGCACCACAAGCAAACAGTAACCAGAGCAGCCACTCAAGTGACAGCTGCAGTGACAACAGCCAGGCTTCAAGCCCCAACACTAACCACCTCCGTCTCCTTCTCCTCCTCCTCCCCATCCCCAGCTTCCTCTTCGTCACCAGCTGCACCAGCAACCAGAGCAGTCACCAGGGTGACACCCAAGTGACGGCTGCAGTGACACCCCTTCAAGCCCCAACAGTAACCACCTCCTTCTCCTTCTCCTCCACCTTGCCCTCTTCATCACCACCTGCTGCTACCTGTGCTGCTGCTCCCGTACGTTCCTTGATCTCCTGCTCCCGTCGAGCATTGTCCCTCTCCCTGGCCTCTTGCACCCTGGGGTCTGCTAGGATCTCCTGGGTACGCTCCTCTGTTGGGGGGGGAGGAGGGGGGACTGCCTTGGGAAAGGGAGGGAGACCCACACGCCAGCGGTTGCTATCTGCAGGGACAAAAAGAAGAAACAAACAAGTTTAAGATGAAGGTGTGAGGGAAGAGAAAGGTGTGGCAATGGCTCCAGCTCCCTCATTGTAGCTCCTAGCTCTGCACAGTACAAGCAGGTTGCATGGAGGAGTCGTTAAAACAGGCAGAAGTGTATAATTGTCATGCAGGAGTGTGGTGTATAACATTCATTGTTAAGAGAGACAACTGCACGGCCCGGATACCATTTATTTCTGAGAGAGATCAGTGCACAGCCCTCCAGGCCGTGCAGCACCCAAGGACAAATCTAACGACAGGTGCAAGAGGTGAGCTGCAGGGTTCAACCCCGCAGATTGGACGAACTTGCTAGGCATGTACATTACTCATACCCATGGTACTACAGTGATAAAAAGTGCTGCTTGGAACAATGCACAGGCATTTCTCCCAGCCCTCTTACCCAGTGCCAACTTGAGGAACATCCTGTTGTAAGCCTTAGGGGTCATTTCCTTGCCCTTAGCGTCCACTGCCTCACTCCTCCGTAACTCAAAGGTCTTGCCTGTGGACTCGGCTGTGCCCAAAGCCACATTGATGAGTTGAGCCGCCTCTGAGCGAGTGACTTTGCCGCTGATGGCGTCACCTTGGTCTGCCTCTAAGAGACACGAGGGCTCATCGCCCTTATCATCAAGACCTGTAAAGCATTCAGCTCTCAGTATCGGTTTTTCTCAACACACGCTAACAAACTGGTTGGAGTCATGTGGTGGGTGCTGCACGGCCCGAAAGCTGTGCAGTGATCTATCTCATAAGTAAAGCATTCAGCAGAAGAGCCGTTTAGAGGCCCCCACCCCACTTTGGAGTCCGCTGCCTTGCACGGCTCCAATTGGAATGCATTGGCCGGGTTGGGTGAAATGAATGCGGCAAGGTATCTGGTTGGTTTATTCACATGTGCGCTGGCATTAAACCTTCCGCATCCGCAGCTATTCCAGTGTTTGGTAGCTGCATTGATGCAGTTGCGTGGGTGCGCTGGCATTGAACCTTGCACATTCGCAGCTATTACAGCCATGGAAGGATCACAAACACCTACATCAACCTTATGTATTGCTGAGCCCCTCTTGGTTAGGGCCTCTTGCCGAGTTTGCCCGCAGGGCCTTTCCTATAATCACTTCATGAACCCCGCATTGTTTCTAACCTCTTCCAGCATAACATTATTTGCGGGGGTTCAGCAGAGGGGGCGGCTGGACACTGGGACTGGGGTTAGGTGGATACGTAGTTCTGGATGGTATCAGAGTAACCCGATTGTAAGTACTTATGCCTCCCCTGGCAGGCAGATGGGAGGACCCTGCCAAAAACAGGGAGCATGGGGACAGAAGACGCTCTTTCTTCTGCGTGCCGAAAACAACACATATTCTGCTCCACCTCGCTGTCCTTTGTGACAGCTTGAGGTGCGAAGCCCATGGCAAGTTTGCTATAGCATATCATGAGTGTAGTAATAAAAGCTGTACCATCTAATGATAGCTAACCTTGGATTTCTTACCTGTACACCTGATGACGCTATATGGGAACCCTGACGCCCGTGCAGTACACTCCCCCTCATACTTGTAGTTCAGCACGCCCCCAGGATTCAACTGCACGATGGGAATCTCCTTCTTCCGAGCCGCCACATCGTCGCCGACGACCGCATTGCGCTCCACGCCGGCCGACCCGACCACCAGCAGCTGCGGCCGCGGGCTGCGGTACGCGCCTATTCCGCCATCGATCTGCAGCTCGAACGGTCCAGGCTTGTAAGCGGGGTTGGGCATTTTGTTGAACTCGAAGCGGCTGAGGACGAGGCCGAGCTTGCTAACGCGCGCGGCGTCCAGGGGCTCGCCGGCCGGGTCAGACTGCGCCCGCTTGACTGGGACGAAGTTATGCCATGGGAGGTTGACGGTGGTCCAGTCGCCCTCGGGAGAAGTGTCGAAGGTTGCTTGGTAGGTGCTCTCAGGTGTGTCCTCTTGGTCAAGCTGCAATAACACCACAACAGTATCATTCTTATCATCAGTATGGTCAGTATGGTAGAGCTTGATAAACAGATCAATTTCCAGTTGCAGTTGCCACACCTTACGTGTTCGTTTGTTTGTGTACAGTATCTACAGCAGCATAGTTTCAAATCTGTCGCTGATCTGACAGCATCTATTTATGCTGACTCCGATAGCACCATTCGTTGAACCCATTTCCTTTGTAAGGTGGCCATGGGCTGCAAGGCTAGCTGCAATCAAGTGTCCTGCTGACTGATCAAAGCTTGTATCCGGAGTCTTATAAACAGCCACACGATCACTAGGCCGAGCATAGAGTAAATCACAACTGCAGCTACCAGCACCAGCTGCTAATCATCTACCCCACACTGCCCGGCCCTTTTGTCCTCCCTTGTGTCCTCCCCAGCAACCCCTTCTGCTTCCCTTCCCCTTCTCCACCCCCCTTCCCTTCTCAATCCCCTTCCCCTTAGTCCCCACCCCCCTTCCCCTTAGTCCCCACTCCCCTTCCCCTTAGTCCCCACCCCCCTTCCCCTTCCCTGTCCCCGTTGTCCCCTCTCCATCGTCCCTGTCACCTGCTGCTAACCCCACCCACCAGTTACACTAGGCCCTAAACCCTCGTTTCAGCAGGTCTCCGTATGCTTTCTGAACAGGCCAGAGTACAAGTTCATGCTGAAACTTCAGCCAGCAGCACCAGCTACGGCAATCATCTCTGCGCTAGCCCTCAGCAGAATGACACCACATCAAAGCTTCCTGACATTGAACTCATTACTTAAACCTCACTAAGTAGGCCTGCTTCCTTAATTGTACGCCACAAAGGGTGTGTGCGTAGATGTAACCATGTAAGCAATACTTGGAAGACTGGCGTTGCCGACCAGCACAACCTCCATCTGCTCTAGGACGCATCCAACTCACCGTCTTAATGTTAAACTTGAATATCTGGCCATCGCCCTTTACCCTCAGGCGCAGTCCATCATAAGCAGACAAGTCTAGGTCCAGCTTCTTGGTGCGAGAGCCACAGAACCCACCCCCCTGTCAGCAGCAAGGAGTAATGATCATTATTACAACATTTTATGATATGCCATAGCAAAAAGTGCCATAGGCCCCGCACCTCAAGCTGTCACAGAAGCTGTCACAGAACCTTTAAGTCCCCGCTTGAGGAGATGAAAGGCATCCCCACACATAGAGAGAAAGAGAGCTATGCAAGAGGGGCGTGAGTTGCCTACATGTGAGACTACGGGAGGGGCCCCTGTGTGTAAGCCTCCCACAAAAGGGCCTGTACGCTTGGGTGGGCTCCCGCCCATACCATCAGTGCATGAGTGAGAAAACGGTCAGGTGCTATTATGAGAATGTTCAGTGCTTTAAGGCTTTTACAACAGCTTGTCAGAAACATGTGTCTCAAGCAGCAGGACAGGTATGATGACTGACAAAATTGTGCAGTCTAGACAAATTCACCTCCAGACAAAACTGCCAAAAGCAAAGCCTCTCCTGCTTTTGGCTTTGAAAAAGTCAGAAAACTCACACTCAAGACAATCAGCACGAGTCTAAAACCTATAGGATCACTTACATGACAAACGTTGACCGCATTTAACACATGAATAAAACACTCCAGCAGCATGTATCAATGATCTCTCTAGGGTGTCTTAAGAGCAGACAGCAAGACAGAGAGACAGAATGATGACAGAATCAGTGAATCAGTTACCAGTGCACCCACCTCCACAATCAGATCACCCTTCCACACCGCCCCCTTGCCATCTTCTGCAGGCTCTAAGCCACTGCTGCTGTTGCCCCCCATGATGACGTCATCCAGCTTCTCCCAGGTGGTCAAATCTTCTGCTGTGGTCATAGGCAGTACGTTTGACCAGCTGGGCTTGTCAGGGGTCATGTACTGCTTCATGGCAGAAACGATGTTGGCCATACCTGTAGACACCGTGCCAAAACAGTAGTAGTGCTTTAATAGACAGCTATATCAGCTGAGGAAGGGAACAAGCGTGCAAAGCTGTGCAGCTGTGGAGGTTCTGAGAACAGGACGTCTAGGTTGAGGGACAGTTGTACTTTGCATAGGGCACGCAGCCTTCCAATCATTCAACCATGTGACTTGCATACAGCCCAAAAAATATACATAACAGAGCACGTCCATCCAGTCTAGGGTGAAGCTTTGCTTAGACAAAACATAGTGCGCGCAAACCGGCAAGGCCTGCATGCATTCGGCAGCATCAATGCGGTAGCCCCCATAGTCCATCTTGCTGTTCTTTGTGAAAGCTTGAGGTACGGAACATATGCCGCTTTTGCTATGGTATATCATGACATGTAAAACTAATAGCCCCAGGATGTCAGCACACTCATCAGCAGCAGCAAGAGCAGTGCTGGGGATTAGGAAACGCAGTTTAGCTCTGGACTATGTTCTACTAGCGCACCCACCTGCTGCTTCTACCCTGTCGGGTGACATCCCATCAATGTAACCAAAACCACCATCAGGTAGCCGGCCGTAAACGGGGCCCAATGCACTCACCACCTGCAACACGACCGGAGCTCGGGTTGAAAGGTGCGCTTCTTCATGCGCTGCCAGCAATCACAACAAGTTACAGTACAATACAATGCGATACGATACATTACAGTACACTACGCTGCGAGGGATTGGAAATCCTTCCAGCCTTGCCAGCAAGGCACCCTTTGGACAATACCATTCTATGTACAGCGCCGGTGGCAGGCACATGCCCCGTGCATGACTGAATGAGCAGCTGCTATGAAGCCACTGTCACGGTCACGTGGCCTCGCATCACCAACATTGGACCAGAGAAGGGCGGGAGAACGGCCTTTCAAGCACAAAGCATGCTAGATAGGGCAGCTGCTATGAGTTGACCAATGATCATTCTTGGGTGAGCGCCCAGCAATAATATGCAGGGCAAAAGCACCATCTGGTTTGATCAGAATACATGTGAAATTCGTTCCAGCATCCCTAGTAAAGGTGAAGTTACTTGTTTAACACCCTAAGTCATGGCATGTTCGCTATGGCAAATGTGGTCATAACACCTGCTGGTACCCTGCATGGACGAATGCCATGCTTTCCGCTGGCCCTGCAGTCGACGCCATTGTGCCAAATCAATATTGCTGCCATCGGGCTGGTTTTGTGTTGCTAACATCACCGGTGTAACTCGAGTGCCTAGGTCAAAGGGGTATGCTCTCAGCCTGGTGGAAAGGCTGCTAGCCAGGAAATTTTCGTATCTAACGTCCGTGAGTTCTGAACTGTAAAAGAGCACCCATGCAGAAGCTTCAGGCAGAAGCTTCAGGGCCGAAGCCACAACACAAGCAGCTGTCTTCATAGCATTCAAAAGTCTCACCTGTGTCACCCCTTGGAACAACCCCTCTGTCAGGGTGTCAGCATTAGTGACATCCACCCCTGATTCCACCACCAGGATTCCCTCCTTGTTGCCTGGCTTCTGGTAGCCCTCCTTAAGCCCTGATGCCTTAAACACCTGGGTGGCCTTGTCACTGCTGCGGGCAGCTGCAATTACGGTGCGTCCAGCAGCCACTAACTGCAGCAGCACGAGAAAGACAAGCATACTTACAAGCTTTTATAGGCCTGAAGACTTTTAAGGAGTGGGTGATATCCTTTGAGGAGTGGGCAACCTCCACAGTTGGCTCCTTGATGCTCTAGGTTTGTTTGTAAAAGGCTAGTAAGGGGAAGTAAAAAGGCATGTATTTTAATGCTTCCCTGTCCGGTAGTCCAGGCTTCCCAGCTTCTTAAAAGCCAGCATCGTTTCAGCAAGCAGTCTGCCATACCACATGAGCATCGGCAGAGTCACTTGCAGAGTTGATCCTTCAGGCGCTGCAATGTCCCTTGCACAGACTCTAGGTTTGGGGTGGTGGTTGCAACCTGCTTTGTTCACAGAACCCTGCTTTTCCCATTCCAGCAATGCATGACAGACTTCTTCTCTCCCCTCCTTTGATCGCTTGTGCCAATCTCCAGACTCTTTTGAGGACCCCTAATTAAGTCGATGATTTTCTATGGTATATTATGAATCAAGCAATCTGCTCTTGAAGGATAGTCTACAGCTCCCAGTAACGCAAGGCATACCCCCCCCCCCAGTAACGCAAGGCATACCCCCCCCAGTAACGCAAGGCATACCCCCCCCAGTAACGCAAGGCATACCCCCCCCCAGTAACGGAAGGCATACCCTTTCACTAGTGCACGGCCTCATCTGTGCATGCCTTCTGGAGGATGATATACAAGTAATGAGAGCAGGGGAGACTGTGGACACAACAAATCTGGCATGCAGTGCTGGAACGAAGAAAAGCAGGTGCAGCGAACAAAGCAAGTTGCAACCACCCTTCCAACCTAGACCTGTGCCTTCTGGTGCTATTGGTGAATTTCAACACAATTGCTCTGCTTATGACGTCCACTGCACTGTTGCGTTGCTCCCCCTATGCACCCCCCATCTCCTGCTTTCTTTCCTAAGCTACCCTCTGCTTGCCTCATAACATAATCGAGGACTATTTACCAAGGGTGAGACCACATATGCTGCATAAGTGCTTGAGCTCCGGCTGCTAACCTGCCATGTATGGCCTAATCGCCTATATATAGATGTTGACCGCGTACCTCCTGGATGATTAGGCGGCCCATGCGTCCCGTGGCCCCGAAAACTAGCACTGCATTTTCCCGTGGGATAGGAGCAGGAGCAGGCTTCTCCTGGGTACTGGTCTCGGTACTCATTTGTACCTCGCCTTCCGGGTTGTTCTGGCTTGCCGCGTAGCCTAGAAAACCCAGCAGTGCAGCTGCAAAGGCCGTATACACACGATCAGTCTCCCATAGTTAAACTATTGCGTTGCAAGTGCCTTTGAAGCGACGTGCGTGACAGGCAACCTCAGAATATCCAGGTGAGCGTAGTGTGCATGTAACACTCTCTTCTTCAAATCGAATCTTGCAGTAACAGCGGCCATAGCCTGGATAGCAGGTGCGAATCAATTCATCATCCCCCGCAACCGCATCTCCGATACACGTACCTAGCGCAGCACCGCCTGCGTATAGCACCTGCTGTGGGATCTCCTTGACGTCGTGGATGTTGTTCAAGTCCAGGTTCAGATCGTTTACGTTTAATCCAGCTTGCACAGCAGTCCGGTACTGCCTCGTCGACTGGAGAAGCCTCCTACCGCAGCTGGAAGATGGAATGCAGGCTTTCGGTCTAACAGGCACTACAGCCTTTATGCTACGTTGAGCGCAAGCCGAAGAGCGCATAGACGTTTTAAAAGCTTGCAGCTTCATGGCTACTGAAGCTCGTGGTGCCTGGGCAAAGATAGCCTGGATGCAGCACAGCCACTAACAATGGACCAGCAAGGTGTGCCGCATTGGCTGCACAAGTGGCTTACTACAAGGGCTCAAGCATCCATGTCGAGCTGAGACCATGACGCATGTCCTGAGCAGCAAGATCCTTGTGGTCACTAGGCTTCGTCACTTGTGCGGTAGCAAACTTCAACAGGCACGGCCCCCTCGTGGGCATAGCGTGTAGCACGCCCACTAATGCTGGTGAAATGAGCTAGGGCCTGTGCCATCGCTTCTCTTGCTTTGCAACAGGAACTCGCTGTGCATGCCACCATTCGCAGTCGCTTTGGGTCGTCCTCTCAGTATCTTCTTACCTCAAGGGCAATCAATTGCTTGTCAGATTCTTGAGGGCATCTATTTTCTTAAATTAAGCCACTGCTCTCATTCCAGCTCCCTAGCCACTCCGTATGACTTGCAGCAAGACTGCCATGGCCGTCGACTGCTGATACATCACAGTTAGCCCACTACGATGGGTATTGCTGGCAGCAAAGACGAAACCGGCAAGAACGTGTTAAGCAGCCTGCCCCCGGGCTTGCTGGACCGCAAGGGCCGAGACCTCCGGGACAAGTTAGACGAATGTCTAGGGCAGAACATGTGGTACTTCTCGATAGGTGATCTATACCAGCCCCATTGATGGGATTCCCTTCTTTTGCTAGGCCCAGATAATGTTGGACAACTCCTGCATGTTTATGTTACAGCTGGGCTTATGATCGCACTACCAATGGCATTCATATATAAGGTAAGGGGATGGGAGAGCTCATGAAACTGGCTTGCAGGTAGTGGTGCTGTGAGGCTAGCAAGCCAGGAGGAGCAGCAAGGCAAACCACGAAATGATAAGCAGTCCTGGGGACTGGAGGGACTGGGGACAGATTCAGGGACTGGAGGAGGCTGCCTCTCAGCTATCATACTCGGGTGCTTGCAGCAGTTGAAGTGAGAGCTTGTTACTTTCAGCATTCGTAATCCGTATCCGAACGTAAGCAGTCTATTAGAAGTCACCATTGTGATACCTGATGATCAATGCTCTTTATTACGATTCCTGATATGGAATGTTGTGAAAAAGCTGCACATTCTCTGACCATAGAAAAATGGGCACCCAAGATGAGCACGGGCAGACACCATCTCCACAAGAGCTTGGATGCATAGGAAGCAGTATTTGTACCAGGGTTTCTGTGCTTGCGCTCTCCTTAAGCCCGTGCACCCTCTGCAAGAACCCCATCGGCAGGACTGCCCAAGCTACTCTTGCTGATATCATATCCAAAATGCAGCACCAAACCAGCAGTTTGGGTACAATATGAGCAAGATCAGCTTACCTTCGACTCATAATACCCCTCATGGGCACTGTCAGCCCCGATCATCTACGAATCCCACCGAACCACAATAACTTGAACTTTACGGTCCGAAGCTCTTTCAGCAATGCAAGCAGTTCTTGGATGTATGTTTCTGGCCTAATGTGTGGCATGTCCGCCCTAATTCTGACTGTGTCCTGTGCTGCTGCCGCAGACAGAAAGACCACTTTTTGCGGCTGCAATTGTTGGCCCTGTAGGAGACCTCATATATGGTAAGTACCACACATCACATGACCCTGAGAGGCAAAGTTGCTTCATCACGTGGCTTTTGTCTTGTAAAAGCTGTTTATTGGTGCACTTAGCTTCGAGGCTGTCTCATGAGGTCATGGACGCCGTCAGAGTCTAGCAGCTCTTGTGCATATGTCTGCTGCCGGATACTACTGTGCTTATCACACATCTTGTGCTAAGAACGTGAGTTCCAAGGTTTCTGCACAATGTTCGGGTAGTACTTCTTATTCATGTGTTTCAGGAATGTAATGCGGGATTACTCATGTGCGTGTGTTTTCAGTGAGTTGCTGGTCCAGATTGCGCTTCCCTCCAGAACGACAAACTCATCAATCACAGTTCACCTGGCCTCAATAGGACTTTTTTTACAGTTTACCATTTGATTACAGGAATGGCACATTGGAAGCATTTGTGCGCCAAAGCATTTATACGGATAGATCACTGCAAAGTTATCTGGCCGTGCCAGTGCCAGCCGCATAATTCCAACCAGTTTGGTTAGTATGTGGAGAGCAGATAACCAAATTATTGAGCTGAGCCACTAAGGAAGAGACAGGCAGACGATTAGGGACCTAGGTAATTTGATAGCTAGGGTAACTTGTAAGTGTGTGCAAGTATGCATTTTTATATGCCAATCTGAGGTACAGTACCTACAGCAGACTTGGGCTGTGATAGTAGGCGGAGGTTGTGCTTTACAATGCATGCTTATCCCAGGTAAGATCACCAGCCTCTATACCGGTAGTTCTTTGAGATTGTACGCCTACACCTCTAAGCTTGCTTGTAGGCACCAGGTCTCCTAGAGCGAGAAGCAGAGTCGTTCTTGCTTGATATATCTAACATGAATGGTGAATGAAGACAAGAGAGAATGCTAAAGGTGAATTTGAAGACTGTGAGATGTTGTCGGTGCGAGCAGAGGAGGTCACGCCTCTCTTGCTAGTCGATCTTGCATTGATCGCGGTTGCTCCTGATGGAAAATGACACCGTGTTTGCAACACGGAATGTGCCAATGCTGTTCATGTTTTGTGGTGTTTGCAGGTACCTCACGGTGTGAAATTCCCAGGGCAGAGTTTGCAGACCATATGAAGCACCTCCAGACTCAGTACAGCAAGAGGGTGTCAGAGTTTGGGGATGTGCTGGAATATGAGCAGAAGCTTGAGCAGCAGCAGCAACAACAACGGGAAAAATAGGTGTGGGCCTGATGCTTGGCACAAACCATAGCTGGTATTAGTGCTCCCTGACCGCGGATTTTCGTGGCACTAGGACAACTTGTTTGCTCTGTCTCGAGGTCATTTGGCGATTGATCAGCCTGGTGTGTGTGGGAGGGCTGCTATCCTGGAACGATATGGAATGAAACTTCCATGGCACGTTACACGGTTGATGGGGCTGCTACAGTCTTATGTTGCCAATCTTGAAACGGCAGCACGCGCATGAAGTAGTTGAACCGCGAAGAACCGCTGCTCTGGTAGGCGAGCTAGGTGCGGCTCATTCCAGAGCAAACGTGAAGGGTTCGAGCAACCGGTTCTTGCTTTCCTGGATGCAAGGCCTCCAGTGAAGTCAACAGTAGAGGAGGAATGTCCCCAGCGGGCCGGCTGTAGCGGCTGCAGTAAGGTTTCGGAGCACACCTGTAAATGCGAGTCTCCTTCAAAGAGAGGATCACCTGTACACGCTCCACAGGCGAAATGTTGGCGACGGCCGATGCTGTACAGTCATTGGAAGCTATTGACCTTGTGCTGGCAAGCTATCAATTCACCGAAAGTAAAGCCACTGTGCGGAATCGCTGATCGTGGCAGGCGAAGCAGTTTCTTGCCGTTGTGTCCCGCGAAGCCCTTGTTTTCTCGGTGGAAGGCCTAACGCATCTTACACATTCACCTTCTACGGCTTTGCTCGTGATTGTTCCAGATGAATCCGAACATGGGCATGAACAACATGGGTATGAACCCAAACATGATGGGCATGAATCCCAACATGGGCATGGGCATGAACCCTATGATGATGGGCCAAGGCATGGGCATGCCCGGCATGGGCATGGGTGATGGGATGGGCATGGGCTTCGGGGTAAGAGCCGCGATGCGTCGGTCAGCCGAGTTCATTGTGGTCCTTAGTGCTTACCCCCGTTGCTGTCTTGCAGGATATGCAAGGGATGGGTGGCATGGGAATGGGGATGGGCGGCATGGGCATGGGTATGGGTGGCATGGGCATGGCCCCTGGGGCCCAGGGCAAGATGGGAGCAGGAGCTGCCCCTCCAAGGCCTGGCGGGATGCAAGGCGCGGGAGCGGGGGGCCCTTTCAACAAGCAGAAGGTCTGCCACAAGTGAGTTCATTGGCATGGGGCCTCTCTTTTGTCTTGCAGTCAGGACTTTTACTGAGCACACATTGCTCACATCCTCTGGACCCCCCTCTTTGCAGGTGGAATGACACTGGTAACTGCCCCTATGGCGATTCATGCAAGTACTCACATGGCGGTGCAGAGAACCGCATGCCTGGAGGTGGTGGACCAGCTGGCGCAGGCAAGATCATGACACCCAAGCCTGCAGGCGCCATGGGTATGGGTATGGCCATGGGCATGGGGGATAAGCCCAAGGGTGCCATGCACAAGACTCGTTTGTGTGAGCGCTTCATGGAGACTCAAATCTGCCCCTATGGAGACAAGTGCACCTTTGCCCATGGGTAAGGCAAGATGTATCAGGTTGGTTTTGATCAAGTGATAGTAGTGGCAGAAAGTTCAGCAGGAGGTGGTTGTATCGTCCACTTCCCTAAGCAGTATGTAAGCAGCAGTTTAAGCATGTGGCAAACGTGGGAGTGTTATGTGCGCGCTTGATTCCTTTGCAGCATAGCTCTAAAAATCTTGCCTTCTGCTGTTCCGGAGTTCAGCTGGACACACCCAACAGACCATGTATGCATGCGAAGCTGTCTTCATCCTAGCTATAGCCTTTTTCCAAGAGTCAGTAATTGTGACGATTTATATCTGAAATACTAACTGCGAAGTCATTGTGCACTTGCACTGCCATTTCTTTTATGGCCATATCTTATGGTGTGCCTCCTGCCTTACTGTATGCCTGCTGCAGCCATCATGAGCTCAGGGCTCCTGGCGGAAACCGTCTACAGGGTGCTGGCAACATTCAGAACAGGTAAGGGGTGGCTCTTTCTGGCCTTGGGGGAACTTGCATAGAGGATGCTATGGTAGCCTGAGTAGGTTTCGTACCTAATTGAACAAGGAGGTGGATTCTGGGCTTCTTTCTAATTTTGGATGTATGGTTGTCATCCATGTGCAAGCAATTGGTTATGCAGTTTGCCTGTTAATCTCCTTAACCTTGCTTTTGTGCAGTCTGTGGTAATAGCATGGCTGGGTATGTGGCTTCCTGGGGTTAACATGTGTATGCTTTATTAATTCAACGACATATTCCCTGTCTTGCAGGCTGGGCAACATGGGCAGCATGCCCACGGCTGGCGCGGCGAATGTAACCAGTGGTGGCAAGCGTACGCATGAGGAGGGGGCGTCCATGGAGGTCAAGCGCCAGAAGGTGTCAGTACAGCCACCACCGCAGGAGCGCCTGCCTGACCAGGGGTCAATGGACCTAGGGGAGTTGCAGAAGCGCTTCCAGCAGCTCAAGGAAGAGGTGAGCA
Source organism: Pseudopediastrum boryanum (assembly GCA_963556185.1). NCBI lineage: Eukaryota > Viridiplantae > Chlorophyta > Chlorophyceae > Sphaeropleales > Hydrodictyaceae > Pseudopediastrum > Pseudopediastrum boryanum. The sequence goes on from OY744496.1 coordinate 1,833,209, forward strand.
GGGGCATAGGCGCAGGTGCTTGCAGTAAAGATAAAATAGCTTGTTTAGGTGGTAATTGGACTGAGGGGTTGACGGCAGTTGACAGCACTACTGTTTGGCTTTATGCTTTACCTGTCTAGTTGGGCTTTTCTTCCTCGTGCACTTGTGGTCTATGCACATAGACTTCTATCTGGCCTGCAGCTTGCAGCCGCTAATATAATTGGAAGTCCTTAGCAATGGTCGCATGCTGGACATTGTAGTTGGCGGCTTCTGGAGTTTTTAATATTGCCACAAATAGTCTTCAATTTGATGCTGAGCTGACAGACACCTTGCTGCCCCTGCATTGCAGGCCAACAGCTTTGCTGCTGACACTGGTCACAGTGTGGCTATGTTCACCATCGGCGGCATCCTGTCCGACCAGAACGACAGCAGTGCAGATGACTTCTCGGAGGAGGCGTATGTCAAGTCCACCAACAGCAGCAACTTCCCACGCCTCAAGCTGGCAGTGCTGAAGTATGGCAGCGGGGGTGTGGCAAAGCAGCTCACGGTGCGGCCTGAGATTGTGAAGTTTGTATGCGCCCGTGGCACCAAGGCCCTGAGTGAGATGGCTCAGAATGCAGATGGCAACATTAACTTCACTGATGAGTGACCTTGGGCATTGCTGTAGCAGGGGAGGGAAGGGTTTCATATGGGTTGGCACGGGGCCAACACTGGGGAGGGGGGGGCATGAAGTTGCAGCGCAGGGACCTACCAAGGTACCAGGTCCTGCGCGATCAAAGTTGCATGGCTGTTCTTGCCGACAGCAATGCTTGGGCAAGTAGGCCAGACAAGCAGGTGGAGGGCTGTTCAGTACTTTCTGGGCAAACGGGAGCAGGGCTTCTCCGGTTCTGGTTCGGTTATCTAGCGGTAATGTCTTTGCTGCTGCCATGGGGTCTTAGGGGCCTACGGTTTTGGGGATCTGCAATATCAGTTCATAGGGAGCAAGCCCAGGGCCTTGTGGCATCTCTCTGTGGAGGCTGTGCCCTCCATACCTAGGCACATGCTGTCCGCATGATGTTACATGTCCAAGACAAGCTCTGTACGGTGGCGATGTTAGACGAGAAGATGAGATGACAAGATGATGCGAGGCGTGGCTGTAGCAAATTAGCCTGTGTGGGACTAAATTTATGTAGAATAACAATGTGCAATTTTTGTAGCCTTATAAGTGTAAGACCTCACCTTGGGCAGCCTTTGAGCTGCTCAAAGCACTATGTAAATTTTGATGCAGGTCATGTTCTTGAGGAACCTCGGGTATGTTGGTATACCTGGGCGAGTACTGGTTGTGCTTGTCCTAAGTGCACCGGCAATCACTTTCGGTGGGCGCATGGTGTGCCCTTTCTTATCGGGGTTGTCCTTCTGGCCGGCTGTCTGTTCTCTCGATGGCGTATGCCGTTGCTCTCGTTGGATTGGGTCTTGGGGCTCACATATAGCAAAATTGCCTTAATCTTAGCTATCAGGCTGGGCACAGTTCACTGGTACGGATACTCTCAGGTCCCATCTTGTTTGGTGGGTAAGGCAGCAGGGGCCTTGGCGTATCCTAATGGTCCTACTCTGGTATGCAGTGGCCTTTTTGGATCCTAACTTGCAGGCTTAAGGGTTCTTTCATGCAGGTTCATGTAGTCAGCAGAGCGGCTGATGTCTTGCTTAAAGGAGTAGGAACTGCTGAGCATAAGCTGCCAGTCCCAAGGAGTTTGTGCCTGTTGGCCTTATGGACAAAGCAACTGTGGGCTAGATTACATTTAGCGAAGCCCAGTCAACTTAACTGACTATGCATGTAGGTGCCAAGGATTTGTGAAAATGTGATGCACTGAGCTGCTGTTGCACATATGCACTTTTCTATATCTTTTCCCAGTTGCTTATGATCTGCAGCTTGTGTAATACTGCTCTGAATTAAACCGGGTTAAGTGGTGCTCTATTAGTTAAGCACGTGCACATACTGATATGCACTAATTTTGGTCAGCTGGTACTGTTTCTTGAACCGAGGGCACGTCTTTTACAGTGATGTTCTGGGAGAGGCGTATTTTCAGTTTTGCTCTACTTCACGAGGTATATTGCATAGTGTAGCATTGCTTGCAGGGACCATAAGTTGTCTACCATCCTATATAACAAGGGTGCCTTCTTACTGAACCCATGACATCCATTGCACAGCTATGTTCAGCGTATGCGGGCTTCTTTAGGTAAGCGAGAGTTCTGGACAACGCTGGAATGTGGCCATTGGTAGTCAGGTACATATTGATATGTTCTTTTGGGTAGCTCTCTAACTAAAATAGGGGGGGCTTTGTCGTCCTAAGCTAATGCCCTAGGAGGTGGGTTGCAGTGATTGTGGGTAAACTATGGTATGCCGCAGTGTGTGGGTGCGCACATCTCAGTGAGACCCTTGCAGGTGCGGGTTGCAGCAGCTAATGTCACATGCTATCACAGAACAGGTTTTTGGTGCATTCAGACCCAGATTTATGCTATCAGAGTACAAGAGTTTCGAGGCATGATCATTGTGGTCAAATTGTATTGGCACCATAGGGGAAGGTTTGCACTTTGTCCGATATGATGTCCAGTGATGGTGTTTGCCCAGCTGCTGCAGTATGCTTTTTTGCTCTATGCAGAACACAAATGGGAAAGGAGGCAACAAACAAGCAGCTTTTTAGGGGTCCCAACTTGCAACTGAGTTTGATATGTGCTGGTATGACATCAGGCCACTAAAGTACATGCGGGGTCTGCATGCCTGTTTCCAAAGCATGGTTTTCTGCAGCTGTTTCCGGGGGCTATGGGAAACAGTGCTCGCTCCCAGGAGAGCTGTGTCTCTCAGCAGCACATCATTGGGTCGTTGCAGGGCACTTGGGGTTTCGTTTGCTGGTCATGGAGTGGTGCCAGGCTATGTTTGCGGTGTCTCTGGCTCTCGGATTATCAAGCAGGTCTTTGCTAATTATATGGCTCTCACACATGTGCATGCATCGATCCTGCAATTGCACAGAGGACAGTGGTGCCCTCTTTAAAGTGCACCGCACACAGCATGCAGTCACATATGGTACCCAGGGGCTTTGGTGGATTTGGGAGTTGTCAGCCAAGTTTTGGCAGCGCTGGGCAAAGAGGCAACTAACCAGCTAATCAGATCGGTCGGATGGGTCATGATGGAATGAGATGTCTGCTGATGCACATACAGAACGAGATGTCTGTTGTTTGCTTGCTATCTACAAGGGGTTGCTGGCAACCAAAATCAACTGGTACGAATTTGTGGCCGGATAGGGGCACGGGGCGTCATTGGGGGCTTCTCTTCCTTTATTCCATCGTACAATGTCTGCTGGGCCTTGGATCACTGTGGATTTCTCGAGTTGCTATGGCTGCATAACTCCTCACCAGCACAAATCATGCGTGAGTCTAAGTGCAAGTTTTGAACTGCTTGGCTTGCTGTTGACTGGGTCAACTGGTCAGTGCACGGCAAAAGGAATTGGGCTGGATGGCCTGACCTACATTGGCTAGGAAGAAATCAAGGGTGGGCTGCGGCCAGTGGCAGCCATTGTGAGACTCTTGGACAGGAACTTTGAGTATGCCGCTGGAGCCTTGGTTGGCTCCTTGTATGTGGGTGGTGCTGCCTTCAGTGGTTTGTATGTAGTGCCCCAGTCTTCTTGGTTGCCAGGAGTCTGCCCAGCGTATATGTCAAAACTGGCTGTGAGCTGCTGGGCGATGGGCCTTGATGAGCTCTTGGACAGGCCAGCATATTGGATGCATCATGTGGGTACATCTCTGGTACAAAACCTATCCGTCCTACCGTTAGATGGGCTGGGTCTTGTGTCAGCCCAGTTACGCGTAACAGAGGTCTCAAGTAAATGTTCGGTAACTCCATTGTTGAATGTGGTCCTGCCTCGTACTCACAAGTGAACCTATGTTGTTGACGGGGCTGTGCGGCTGGACCACATTCACATGTAGTGAGCTTGAGAAGGCACATGCTCACTGGAGCTTCTCTGGGCCCTCTGCCTACTCTACAAGATAAGGATTACAGATTACAGATTACAAAGATAAGGGCTGGACCCGTGTGTTGTGGTCACCTATCGCCACCAGCTGCAGTTGTACAGGCGAGTGGCTCGGAGTCGGCTCCAGTCACGGCATGCCCACTTCAGTTGCCGTGATCGTCCGCAGGCTCCTCCTGCTAGGCGGTTGGCACAAACTGGTTTGTAACTGTCCACACGACAGGCATTCTAAGAGAGTGCGATTTGCAGTGTTTTCCCGGATGCCCGCACCATGACGGTCAAGTAGTGCTGCAGAACGGCTCGTCACACTGACTCTTGAGTTGGCCTTTGGGCTGCTACTTGTCTGACAATCCGAGTAGTAAAACGCTACGGTTATGAGCTTAAACTCATTATCAACGCTCCAAAGCCTCACACAGTGTAAACGGCATTCTAGGCACCCAGAACCAGTGTGAGCGTGCATACCGGCTCATGAGCTCTTATTCTTAGTTAGCTCCAGCAATTCAAGACTAGTCCAGGTGACTGTCATATTACTCTGATAATATAAAAAAACACATTGAAGATGTGGGGAATTGCAAATGGGCTGACCAAACATGCCATTGAATGTCGGGTCCAAAAGACCATAGATTCCAGCCACTACCAACCAGGATCTATGCCCCCGATCATATATCCAGCTAAGAGACTTCAACCAGACACCTGTGTGCTGAGAAGTCGGAATAACGTTCCAGCAAGCACTATGAATTGCTGACATGCTTCATGCAAACCTGGTACTCATCAGTTACAGAAGGCTTCAAATCTCACAAGTGCGCACCCTGCCATCCAGTGTGCCTGTTAACAAACCCCTACCAACAAAATTGAAGGTATGGCTGCATGCACAAGGTGGCTAGGTCTTAGCTACACTGTATCACTGTGTTCCAAGCAGCAGCATCCATCAAAATAGGGCATTACTGCAAAGTAACTGTGCTAGCTGTAGCTGTAGCAGCAGGTTGTTTCAACGGCACACTGATGACTCAGCCTCACTTGCATGCAAACACGGCAAGCCTTGTGAAGCAAAGCAAACCATATCACCCTCTTGAGCCATACTCACTGGACGTGTAAGCCAATATCAAGTGCAAGTGCAACTGCTCGTTGGCCAGTCACCATGACCAGCAACCCCACTGGAGCCCTTGCTATCTCACGGACTTTGAAATGTGCTTTGAAACATCCATTATTCAACTAGTACCAGAATATTGCCACAGCAGAAGTGCCATAGGCCCGCACCCCAGTCACCTGTTGAAAAGCAGCAAGGTGGAACAACATATAAGACTTCGGTCAATGCAGCCAGAAATACTGGCAACAAAGAAACCAACAATGAACACCTAAGATGTGGCAACCGCAAGGGGGCTGCTAAGTTGAACCGATCAGATACACCACCAGATGGATCCAAAGACAATGACTCCCATACCACCAGCCAGTACTGATACCCAGCTGCCTTGGTGCAGCCACACCTCAAATATTTGTTTGTTTGTTTGTACCCACACACCTGTATCCAGCTATGAGCTAACATCTCAGACATGGCCTAGGGCCTCACTAGGGCTTAGGCATGAGAATGCCAGCATTAGCAGTGCAGCTCGGTAAGTCCTGAGCTGTAAAAGGAAGTTCTATTGAGACGACGAGGTGGGTAGAAGTCGGTTACTACTCAGTCCTATGGTTCCGTACTGCCGAAAAACTTGCCGGACACTCCAAATAGCACAGCCCAGACACTAGACCTTACAATATACGGTACACTATGCAGTCTCATGTAGTGCTCCAGCACTATTCTGAACTACCAGTGGTCAACACCCAGCAGTAACGCAGCTCCCAGCAGATGCTTTGCCGCCTTACTCACCCTGGTGACCTCTCCAGTCTGAGCCTGTGCCACTGCACGACTGCGCTTCTTACTAAGAGTACTCATGGCCTGGGCAGCAGCTGCGGAGGGACGCTCAGGAAGGGGTTTATCTACAGTGGCTTCTGTGGGGGCTAGTGCTGAAGATGGTGCTGGCGCTGCTGTAGCAGGTGACATTGATCCCTTACTGTCACAGCCCTTATTGCAGACCTTGGCAGCGGTAGGTTTCGGCCTACGTGCCTTGCTGGCAGTAGCAGGAGGACTGCTCTTTGCAGCAGCAGGCTTCTTGGTTGGTTTGGCTTTGGTGGTGAGAGACTTCAAGCTTGGAGGTGCAATAGCAGGACCCCTTTTTTGCAGCTTACTGCTAGCCATGGTAGGTTTGGAGGGAGCCTTGTTTGCTTTATCAGTTGCGGCTGGTGCTGCTTTGGGGGAAGAGGGACTCTTGGGAGGTGACGCAGTTGAGGGCTGGTGCTGTTCAAGCTTCTTGGCAGCAGTTTTCTCCTCTTTCATCTTCTTCACCTGTGAGTAGAACATCAGGGCAGACAGGCAAAAATGAGCATATGAGGTTGACATTTCTGCTCGTAGTCTCCAGCGTGCGGCTGTGGGAAGGGTCCTATTTGTGTGGTAAAATACTCCCGTCCAGTGAATCCCTGCCATATAGTTATCATGCCGCGGGCGCTGCACGGCCCGAAAGCTGTGCAGTGATCTATCTCATATAGTTATCATTATTGTCACCCCCTGTGAGATCGATAGATCTATGCAAGGAGATCGTGTCTTGTTCTCCAGCGTGGAATTGTGGGAAGCGTTCCTTCGTTGGTGTAAGTCACCCCGCAGGGCTGTCATATGGATATGAGCATCAAAGACAGGCGGCGGAGCAATAAGGTCACCGTGACCCATCCATTAGCAAGCCGATATACATCAGGGAGCAGTACAATCACTGTACAGGGAGCCCTGCCACTAGATATACGCAGGCTTAATCTTGGGATTGTTTGTATCCATTTTTTTGCTAATGCTTCATATAAGTTAGGCAGCTGCTGCACTAAGAGTCTGGCTGACTGCGCTGTATCTGATAGGCAAATGCCATCACCAGCCTTCGAGGGAAGCGTGCTGGATTCAAATGTATACTGGGAGCGGTCAAGGAGTGCATACATGCTAGTAGTAGGGGCAACTGCGTGCTCCGCAATCATCAAAAACCTGAACTGGGTGCAGATCGCAATCGGGGTCATTACCATGTCACGGATGATACCAGAAGTATATCCTGCCTCCGGCCTGATTTCGTTCCTGACATCCTTTGGGGTCATGAGGTCGTTCAGGATGCTGTGGTATACCTCTGTGTGAAGGTCATAGTCAGTGATGAGATGAGCGCCAACGTATGTACATGCACGCGGATGGAACAGAGGTGCGGTCAGTCAATTTGCAACGGCATATCATATGTCGTCACAAAGCAGGGCACGCTTCAGCCCCATGCTGCTGGGTAAGGGGTCAGACCTTGACAGTAATACCAGTTGCCTCGTGGGATCCGCTACCAATGGTCTGCTTACCATTAGCATCGAGGCCTCGTCTGCCACTCTCCACCAGCCGCTTAGTTATTTCAGTTATATAAATAAGGGTAGTACTGGATAACGGTGCTTCTGAAACCAGCACACCCATTACGTCGGACAGGCTCGACCGGCATCGTCTCTTGGCCTGGGCTGGCATTTTAGTGAATAGTTGGATGGAGTACCAAGAATCTAACAACGCGACTAATTGCACGGTATTCCTCGTATATATACTATTTGACGGCGTAAAGGGCGCTTCATTGAAGGCGGTGGGGGAGGCTTGAGCCCGTCCAGTGCTTTGAGGAATACGAACCGGTCAAGTGCCACGTCCGCACTAAGCTTGTTTGGTTACAGCTCATGTTGCTGACTGATAACATTTCCTTTCCATTGTGCTGCACATTCATTTCTTCTAGTTTCTACATGTCTACCCATGATAGATGGAGGTTTGATTGCTTGACAGCGGCATACCTGTCGTGTGCATCCATATTGTTGCTTCATGCTTCTTGTGACGTGAGAACACCGAGCTGCAGAGAAACGCGTTATAATATTGTTTCCCCTGCTCTGCTTGCTCGCTCGCTTATCTTACCCCTTCACATCAGGTTATAGAGGAATGTCTTCCACGGGTTTCACATCAGGCTAGTGTGCTGATTCAACTAAACAATAACATACCACTCAAGACAACGCCGGCATTACAATTGGCATGTACACATTTGAACATTGCCAGCATACTCATCACGTTAGCAACTACGCACCAAGATCAAGCATATCAATCTGCCTATTAAAAATCTCAAAACTCAACGAAACAAGCACTCACTTTTCTTCACTTGCACAACTGGCTTGCAGTCCAGAAGAGACTGGTAAGAGCTGTACTTCAACCCAAGCAACTGAAATGTGCAACAATCAGCCCATGCAACACGTCCAATACCGTACAGCATGGATCACAGGTCATACACACTACCACATCATTAAATAGCTCAAGAGCGCATCCCTTAAACACTCAGACCACACTAACTAATACCAGCATAACCTGCTGCTGCACCAATGGCTGCAGAAGACCGTGCTTATCCATTTGTACACTACAGACCTGGTCGTAGTCTTCAGAACCAGTGTGGGAAGAATGCCTTGCCAAAGAACGCCTCATTCAGGATGAGACCTGTGAAGCCCAGCATAGCAATACGACCCAGGGTTACCTCCAACTGCAAAGGGAGAGGGTGAGGAGACAGCAGCAGCGGCAACAGCAGCAGCAGAAGCAGTGTTCAGGTTCTAGTAGAGAAGTTCCACCCCGCACCGCGGCACAATCATATCAATCATACATGATGCATGGGCCGATCATTCAATAAATATGTACACATTCCATAGATCACAGCACAGCTTTGCGATTCTCCAGAGCTCCAACCTGCTGCTCTCCATCACTAGTATGCACTACATCATATGAAAGTTTGAGATAAGGAATTCTGGTTTGCAGTGTAAGAACAGAAGGGATGGGTCAGCAAACCAATGCATGATGCTGCGACGCTAGAAGATACTATTTGATCTACTCACCGCGGGTGTGAATGGTCCAGACTTGACATTGTAGCTCTGGCCCTGCAGGAAGGGAATCCAGGAGGCGGTGGTGAAGATCACAAAGGTGGCAATGGTGAGCAGGGGATAGGTCTTAATCTGCTGGAACACATCCAGCCCCTGGGTCAGCTCAAAGAAGGCTGCCACAGCAAAGCCCAACATGGCCAGACGGCTGTTGATGACCTCGGGGGCCAAACCATCAAAGGCCTGGATCTCTGCAGCAGCAGGAAGCAGCAGTAAACGAGTCGGTTTGCTAGTTTTGTGTTAGAAGCAGCCGTCGCCCTCAGCCAGACAACAAGGCACTTCTTTTCGTTTACAACTTTGCAATTTTAAGCAGGTTCTAGGATTCACAGACAGAGATCACTTGCTATTACTCTGCCCTTTCCTTATCGTAGCCATAGGCCAAAAGGGTTGGTGCATGTTGTCTAGGATGATCTGCTTGCTGTTATCATATGCACGGGTATGACCTAGCCTAAGGCCAAAATGATAGTCGCTGTTGTCTAGATTGCTCTGCTTCAACCTTTGTCCTTTGAGATAGTGTGCCAGGTCTGAGGTGTGATGTACCTCACAGACTGCTGCTCAAACTTTGGGAGTCAGTCAATAGTCTTTTTTCATGCCACACAAGGTCACAGTTAAGGTGGCCTTGGCTGCAGAGCAAGAATTTGCATCCATCAATCCAAGAGACTCCTTTCCTCCAACATGACTTCACAACTATCACTTGCATGATATTTGGATGCTTGGTGAAACCACTATGAAACAATTCACAGAGGCATGTCTCAATTTGGTCTGAATCCAGAGTGTGAAAAAGCACTCACTTGCCATATGTCTCCTCTATCAGTGCTTGCTGTCACCAGTACTTGGCTCCTACGGTGCTTACCTCCGAAGGGCCTGCCACTTGGCTGTGCATCTAGCTGCTTGTTGATACGAGCGGAGGTAGCCTCGCTCTGGGGGATCTGCTCGGTCGCCTGGTAGCCCTCCTTCTGTGGGTTGGACACAGGTGTCAAGCGCTGGCCAGTAATGGGGTTCCTGGGCGCCTTGCTGCCCTGCTCAGAAGTATCGGCCTGCTCGCCCTCCCTGAAGCGACGCAGGACCGGGCGAGAAGGACGGGGTGCGAACACACGAGGAGCAGCAGCAGGAGCCAGAGCACGACCAGTAGCAGCACGCTGAGCCAGAGAAGATGCCATCATCACCATTTTGCCGGCTTGTTACTGAACTGTAAAACAAAGGACTGCAAGATGTAGCGGAACTTGACGTTCACTAATATGTAGTGCGAAGCTGGACTGGCAAATGACCTTGTGGCCCGTTATCGGCACAACAAACAGCTTATGTACCATTTTAGAAACAATACACGCTTGCAGGGGGATCTACAGCCACAAAGGGACATGAGGTCACTTTGAAATGCACTCCGTGTGGTTCATGCCTATGCTTAATTCATGCCCAGGTTGCCTGTCATCATGACTGGTCAAGGCAGTTGTACTGCAAGTACTGCAACCCACTTAATGCGGCCCACAAGCGCAAGCGCAAAGGGTCCTGCCACTGCCTCAGGTGCTCTTTGCAATGTGTGATGGGGGCACCCACTCAGTTGGTTCTTTGGGTCTGAATTCGGGGAGCAGGCGATGTGTTCTCGCATGGGTGGACTGTTTGTGGATCGAGAAGGGGCGACACTGCTGCAGGAGATAGACGGTGAGCCGGGCTACTCACTCGTTCAATGCAGATGAAGGAATGGCCCCCGGAATGGCCCTGGATGGATATGTACGTAGTACGTGCAGCACACCCAGGATCTCGGGCTGACTGCGGACCCAACCTCATCTCCCTGCTTTGACGGCAAAATTGCCTAATGCGATGTCCCGCAAAGGAAATTCTAAAGATTTAAAGCAGAATCTTGTGGGGAACGTACAACCGTATACAGCAGAGCACGTGCATGCAGCAGCAGCCCCTAGCTTGTGAACCGCAAGTGCTTCTGAGCAAGCTGCTTCGCACCTCTTTCAAATAGCCTGAACAAGGAATAGGTAGTCGTTGCCGTTCCAAACCACTGACGCAAAGATTGCACCAGGAGGTTAATTTCTTTGCTTGCCATATGGAGAAATGCAGAAGCAGTGGCAAGGGTGATATGCACAGGCAGTGATCTATGGCCTCTTAGCCAAATTGACACACATAGGATGCCTTACTGAGTGTTGTGAAACTCAATATATAAAGGGGAACATGGATTAGAATGAGGAAATTAGGGTGACTGTCATGCAGCCAATGGATAACGACGGACCTTGGAAGGAGTAGAATACCTGTGTGCCCTACAAGGCTGACTGCATTCAGATCGGGAAGCACATTTTCATAGTGTCTTTTTTCCCCTCAGTACCAGCTGCTGGATTATACATGCTTGGCATGGTGGGCAATACAGGGCAGCGTTACACCCGCCAATTAATATCACGGCCGTTGGGCAAGCATTACTCATTGCATGACATGGACGATATTCACATGTTCTACATAAAGCGACATCTCTTTTAATGTAGTTTACATGGTGCACATCCCTCATGTCCACTTTGTCCTTGCTGTACCTCATGTCCACTTTGTCCTTGCTGTACCGCATGTTCACTTTGTCCTTGCTGTACCTCATGTTCACTTTATCCTTGCTGTACCGCATGTTCACTTTGTCCTTGCTGTATAGATTTCTTTGCACTGACAAGCAGGGCATTAGTGCCACTGCCTTGATTGCCTTCAAATGCTCTAGATTTTGTGGTCAAGCTTCACTTCGCTGCTGCTGCTCGGAGTAAAACTACGTCTCACACGGAACTGCATCACAAGTTCAGATAATGTCCGATTACAGTAAGACATGGCTAACACGCCAATTCAAAGTTGTCGTCTGCTAGTGCTGCTACTTGCTGACGAATCTGGACAAAGCATGTGTAGTTCCACAGCCGTGGATGATGAGGCACATTGTCTCTTCTTGTGTGAACACCCGACAATTGTTGAGGCACGAGATGTCTTCTTGTCAGCTGTTGTACCACCTGTGTCCGCACTGTCGTCTCTCAGGTATGCTGACTTTTGGGCACTGTATTCAACTGGCAGGGTCCCTCTTCCAGTGTTGGTCAAGTATGTTGCCATCTGCGTTCGTGTCGGTCGACAATGCCACCAGTCTGGTGGTACTGATGTGGTGGACTTGCCAGACATCTTGCTTCCGGAAGATCAGTATTTAGATATGTTTGATTCGGAGTCTGATATTTCTGGTGATAATTCTGAGGATGAACTGGTTGAAGTCCTCTAGATGAGTGAATACCTGCCTGGTATCCATTTGCTTGGTGGTATGGAACCCATTGTGTTTTGGATCCATCCGATGGTGTGTTTGGTCGGTTCGACCTAGCAGCCCTTACCGTTGCCACACCTTAAATGTTTGTTATGTTATGTCATGTGATTTACCATGTGAGGATAACAGTTCAAAAGTATACTCCACAAGCTGCAGTACTACTCCAAATCTGCCCTACCCTTCCTGCCAAGGACCAGAAGCAAAAAGTTACATGTATTTGCTGCACCATCAGTAGTTTGCACTCTGTTCTCACCACATCACTGGTTTCACCACATCTTTGGTATACCACACAATGCTTATTGCCCAAGGTTCCGCACAACTCAAGAACCAAGCTCCTGTTCCACAAAATCATTTTTTCTGCTCATATGACAACACACTTTGCAACCTCTCGGTTACAGTACAGTAAAGTGTTGCTGTACCACACTCCGATAGGCTTCTGTTCCATGTAGCAATTTTCCCTCAGATCACATCAGATTGTATACCTCTCAGATAGAGCAGCCACATAGTACTGCCGTGTTGCACAACCAAACACTCAATCTCTCACCCTATAGCACAACCAACAACTGTGGCAAACATCATTGTCCAGATGGGACAGAATGCTAAACCCCACCAACTTCTGACTAAACTGCAATCTTGCCTCTATACCACAGTCCAGGATCACGAATACTTGAAAAGTGCCTTATCCATTTTGCACCCCACTTGCAAGTTATTTAGAACAGGTGTGGGAAGAAAGCCTTGCCGATGAAAGCCTCGTTTAGGATGTGACCTGTGAAGCCCAGCATGGCAATACGACCCACAGTCACCTCCAACTGCAAAGTAAGAGGAAAAGGGAGGAGGACAGAACACATTGAGGGCACATCAGTTGCAAGGAGGTGCACAGGGGACTGGACGGTGGATAAGTCATTTGCAGCAAAGGTTGCAGGTTTCTCATAGCAGGCACATTGTTCAGCATGATGAACATGAGATAGATCACTGCACAGGTTTCAAGCAATGCAGCGCCCGTGGCACTATTCCATCCAGTTTGTGGAGAGCAGTATGTATAGAGCAAGAATCGAGACCAAGAGGCAGATTATTAAGCATTGATGTGCACGCATGTTCCTTTGCCATCCTCACTAGTGTCTGGCTACAGTTAACAGCACTTTCACATGTGCTATGCACTAACACCTGTCTAAATTAGCTGCATTTTGGTGCTTGTGTGCATTTTTTGCAACACCCATTCCTACATCCATCCTGTCTGCCTTCCCATCTTGCTGACCACATGCTCCAGAAAAAGAAGGCAACTGTGCAACACTCATGTGAGCAAACAGCACCTGTGCACTTTATACTCCTTACATCTTCCCTCTATCCATCATAGTGCATTGATCTCTGTTGAATGTCTACTTCTGCTGCAAATGGTCTGCAGCAATAATATGGTGCAGCGAAGCGTTAGATAACACTGGTCAGCAAAACGGTGCAGCCAGGCGTGAGATAGCACTGGTATACAGAATTAGGGAGCTAGCATTAGCTCACTGAGAAAAACCTATCATTATCACTCACCGCTGGTGTGAATGGTCCAGACTTGACATTGTAGCTCTGGCCCTGCAGGAAGGGGATCCAGGAGGCCGTGGTGAAGATCACAAAAGTAGCAATGGTGAGCAGGGGGTAGGTCTTGATCTGCTGGAACACATCCAGCCCCTGGGTCAGCTCAAAGAAGGCTGCCACAGCAAAGCCCAACATGGCCAGACGGCTGTTGATGACTTCGGGGGCCAAACCATCAAAGGCCTGGATCTCTGCAGCAGCAGGGCATGCAGCAGCAGGAGGAGACCATCAGATATGCTTCTTCTGGGGCTTGCATACGCAGCAATCATACCAAGAAGATTTGAAGAGTGTTGCCAGATGGCACTGTCCTTATGTTCACACAAAGCTAATGCCATTGCTGCAGCACATTGCACGCTAACTTCATTTTTGCGCTTTAACCGCATGATGGGTGATACGGCAGATCCCTGGTGGGAGCAACCTCCCTGTCTACAATGTGAACTTCAGGGCAGTTCTTCACACATGCATTGGTACCATGTTGCCAAACTTAGGTGAAGTGCACATTGATGTCATCAATCAATCTACCAAGACATGGTTGTAGTGTTGATGGAGCCCTTACTCTTCATTGCAGCTCCTGGGGCATATATGTCATTGGCAAGCCCGCTAGTCCATGAAGTGCTCACAGTGACAGACTATGGACGGGACCTTACGCAGTGTGCTTACCTCCGAAGGGCCTGCCACTTGGCTGTGTATCTAGCTGCTTGTTGATACGAGCAGAGGTAGCATCGCTCTGGGGGATCTGCTCGGTCGCCTGGTAGCCCTCCTTCTGTGGGTTGGACACAGGTGTCAAGCGCTGGCCGGTAATGGGGTTCCTGGGTGCCTTGCTGCCCTGCTCGGAATTATCGGCCTGCTCGCCCTCCCTGAAGCGACGCATTGGCAATGCAATTAAAGGGCTTTCTGTGCCAGCAAAAGTGATTTGTTCAGACGCATGATACTCCTGCCACAACTTCCTGTAGCATGCAGCGTTCATCATACATTTCTGCCAGGCACAACATTATGGGCGGGTACTGCTGCATTGTAGTACATACACCTTCTTGAATCATGTAGTGTGTACAACCCTGCAATATAGAGTCTACCTGCTGAAGGGTGACTATCAGCCTAAAAGGCAGCAGAACATTAGTCATCACACGGACGGAACCCATACTTTCCTCGAATTAGCAGTTGTTCCTACCTTACATTGCTGTTGGCAACCTTGTCACCCTCCACTGGTGCTGGCAAACCTCATCACATTTATACAATGCATATACCTCCATGTCTGCTCCAGAGACAGAACAATTTTTCCAAACTCACCGCTGGTGTGAATGGTCCAGACTTGACATTGTAGCTCTGGCCCTGCAGGAAGGGGATCCAGGAGGCGGTGGTGAAGATCACAAAGGTAGCAATGGTGAGCAGGGGGTAGGTCTTGATCTGCTGGAACACATCCAGCCCCTGGGTCAGCTCAAAGAAGGCTGCCACAGCAAAGCCCAACATGGCCAGACGGCTGTTGATGACCTCGGGGGCCAAGCCATCAAAGGCCTGGATCTCTGCAGAGCAGCAGGAGAAGGCAGCAGCAGGAGGAGATACTAGTCAGGTTTTGCCAGATGTGTTCACCATATTAGCGGGATCTCAAATGACCACCTTGTCCATTATTTTCTCTACAACAGCAGCAGTGGCATCAGCCACAGTGCCCCACAATATGCATACATGATCTGGCCGGTAGTCGGTTTTGTTCTTAGGTCCGCGTACTATTGATGAAATAGGGCAGCACGGAATCCGTATGGACAAGGGTGCATGCTCCTGCACTATCCTCGGTGATGTATACTCGTTAAGAGAGACCACTGCACTGCCCTCTGGGCCGTGCAGCACCCTAGCATGACTCCAACCGGGTTTTTTAGTGATATATAGCCTAGATACATTGTGTTGTTGTTGCATCACTTCCACCGATACTAATGCAAGAAATCCCATATGGGGCATGAGATTGTGCTTACCTCCGAAGGGCCTGCCGCTTGGCTGTGCATCTAGCTGCTTGTTGATACGAGCAGAGGTAGCCTCGCTCTGGGGGATCTGCTCGGTCGCCTGGTAGCCCTCCTTCTGTGGGTTGGACACAGGTGTCAAGCGCTGGCCGGTAATGGGGTTCCTGGGTGCCTTGCTGCCCTGCTCAGAAGTATCGGCCTGCTCGCCCTCCCTGAAGCGACGCAGCACTACTGGACGAGAAGGACGGGGTGCAAACACACGAGGAGCAGCAGCAGGGGCCAGAGCACGGCCAGTAGCAGCACGCTGAGCCAGAGAAGATGCCATCATCACCATTTTGTGAAAATGGTTGAAAACAAACTGCCTTTTACTGTCTCTTTATGTACTGCTTGAACTGCAAGTCAGTGAGATAGGACTAACTAAGCGCTGAAAGATAGGCTTGGAGTTTAGCTTTGTCTGCTTATGTACTCACGCCTGAGCGATATACGAGTGCTTGGATAGACGGCCACAAGCACCGATGACTCTCCGAGGTAGTCGTCAGTGTCAACTCAAGCATAGGATCGAAGTCATGATGACGGCCTTCCGCTGTACAGCTTTGTACTGCTGCTTGATCTTGTGGTCAGCAGTTCATTCCCCACTTGCTAAGTGACGTGCTACTTGTGCCATCAATCTATATGTGACTTCGCTATACCTTCACATCCATGTATGTAGTCGGTGCAGGCCATGTCTGCAATCAACACATGCAAAGTTGCGGGTGCTGACTTGAGCCAGGCCAGGGCATGTGCTTACTAGGTGCTGCCCTCCAGCATGATTGAGCGTAAACCTTTCGGAAGATTCTCGCATGCAAAACTTTCAGTCTCGATGCCTGGCACCTGCAGTGCAGGCCTCGTCGTACATATTAAAAGTTCGACTTGCGGATCGCCCGATGCCCACCGGGTCCAGTCGCCTTTTGGCCGCTAGCCGCACCTTGCACCTCGACCATGGGATGGTACTGCTTTGCGACGCTGCTATATTGGCATATGACCTGCCTACGGGTGCCATGCAGCGACGAGGGCGTGGGCAGGGCTCATCATGGCTTCCAACCTGCATGTTCTTGCAGCCCCAGCAATACCCAGTCCCGCCCTCTGACGGACTGATTATCTGGTAAGATTCCCACACACACACACACACACACACACACACACACACACACACACACACACACACACACACACACACACACGTAGTTACGGTCACAATGCGTACTCATAGAATGACCATGCTGTATACATCCTAGTTGATGGCCGCCCATGTAGGTATAAATGCAACCATATCCACATTTTTTCCCACATTGGCGCAGTCGGTTAGCATCCCTGGCTGTCACAGGACAGACTCAGGTTCGATTCCTAGTTGTAACGGTACTTTCTGTCCTAACCATAGAGTTTGCCTCGAGATATGATCGGGATGCGTTCCTGTGATCTACGATGTAATGTACTATCTGTTCTAACCTAGATACTCAAACATATCCCCTCGCCTTATCTGTAAAACTTGCGGGTATGGAATGGCCCCATCAAAATGGGACGCCGACGGTAACAGCATCACCCACAAGGATGTAAGTTAGGCTTTAAGGACAATCTCAAATCAACTCCTGTCCACAACTCGCACACTGACTACTCCAGCTACAATACGACAACTTCCAGGCAGGTTTCATGCAGCAACGGAATACCATCCTTCACCTATCTAGCTTGCCATCACAGCAGTGGCCATCGCCATGCCTCCACCTGCCTCCTCTCTAAAGTGCGCCCTTGCCACTTGCAAGCTCGGCCACCTCCCACACAACACCGGCAGACACTGCCTATACACCGCAGCAAAGAGCCCCCACTCCCCAGCATCAGCTGCAGCCTCAAGCAGCAAGTACGGCAAATGCTGCTGCTGCTCATCCTGCACCTGCATTCCCGCCCCAGCACCATCATTTACCCCTCCTCCAGACCCTCTGCT
This sequence comes from Pseudopediastrum boryanum, assembly GCA_963556185.1. NCBI lineage: Eukaryota > Viridiplantae > Chlorophyta > Chlorophyceae > Sphaeropleales > Hydrodictyaceae > Pseudopediastrum > Pseudopediastrum boryanum. The sequence goes on from OY744496.1 coordinate 1,850,948, forward strand.
GCTCCCTCCCCCGGACCCCCTGTTACTGCCCCCTCCACTGGCCCTTGCCCCAGACACCCCTTCCCCAGACGCACCTACCACTGCATACGGAGCCAACAACCTTGCTGCCTTCGCCACCTTAGCAGCCCTAACCACCTGCCCAGACACCAGCAGCTGCTGTATGTATGTCTCAGCTGATGGTTTCGCACCTGGACTCCCTCTACCAGTCCCGCCTCCACTGCCGCCTGTGCTCCCTCTCACTATTGCTGCTACCCCACTCCTCTGCAGCGCACTTGCGCTGCTGTCCACCTCACCAACAGCCCCCACACCATACACCCCAGCACCGCCATAACCTGCTGCTGCTCCTGCTGCTATAGCTTCAGCAGCTGCCTGTCTGGCTGCAGCATCCACCCCAAGCTGTACTGCCACTGCTGCTGCTGGTGTGGCATCTTGCCCCAGGGTCTTAGCCGAAGCTAGACCGCTCTGTGACACGCTGCGAGCCATAGACCCCCCGCCACCTGCAGCCCCCAGCGCACCAAGGTAGCCCCCATAGCCATTCCCCCCACCCCTGCCGGCCTCTCTCTGTGCCTGCCGAGCTAAGTGCTGTACAAGCATTGTAGTGGCAGTACTGGGTTGGCAGTACAGCAGCTCCACCGCCTGGTAGTGCTGCTCCTGTTGTAGCAGTAGGTCGACAGATAGCAGCTGCAGGAATGGAGGTGGGACGAGCTGATATGCCTCTGCGGCTGCTTTGTATTCTGACAGGGCCGCCTGCAAAGTGTAAGGACATCACAACACAATAACACGTGTCAGCAGAGCCTTGTTCTGGTCAGCAGAGATTCTCCTCACAGGATCAACTCCCATGGATGGCTTGCTTTACAGGAATGAACAAACTGCTGTCCTCCTACTATGCTTCCATATGATGGAGAGGGTTTAACAAGCCAAATCCTCTGACAGGCACGCTGACTCCAAGCCCTCACTGTAACATAATGAGCTGAACGGCCTGTGGATGTTCCTTAACCTACGCCAACAAGACGAAGGCATGCACCTTTGCCGTACATTCAGCTACCCAGCACAGCACTAAAAATCCAGCACCCTGTTGCCCTGCCACAAGCCCCCACTGCATCCGAGTCATATCTTGCTCACTCAAAAAGGAGTGACAACTCGCGACGCCAGACCCAAGGGCATATCCTAACGATAAACAACAATCATGATGTGGATAAATGTATGCACCCTTGAAGCCTGCTTTGCTATCACATAAGGCTCCCATCACATGTTTTATACCACACGGGATTTTGGACCCCGCACACACGTGCATGAGTCTGCTAGCGTACTCTATGTCATCACGATTATTGTGATCGCGGGGCTGACCCACTAGCCTCCATCAAGGGGACCCCACACCCACCTGCAGATAGAGTGCGTCCACAACCTCCTCATCATGTGCCCATTGCAGCAGCTGCTTTGCTACCTGAGTTGGCGTGAGCACTGTAACTGCTGGTATGGCCAGCACAGGGGGACGGGGAGCAGCAGCTCCAGATGCAAGAGTGCGTCCTGTCGCTGTAGATACAGCAGTGTTGGCTGTGACCGCTGCACGGGCTAGCGTGTCTGCATAAGCCTGTGGGACAGAATGCAACGGGGAACAAAAACAGAGCTCCATGAGACTACCGCAGTCCCTTCAGAAAGTAGTATGTGTCTCCAGTGCAGAATGCACACCTCTGTGGTCCCCTCTATGTAATTAGAGTTAAAATTGCCTTAACAAGGAAGCTAATGAAATGCAAGTCATCAACTGGCCTAATTCAATGAAGACCTCTTATGGCCAGAGTTGCTTCAGAGCAAACCATGCATTGCCATTAGTTCCTTCTTTCAGACCGCTTGGGTGTCCTTGCTTTCCACGGGGTTGAGAACCCAGGCCACCCCCCTAGGACAGGCCATAGTTTTGACAAAGCGCCCAGCCTACTGGAAAAATGACCGACCTTCTGGCGCACCGTGCATGTGCGTTGCCCCCATGGCCCAGATCAGTGCCACTCCACCGCCGCCTACCTGCACTAGGTGCATGAACATGGCCCTTAAGACATCCATCCCCGGCCGCTCCTGCAGTGCCGCACGACACACCCCAAGCATCAACTCATTCGGCTCAGCTGCCAACGGCGCCACCGCTAACGGTGCCCGCCTCCGCATCAAAAACCCAACAAGCGCTGGCCAATCGCCTGCACTTTCCATAACTGCCTTCAAGTCCAGTAGCAAGCGGCCAACCGTGCCACCATCAGCATCTACGATAATGTTGGGCCGGTAATAGCGCCAGTTGGGGGAGTGATGGCACTCGCTGGTAAGGTAAACCAGGCTACTGCTGCTGCTGCTAGTGCCACCAGCTATAACACCTTGCCCGACTCCCTCCAGCTCCTGCTGCGAGGTAGTAGCAAGTTCAATCCCGTCACCAGCAGCACCAGCTGATCTCCCAAAGGACTTTAATTCCATGCCCTCATCCTCGTCAGCAGCAGCGGCAGGAGCAGTCAGAGCGGGTCTTGGGGATGTCTGTGCAGGGGTGGTGCTTCCGCAGACGGCAGCAGCAGGGAGCAGCTGCAGCCGGCGCAAAGGTAGGGGGTCGACAAGCTGAGCCTGCCCAGCTTCTAGTGCGACATCAATCAGTAGGACCACCGATGTTGAAGGGTAATGGATGACAAGGACATTATCGACTACACTGAGCTCCACCTGTATGCAGAAATGAATGGGAGCAACAATTACAACCGGTGTCAAGTTGCAGCCCTTCACCATAGAGGTTGCATGTTATTCATTATTCATGTTCTAAAAAGTCCCACGATCTCTCATGGTGCCCACTTTACACGACACAATAACAATGTGACGAGCAGAAGCAGAAGAACCAGCAGGCAGTACTACTTGAGCCCAACAAACCCTTATCTTCACAGAACCATTACCATGCAGTCCCAACGCAGACAAAGAACAGCAAACAAATCCATCCTCACCAGGACGCTGGTCCTGCACAAGCCCCCAAACTGCCATGTGTCTGGAGCCTGTCTACTTTGTACTGCAGCTGATGCGGAAGCTCATTTACAGCCATGCTGGAGACGTGCCAGACTCACAGCACATTTGTCTCTTACAATGGGCCACGTACGACCATTGCAACAGCTACTCCCAAGCAACGAGCACCCAAAACAAAGCCAAATAGAGAATTCCACAGCAGCAGATTTGCAGACAGTTGCACGCTGCACCAGCCAACCCAGGTCTAGCCAAGCAATACACCACCGCACGCAGGCTGCTGCTTTCCACCACTATCAGCTTTGTATCTATCCTCCCAAACAGCCCAAGATGAATTCATCTTACCTTTGGTGAAACCAAATCGTACATGTGCTGCAAGATGATGGTATCTGTGTAGAACCTATAGAGCTCCAGCCTGGAACTGATGGGACTCGCAAACGCCAGATACACCCGCTGGTACATCTTCAGCAACCACACATTGCGCTGGGCCACATGGTGAACCACAGGGGCTGCGGCACCTCCACCAGGGTGCCCCGCCAACCCCCTTCGGGCCGCTCCAGAGGCACCCGTGTCCCTCGCTCTTAGTCCAGCATGGACCCCTGCTGCCCCGGCAATGGGTGCCCCATCAGCACTGGGAAGAAACTGCCGTAAAGGTGCTGTATCTGGGAGGGGCCCCTGGAGCTGGAAGGATGGGAGATGGACGACGCCGAGGGTGGTGAACTGCCAGGCAGCAAGGTGGGTGACTGGGGTTAGAGGCGAGCCGTTTGTGCCGTCACCTCCCATCCCAACGAGGGCCATACGGGTCTCGTGGGTATATGCACACCACAGGTTGTGTTGGCGGATGCGCTCCCGTAAGCGCACTCCCTGCCGCCTGCAAAAGGGCGCAGCAGAATGGGCAAAATAAGCAACTAGGATGTACCTTGCTTGGCCAGCATCAGGCTAGCCTAGGTGCACTCAAGGTTTATCAGCATCCTGCTAATTGCATCTTAGACAGGGCCTTTTGCCTGAATGTGGCCTCTTCTGGCAGAAATTTCCCCAAGGTGGACAAGAGGATGGGACTTGGGCGTCTAGCACGAGCACCCAAAGTAGTCGGAGTTGACAGATGAAATGGTAAAGCACTCAGCATTAGAAGCTGCAACCTACACCAGTATTGTCTGGCAAATGCTGCGGTCGCCCAATGGTTGGATTAAAGCTGCTGTTTCTTTGATCCCACACCTGTCCACCTGTGCTCCTCCCAAGAGACACCTGGTGCTGTGGGGAAGAATCACTGCAGGACGCTGTTCTTTCTGTTCTATCAGTCCCTGTCCATTCCCCAGGAGCAGGCTGCTTCAGGCACATTAGTCTGTTAGCTTGTTCGACCAAAGACTTGTATCCTGCATTAACCTTTCTAACCGCTAAGCACAGCCTAGTAACACCTGCTCTAAAGGTTCAGGCAGAGGTCCCTGGCAGGTCAGAGAGGAATCATGCTATATTGAGGTTCTACAGAGCAGGGACAAAAACCACCTTCACACCAACGCCTCCTCCTTAGGATCTTACATAGGCCTGATAAGTCAAGTCATCAATGCATTGCAGTGATAGGTCGGCGCTTTAGGCCAATGCTTTGCTTATTCCTTAGGATCTTACATAGGCCTGATAAGTCAAGTCGTCAACGCATTGCAGTGATAGGTTGGCGCTTTAGGCCAATGCTTTGCCCATTAAGACAACATCTCCATTGCTGTCCTCACCTAGCAGCAAACTGCATCATCTCAATGGCCCTTGTTGTGACAACCACCAGGTCTGTGTTGGGTGACTCAGAGAAGAAGAAGCTCAGGATCTCCCCCTTGCCCTTGTGTATGCTGTGCACGAAGCAGTTGCCGCTGGTTAGGTCCACCAACTCCAGCATGATGCTGTTGCGTTGCACAGCTAGCATCCTGTTGTCCAAGGAGGCTCGCAAAGCCACCACAGCAGGGCCTTCCTGCACAATGGCATACAGGTTTGAATAAGCCGCAGACTTGTACTTACAGAGGGGACATGCAGTATGAACTCAAAACATGAGCAAGGAGCCATGGCAAGTCTTGCAAATCATGGAATCGCCCCAGACATGAAGAGCTACACGGTTGTCTAAGTCTCAAAACAATAAAAATCCTCAAAACAATTGTCCTGAGTCCGACCCATCAGGATGGCAGGGCAGTTGACACCTACAATGACGTCAGCTCCAAATATGCCAGCCAGCAGACATTTACAGCTCTGCCTACATGTTCAAAACTCCTGGAGCCTGCCGCCATGCATCAAGCTTCGCAGAGCAGCAAGCAGACAGGTCAACATGGGCATCAGATCACACTCAGCATGCTTTCCCAGCTCATTGAACTGAAGCATGCATCCAGCATAAAGAGCCTGGAAACACATGAAGGTATAAAGGCCTGGATACAAAAGCCTTACGGAGGCAGCTGCAAATGCACACTCCTGAGCTGGCTCTTGGCATCAATCTCATCCTTCAAGAAGGTGCAATTGAATACATGCATTGCATTTAGCCCCCCTCCTCTCCTCGACTTAAAAACCTCGGGAGCAGGATCTCTGCTGCTGTAATAGAGCTAGCCTGTGGGGGAAGGCGCTAGTGACATTCATGCAACCCATGCATACTGCAATCACCCTCATGCACACCCCCTCAGCACCCAACCCTTGGACGAGAACCTTCCCTGCATACCTGCAGAGGATACATCCACTTAAGGGTGCCGCCCCCAAAGGCATCATAAGCAAACACATGATTACCCTTGACGACCAGCAGCTGCAGCGTGGCATCATCATAAGTCATAAACTGAAGCTCCTCATGCCCAAGGTCTAAGCCACAATCTACTAGGTACACATGCGCGATATCATCCCCTGCAGCAGCCATGGCAGAAACTCCTGCTGCAGAACCTATGGTAGACGGACAGCCACCGGGAAGAGCTGTAGCACCCTGTGCTGGTCTTGTGTTGGTTGCTGCTGCAGGCTTATCACAAGCTTCACAGCAATGGGCTGCTCATTGGTGATCACGATACTACAAGCGTGCAACCAGGATCTTGTCTGGTCCTTGAAACCAGCTTTGCCACAATAGGTGCAGGCTACTCTTCAATGTTGTGCTCGTCCGCAACGCTGCTCTCTTCGGCTGTGCACTTGTGTGCAGCTTCAGAATCTATGAAAATGTTCAATACCCTAAGCTCCGTGATAATGCTGCATGGCTGCGATTACACGCTCCATCTACAGCTTGCTTGCATAGCAGAGCTGCACCGTCGCTGCAGCTAGGCCAGGCTTAGAATGAATGTCTTGATGTTGACTAAGAGCTCGGCCTTGATGCTGTCTGGGACTTTGGCTCTGCCTTCTGGCCTTACATGGCGCACAATGTCCTCAGTAGTCACGTTCTCGCGTCCTCGCCTGGCAATGTATTCTGCATAGCATCAGCATAGGGCTCTCAGAACACTTGTTAACCCATACCTTCCACTAAACGGCCCGTCCACCACACACAAAGCTTAAAAACTGCAATGCCCATATAATGCGTACAGACCAACTTGCACAACCATCTATTTCTGCTTTCTTGGCTTGCAGGGGCGATGGGGCAATCAGTTTCTTATCCCTAGTGGCATGACCAGGCATGGAGACAGCCCGCACCAACACAGCGCTGCTTGATATCGTCCCTCCAGCCGCACTCTGTCAGCTTTTCCCTCAGCAACTGCTTCAAACGGTCGCGTTCTCCTGATCGGATCAACTGCAGCATAGGTGGGCAACGTGACTTGATTAAGGACGCCTATGGATGCCGGAGCAAGCAGTCAAGAGCTGGGCTTTACTGTCCTCACTGGAGGTCCATGAGGTGGCCATATCGTGTCAGCATGCTTTTGCTTCCAATAACTAGAACACAGGCAAATTTACCTGTTGCCTGATAGTGGTCTCCAACGGGACTTCGCGCTCGCCGTCCGCTTGTCCTGACAGTGCAGGCTTAATCTGTTTGGACATCACCCACTGCTAGCATGGGACAACGTCGGGGCCAGTCTACCAACCGAGAAAGCAGCAGTTAGCTTTGAGAGACATGCATGTGAAAGTGGAACGGTGAGGGGCAGGGCACAGGCCAGTTACGTGGAGAAGGATGTGGAGCGACTGTGTGTTATGGGCAACCGACTCAGGCACCCTGACCTTGGCTTCTAAGGACGAACAGTGCGTCCCGAGGTGACCCTTACAGTGCAGTGCAGAACCCTGGGCATACCTTGGGATATCTTGGGATAGACGGATTCTGGGTTGGTGCTCTATTCCTCTTGTGGTTATTACTGTGAAGCACTGTAGCGAGCGCCCAGTTCAGGTGACTTCAAAGATACATTTGATAGAGAAAAGAATTGGGTGTTAGGAATAGCCCATGTTTGGTTCCTAGTTGCAGATTCTGGCAAGCAGCATTTCAAAGATCTTCTTTTCTTGCGCTGGACGAAGGATATACAACGGAAATCGCTTAATCAGGTAGGGCAGAAGAGTGCCAAGCTAAAATCCTCCGCCTGCCCCGGTTGGGGTTGTGAAAATAGGCGCTTCCCCGCCAACATCGCAGCTGAGCCAGTGTGAAGCCAGCCGCATCTTGCTAGCAAGACCTGTGGTTCTTTCGCCATGTCCAGTATGCTCGTACATGTTCAGTGTTAAGCTCACCATAAACCAGGTGGTATTCTTAAGCTGACTCGGCCATGATCAGGTAGCTGTCTCCTTCAGTTCGGCAAGGCGAGCAGCCTTTAATTTTGCGCATGCCTTGCCAGTGAGGTGACTTCCATGATGCCATTAATATCAGCGTGAGTTCCTGTAGACCTTCGGCAACAATCGAGGCTTGGTCTTTGTGGCGGGCTTGCCACCTTCAAAGGCGGTTGTGTCCTGGGAGGATTGGATGGGCGCTGCAAACCTCTTCGACTAACGGCTGATGTCATGTGCTCAACTCCTGCAGGTGTCTTGGTGCGTCTGTTCCTTCGGCGGGTCTCTCACTTCCCAGTTGTTCGAGTGTCCTTGATTTCGCTGTGGGAAGCGATGCCAGCCCTAAATAACGAGTCGGATCGATTGGCGTACTCCTCCTATGGCACATCTTCAGAATGCTCTCCGGCAAGCAGCAGTAGCGCTCATTACAGCGCTCGCTGCTCGGTTGAGTTGAGCCAAGAGTCGGAATGCAACTCGTCGTGGAGCTCGGGGCGGGATTTGTACGGCATGGACGACGGGATTCGTCCACTGGCACAGAAGATGTCACCTGTGGAGCCGTTAGGAGCACCTGGGTTGTTGATGGGCTCTCAAGATGGAGACCAAAGCACCCTACTGCTTGACATCATCCGGGGGGCCCGTCAGATGCAGGATCAGTTGAGCGTAAGTGCAGACGGCCCTTGCTTGTTTGGTCCCACGATTGACTTCAAGCCCAGCAGCCCAAGTTTGTGCACTTTCGGCAGCAGGCCTGAGGGCTTACCAAACAGCCTGAGCTTGCCCATCAGCTTTTCAACAAAGCAGAAAGCTGGCATGCTCATGAACGCTTCGCCAAGCAGCGACATGTCCTCCACAAGCCCCTATGGTAGCCCCATGTGCTATGATGTGACCATGTGCTGCAACGACGCAGCTGTGCCCACTCCAGCACTCATGCAGCAGTCCCTGCAGCATGTAACAAGCTGGCTGTCATGCAGCAGCCCATGCAACGCTTAATCTGGTGGCTGGATCACATAGAAGGCATCAAGTAGTGCTGCTTACCTGCAGCTGTGGCACTTGCCTGCAGTTGCAGGGGACAGTGAACTGCTGCAAGCTTGCCAAGCGCCGACTGCAGAATGCGCTAAAATGCAAGCTTGCTTAGTATAAGATAGTACTGGTTCTGTATGTCAAGAGAGGTCGTGAAACTGGATAGTATGAGCTTGACACCATGTGTGGCTGAGTTCTCATGTCCTCAGACCTTATAAGGGTGACCTGGGTCTGCTTGGCGATTGGCCTGCAGCGGATGGTTTGCAGACCGCTTGGAATGGATCTGCAGCGATATCTATTTTTGTAGGAAGTCATACTAGCCGTTGCCGTTTCTCCACTTCAGAGCACGGTGGAGGCATTGATCAGTGGTATGCACAAAGCATGTTGGGGATGCTTGATTAGTAGCAGGACTGCTTACGCCATGGGAGAATGAGAGCACAAGGAACTGTGCTTGTCTGTGGCTTCTAGATGCATGTGCAAATGTATCGGGGTATGCAGGAATATGTGGGGTACATGAAGCACATTGGTGGTGGCACTGTATAAAGGCAAAGGAGAGCGCAAAGTGAGAGATAGCTATAGGGGGATAAGCTTGCTAAGTATACCGGGGAAGGTGTATGTCTTGGTCATTTTGGCTAAGATCAGTTCTCATATCGATGCACAACTGCTTGATAACCAGTCTGCTTTTAGGAAGGGGAGGGGCCTCACTGATGCTCTGTTCACCATACGCCAGGTCATCTCTAAGTCTGTAGCATTCGATCAGCCTCTATTCATGGCTTTTGTGGATTTGCGTAAGGCATATGATTCTGTACCGCGAGACACGCTATGGCGCATCCTGCATGTGTACGGGGTACACACAAAGCTGATAGAGTTGCTGATGGACTTGCATACTGGCACACAGGCTGCTGTTAGGATGGGTGGTGTGGTGTCTGAGTGGTTTGATGTGCATGGCGGGGTGCGGCAGGGATGTGTCATTGCTCCCTTGCTGTTCAACATCTACATGGACTTTGTGGTTCGGCAGGCAATGGCTCAGATGCCGGAGGGATGTGGGGTGAAGCTAGCCTATCATGCAGATGGGAAACTTGAGCGTGATGGGTGTGGTAGTGGTGGGTGTGTGGAGCTGTTGTCTGTTCTGCTGTATGCAGATGATATGGTGTTGCTAAGTCCCAGCAGGGAGGAGTTGGTGGTCATGCTGCAGGTGATGGACAAGGTTGCTGCTAGTCTTGGGTTGCGCATCAATGCAAGCAAGACTGAGATCCTGTCCATTGACAAGGATTGGAAGGAGGGGGATGTGCCAGTGCAGCAAGGACCAGAGGTGGTTATCAGTGAGGGTGTGGTAAAAGAGGTGTCACAGTTCAAGTACTTGGGAAGTGTGCTTGTGACTGATGGCAGGTTGGATGTGGAGTTGAATATCAGGAGGGGTAAGGCTGTGGGGAGGTTTAAGCAGTTTGAAAAGATGTGGGGTACCAAGCATCTGTCATTGGCTACAAAGGTGAAGTGTTACATATGTGTTGCCAATTCTGCTGTTCGGGAGTGAGTGTTGGTCCCTGACCAAAGTGCAATCGCAAAAGCTTGAGCGGGTGCACTCTAGCTGCCTTAGGAGCATCCTGGGGGTCAGGCTGTCAGATCGGCACACCAATGAGCATATCAGGAAATCATGTGGGGTAGCCACCTTGTCAGCATACATCACAGCAAATAGGCTGAGGTGGCTGGGGCATGTGGGCCGCATGGAGGAGGGCAGGTTGCCGCATATTGCGTTGTTCTCTTCATTACATGGTGACATGACGAGGCCAGTGGGTAGGCCTCGCCATACCTGGGAGAAATGCGTGTGTGCAGATCTGAAGGTGCTTGGTCAAGATGAGGGGAGCTGGGAGGCTTCATGTCAGATTAAGAGTGCTTGGAGGAAGAGGTTGTGGGATCTTACGCACCCTTGGGAAAGCCAACGGTTAGTGAGGTGTAGAAGGCGCACTAAGCAAGCTATTGATAAGCATGTGGAGCGCTATGTGGTGCCTTTCAGTGGCTGGGAGGATGGTGGTTCACCAGTACCTAGGTGGTGGGAGCCACCTCCAGCCCCTACTAGGGTGGTGCTTGATCCTGCTGCCTCCCCGCCACCCATGTGTGATGGAAGTGGAGCAGGTTTTGGGTTTTAGTGGTGGTGTTTGCTTCCCCTTGGTGTGCACGCCGTTGCATCTAGCCTCAGCTTTTGTGTGGCAAATCCACCATCGGTTGTGTGGCTTCGTGATTGTGATCAGGAGCCTTGTGTTTGTGGCCTAGGTTTGTTTGGCCATTGGCATTGCTGGTCTTGCGTTTTGATTGATTGATTGATTGATGAAGCACATGGTTGAGACCGTCGTTTGAAATCTGACAGACGAAACCATATGGGCATGCTTGTGTGGTTGTGTGAAAGGACAACCACCTTTGAAAGCACGAAGTATCGGACTTCCAATTGAATTAGGACCTGGTCCTGTATACGCCGCAGTATGTCTGGAACTGATGCTATGGTTATGTACTACAGCACAGCAGGAGTGCTGGCGGGTGGCTGTCCTGTTTCAACCAGGCTGGCAGTCGCTTGCTGAGTTGCAGCCATGGCTTGAGGTTCCGTTACTGTGTTGTTCGTTAATGGGGTTGGAGTACAGGATGCAGTAATGTCGCGAGGTGGCCTTGCCGCATAGCTCGTGCACATGGGATTCAGGGTGCTGCATGCGAATAAAGGGGAGAAGCCATGTCTGTCAACTTGACAACAAACAGTTCATGTGTTCTCTGTCAAAGGCATTCCTGAACGGACTGATTTATGGGTGTCCTGCATGCGTTGGCTGACGAGCTATGTGTTGCAAAAGGTTCATTCAGCATGTCTCTTGGAGGGATGGCTGAATTGCCCAAAGGCAGCACCTACCAACCTATGATGGTTTGCAACCGTGTTGTAGCTTCTGCCTGTGGGAAGTATCCCAATCTTCAGACGCCCCGAGCTCAGGTTCTAATGGTAATTCCTGGAAGTTAGCGTAATATTCTGGCAGCATGTTATTGTAGGCTGATGTGGACTGGCACGGGCAGGGACATAGGTGGCAGGCGCAGCCCCTGTGCTGGCCTGTCTTACATACTTTCTTGCGTGTGTGGGTCAATAGCTGTCAGTTGCTCTAGAGGGTTAAGGTGTAGGTGCACATGCATGATTGTGGTGTCCCAAGCACCTGCAGACTTGACAGGACATGAGAATGTATGACGAGCGTCAGACCCTCAATGCACCTTGTCTTTCAAGGCTGTAGAAATTTAACAGGACATATGTCGAAAGCACCATCTTTTGTGCCCAGTTTAATGTGCGCTGTCCAGCAGGGCAGGCTTCTTGGCTCCAACTGGCAGAGACTGCTGTGCTTGAAAGCTTTTGCCTGTGCAGATTGGAACAATAGCACATTTGCCCTCATGCCTGTGTGCTATATGGTAGTACAGTGATTTGTGGAACGATGATCAGCCCGTTGCTCAAGCTAGGTGTGCTTAATGCCAGAATGGCAATACATCTTGACCTCATGTGTGTACTGCTTTTGCCAAAGCCAGCTGTGCAAGCTTCTTAGAGGTTGCCACAGGCTTGCTACGGGTGTATCTGCCATTGATGAGTTATGGGAACTACAGTCCAGTATGCAGTGCTGACAAGGCTGGGCTGGTCGAGAAGCACTTGCAAGGCATTTTAGTGTTGTCACAGGTTCTGTCTTATACATTTTGTCACATGTTGTGTCTTACACATGAGGCTTGCAGCCTGTGCTTTCATACCAGGTGCTCCTTGTGGTAAGGGCTCAAGGCGCAGCTTGGGTGTGTGCATGTTCACGGTCCGGGGGGAGTTAGACAGATGTCGACTAGGTTGGACTTTGCCTCGATGTACTGTCAAGAGGCCACAAGCAGGATCCACTTTCTTTTTTGCGGGGTAGCTGCAAGGCTCTGATAACTGTGGCGGCTTCTCTAGCGTGTTGCAGGGGTTATTGTGTAGTAATGAAGGCGTCGAGTAGGTCCCATGTACATGATCAGGGGCTCTGACGGGGGATCGTGGAAGTCCCAGAAGCTGTGATTTATCAATGACTGGTTTGTCTTGTTGTGTACATTCACAGGTGCCTATGTGCCTTTTGTGTGCCACTCCAGCTGTATTGCTTGCATGGTTATGCATCATTCTCTGCAGATTGAGGTCTTGTGCAGAGTCTATGCTGTCGACCTTCTTGCCTGTTAGGCCAAATTGGTGGTGTTGGGACTGGCTAACTGCACCATATGCCAGATGCATTACAGGTCACAATGGCAATACTCCAGTGTTGCACCTCACTGGTGGGCAAGGGTTTTCAGAGTACTCAATCTTGCCAAGGAGCATTACATCATCAACGTATGAGCTTTGCTGCAGGATGGGTCAGTGCTGGGCACTTGTGCAATCTGATATGCAGGGGTATTAAAAATCTTTAAAAGGTGTTGGCTTGACCAACATTTTTTGAGCTTGCTCACAGTTATCTTTGGTGGGCGTCGGGCTGGTTAAGTTTCCGTTCAGGGCTGGCAACATCTTTTTTGAGGTCCGAGATCAGCGGAGTCAATTGAATTGTTTTCTGTTATATGGGTGCATGTGTCATTACCATATTCTTTGGAGTAGCAGAGTTTGACCCCTTGTTAGTTGTGAGTGGCATCGATTGCATCGGTTTGTTATGCACAACATTGGTACACTGTGATGAAGGCATCTGTTTAAACTGGATAGAATATGTTTTTCTCTTCCTGTTGATTGTTATTGTTTTAGTGCAAGATACTAGGCCAGATGCTTGCTGATCATTGTGCAGGCTGGTCAAGCACTATTATCCAATCTGGAAAGGTGCAGCACTCTGGCTGGTTTGGATGGTGAGTGACACGATATTTATGGACCACGTAGTTATCAAGGATCCTATGGCGGGCCTGCTTAGCACTGATATAGCACTGCATGTGATAAGTATCAGACCAAGATGAATGCGTGTTTGATGAAATGGTGGGTGGACGGTGTGCAGCGGATGCTGACATGGACTGTTCAAGTTGACCAAGAGCTATCCCATCAACAAGCATTGGGGTCCTTATTTGCCCCAGCTGAGGCAGACTCAAACTGTTGGGTGCCCTCCAAGATGTACCGGTATGTATGTATGGGCGGCCGTACTTTTAGTGATGGATCGTTAAGCTGGGGCATGAGGTTGTTGCTGGGCAGTACTGCAGCAATAAAGTTGCAAAAGACAGAGGTATGGAAAAGTGAAGAGGGGGCTGGTTCTTGGGACATGAGGGAACTGTATCCTGGTTTGCTCTGTTGAATTGATGCATGGCTAATGGGGTGATCTCAATCAAGCTGTGGTGAGCCCAGTGATTAACCAAGAAGATACTTGTCATACGCACTGCTGGCGTGTAAACTGTGGTGATACCACAGCTCCATATCAAGCCCTGGACCGTTCTTACGGCGCCAAATGGTGCGCTTGTAGGTGCACTCAGGCTTCTTGGAACACATGCACAGTGTTTGTTGCTGTATGGGGTTAGGGCGGTCTGGTGTCAATTTGGGAAGGTCGGGTTTGAGAAGGCCAATGTGCACATCAGGATCCACCCCGCTTCGTTTGTAGGAAGTTTTTCTTGAAAGACGAGCTGTGTTCTCTGGTGAGGTTGTTTGCCGTTATACCTGAAGAGGAAAGTTTTATAGCATGTACTGTGGAGGAGTTGCATCTGTTGCAGGGTATGCTACCGTATTTGGTTCGCGTCTTGTTTGCTGCTGCTCTATAGCCACCATTTACTGAAGGTGAGCAGCATTTTTACTTGCAGTACATTGTGATGCGTGCTTAGCAACGTGTGGATTGTGGCTTTTTTCTGTCACCTGCTGCTGAGATGTAATGACGTCTGCAGCAAGGCTAATTTCAACAGAAGCTTTGGACAGGTCTGCCTGTACCTGGACCCCTGGAAATATGTTGAATTGCGTGTTAAATGAGCGTTTGCATCACACTTGTTGGCTAGCTTCGTTTAGTGAGTTCCCTTTGCGGGTCCATGCTGTGTGGACGGGAGGACAAGAGGTGAAACGACTGAGTTTTTGCTGCTCTCTTTGGTTGGCAGCCTGCTCATGAGGTTTGAACCCAATGGCTGGTTGAAAGGTGCCCCTTGCTGGATGTGGGCAGGTATCACCTGTTGGTCAGTGTGTGAAGTGGCATCAGCTACACCTTGCAGCCTGGAAGCAACTGTGTCATATGCCCAATGGGAATCATCTCTCGGCAAAGACCATGGGCTCATGGCTTGTTAAATGTTGTGTTTGGGACGCTGTGATTTGGCCCAACGTGATGCATGGGGTGGTGTGCAAGATTTGTTTTGCTTTAAGTTAGCATCTGTTGTTTTGTTTGCATCAAACTGCTTGGCTTGCTGTTGACTGGGTCAACTGGTCAGCAGATGGCAAGTCGAAATGGGCTGGCCTGACATACATTGGCTAGCAAGGTATCTGGGGTGGGATCAAGTTGTTCAATAAATGGGTCAAATTGCTTTGTGTTTGTGGCTAGTCTTTACATCATAGTACTTCCTTTTGTCTGGATCGGAGCAATGAGGGGCTGAGGCTTTGGTGGTACTCGTTTGCTGGGTTTACCTATTGATTAGTCAAGGCATGATGCTCGCGTGTTTGCTGGTGGCGCTTATTTCAGTCGCTTTTTCTTTGGAAGGTATGGGAGATGGCAGAGTTGAACACTGAATAGAGGACCATGTTCCTTCAATCATGTTACTTCTTGCCCTCTTGGAGGGATTCATGCGTCCATTACATTGGTGTAGTTCCCCGTGTGCAACGCGTTAGGTGTTGGTTGCTGTGTGCGTATGAGGTTGCAGACAAGTGGCATGCTGCTTGTCAATGACACTGCATGTGCTCTGATGAGTCAGGACTCTTATTTTTGCGTGGTGTGATATCAAGGTGCTGGGCATGTGGCAGTATTCTCTTGGCAGCCTTGGTGTAAAGTATGTGTGCACGTGTGCATGTATGTCTGCGTTGCCAAGAAACGTTGGGTGTTGATCCATTGGCATAGCCACAATTGCAAGCGTCTACGTGGTTGCTCTAAGTTGCTGCATTGATGTGTGGCGACTTGCAAGGAAGGCGCATGCATAATAACGTGTTAGGTTTGGGTTAAGTGGGTGGGTTAAGGTGCTTTGAGTTGCCCAGCTAGCATCAGGCACCAGTGTTGTACAAGTGTCTGGGTGCAACTGCATGGCAGTAAGGTGCTGCTGGTTTGAGTAGCAGAATGCTTTGAATTGCTCTTTGACTGTGGCCCTTTCATGTGCCTCATGTGGCGAGGTGACTCTGGCTGGGGGTGAAGCGCTGTTGTGACCAGTGCAATTGGTATGATAAGCAATTGGTTTCTTTGTGGGATCCCAGTGTCTTTTGGGATGAGCAGCGCCAAGGACTGCATGGTCCCACCCATGCATATAAGGCAGTGCTATGTTGAGGTCGATGGTGTCAGTCTCTGTCAGCATGCATGCATGTAGAGATTATGTGTCTTTTTTATGTATGTAAGTATGTATGTTGGAGTACGGTTTTACAGATGGTGGTCTATCTGGAATCCGTTGTCTTTGGATCCATCTAATGGTGTGATGGATCCATCCATTGCCACACGTTAATGCTTGTTGTGTTTACGTATGGCGTAAGTACGGTCTCGTTTTACATATGGCATTAGCATGGTCTTCTTTTCAAGTGATATATGTATGGCATGTTAAGTATGGTTCCGTTTATGTATGGGGCGCTTCACCTTGGATACATGCCAAATATTACATCAGTTTAATACATACATGTTGCAAATATGGAGACAAACGTTGACAGGGGAGGGGAAATTACAACATGAATGGAGATTCTCAGGAAGCATGTGTTCATGAGCTGTTTGTAACTGGGTACGTTGATTCACTGTAGATGGTACGGTGTTGACCTGTGGGCTGCATACGAGTGAGCATGTTGATCGAGTTTACGTTGCATCTGTGAAGTGCACAGACTATCTAAATCGTATGTACGGCCTCTCCCCGGGTTATGTCAGCTGCTCGATGTAGTGGAACCGTTCATTACATATGGATGATATAGCGTTTGGATGAAGGCCTCATGACAATAGCACTCACCGTACTCGGCGGGGCAACTCCTGAGCAGGGTTAGCGGCAGAATCCTGCCATTCTGCCCTGCCAATTATGCCATGCCATTATTGGCTGGCCCCGGTAGGGGCAAGCTATAGCGTCGCATACGCGCTTGGAGCGGAAGCTGAGGCGGCGAATGACCTGGATTAGTCATCTCCACTGCCAACTGCCAACTTTCGTGGCGAGGGGCCAGCGCCTCTGCCTTGCCCTTGTCTTACCCAAGCACGCCTTTGCTGGCAAAGCTGGGCTCTTCTTTCTTGTCTGAAGTTCGCAGCACACCAAACGGCTCCGTGTGGTCTTGTGTCAGACTCATCGCCTGTCGAATGTCGAGCTCTGTCGAACACATTAGCCGGTCACAACGAGCTGTACAGCCTCCAACCTTACCATGCACTGTCACGCTACTAGCATGCACTATACGAGGATATGTGCCTGCTTGCCGCTTGAAGCTCCTACAAACAGGCTGCGATCGCCGTTCCTGACGGAGCAGGAAGGTCCCGGCTTGCTAGAAACCCTGCACACATTTGGCTGGGGAGCATGTAAGGCGTGAAAGCAGTGTTCGGGTTACCACCATGGGCCTTGGCAAAGATCCATGCTCACTGTACCGTGCCGGGTCTGGGGAGTTTCGATGCGGGAGCGAGCAGGGCACGCGGCCTGTCTTAGCAGCAGAGGAAGGTTACTCCAACGGTAAGCCTTGCTAATGCTGCATGTATGAGGCATGCACGACAGGAAGCATCGCTTTTCTGCATCAGTTCACGCTTTCACGCACGAGCCTGGACCTTGCCCAGCCACCCTCTTCGAGCTAGGCTCAGAGCATCCTTTTAGCATTGCATTAGCATTCTCTGGTAAAATATGCTCTCGCACTCAGAGCCGATATTTGCAGCTTTGACAGTCGCCGATTTACTACTTCGTTGTCAGGGACATGTATGCATTGCTTTGCATCTTTCAGCAAACTCCGCATAGCCCTGCTTCTCCGATCCTCCCCTTCACAAGCTGGCCAGCTAATGCTATGTACACTATTCAAACAAACGTAGCACTCTATGTGGCCATCACCAGCTGTTTCCCAACTAAAAGCAAAGGCAGGCGCAGCACTTACTAGCTTGACGATGGTAGAGAGGGTGAAATCATGCCTGAAGGTTATCTCCCCTTTGATTACAACCTATGGCATATTATGGGACATGATATAGATTGATTGCATATGACTTTCATGTTACTGGGCACCTCTTAGGCATGGCTATGTACTGGTTAATAGTCTGTGTTAGTTCTGGAACTGCTGCTGCTCTGCGATTCTCCACATCTGGGTGAGAGTATTTTTGGCATAAAATGTATACAATGTTCTGGTGATATATGCTGTTGCGTTGCTGTTTGTTTGATGGATGTACCCAAAAAATCAAAAACCCAAAAAAATCAAAAAATAAAATTGTGTGTGCACTTTTCCAGGGCCAGTATTCTGCATCATTGTATCTGCTTGGACATGCATGATCATGGAGTTCAAACTGGTGGATGGTGTTCAGTTTTTCCTGGTTATATTTGTGTTAGTGGCTTTGCCACCCCTGTGGTGAACTGTGGCACCGCACGCGTGCCGATGGGTTTGCCAATGTAAGATTCACACACACAAGCTGCCGGTGGAACTAGTCCCGTTGATACTACCAACTCCACACCAATGCAGCAGCCACTACACATACTAAGCACATGACTCTGGACAAAGTAAGACATACTTTTGCAGTAGATACTATTGATTCCAGCTTTCCCACCACGGCCGCGCCGCGTGCGTGGTGCCTTCTTTAGAACTTCTTCACTTGGTCTTCAACACTAGTTTTGACTGCACTCACTTAGTAGGCTGCACAAAATGTTAGGCATGCTGCACAAAACCAACACCATAACCGGGGCCAGCCATCTTGGGGCGAAGCCCTTTATGCCTATTCTGCCAGCAGGAGGGTTTGGCAGGTTGGCAGAATCCACTGATTAGACATGCAATGTAGAAGAATCTGCTGCAATTATGCTTAGATTAGTGTGTAATGAGTGTGTAACTAGTTACAAACCAGTGACCAGACTGATTGGCAGAATTGTGGCAGAATCTTGGCAGAACCCTGCCAAGGACCTATTCTGCCCTGCCATTTAGGGTTTTAATTATGCCACTTACACTGCTCCTGAGCCAGGCCGGTTTCGATGAGTACTTGCTCACCTACTTAGTGAGTCGATAGCGGAGCCCCGAATACAAGGCATGAGTGAGCTGTCTTCGACTGCCGTGCCCATTTCTGTTACACACTTTGCACATACCCCCGTCTGCTTCCGAAAAACTCACCGGCATACGAGTAGGGCACATGTGGTGACGAAAAAGTTCAGCAGGGCGGGTGTATTAGGCAGGGTATCCGTGGGCTTTCTGACTGCCCGGGACCTGTGAGGTTGTGTGAGGACGTATTTCTTCTAGAATCCAGAGCCTCTAGCTGCACCAACTGCACCATGTTTGCAAGGTGCCTTTCGCTGTCTGGGAGCAAGACCCACCTGGCTGGCCCATGTGACCAGCATACTGCTCATCTACAGACTCAGCGGTTTAAATTGCCATTCCAAGCTCCTGGGCGGCATCCTAGAGTTCCATGCAGGACCTCAACCATGGGGACGTTGCTTCCTGTCCGAGCCTCCAACTATGAGGTTCCGAAAGAAGGTAATGGTCTGAATCGTAACCTTTGCATGACTGGTAACGTTACCGTTACAGTTGCAAGGTGTTATACCAGTGTCGCAGCTGTCCCTTTCAAAACCTGCCAGCATTTCAGGTCATTGCTTAAACTCTCATGATTTGTCTCCCTGCCAGTGCATGGTACATCCTATGCTTGTACTTCTCATTGCCTTGCTCTGTCAAAGGTGCATAGCATGTGCCAGGAACTTAGGGTACCAGCCGAGATGTGCATATTTCTTAAAACCGTACAGAGCGAACATGGAGGCACAGCAGGGCACTTCTGCATAGAAGCACCACTGCCTTACACAGCCACCACTAGCTATCCTTGCTGTAATGTGCAGACAGACGCAGATGGCTCTTGCATTTGGATCAAGCGGCAGATTCTCTGACAACCTGCTGATCAACTTTTTAAGCGTAGAAGAATTGGTTCTACTACTGGCAACCTGAAATTAATGTCTTGCTACCATTTCTGATCTACGCCTTCCCACCCCCCCACCACCACACACTCTATCTTATGCCTGCTCCCACTCAGGTGCCGCACTAGCCACCCAGTTTGCCTCCCTCGTCAATCAGTTAGGAATATCCAGCCCCTTAGAAAAGCGCCAACCTAGCCACCTCATGCCGCCAACCTCCGTCATTGCAGCACAGCTGGATGCTCTCCAAATGAACGACTACCCCGAACCCAACTCGGGCATCAGAACCGCCTTTGCCTTTGCTAAACCCTATGACTCAGCAGGGGGCCTGCTAAGCCATGATGCTGTTCGAAGTTGGACAGCGGCAGAGGAGTGGCTTTCGTTTGAGGCTTTTACGCAGCAGCTGCGGTCGCCGCCGTATGTGCAATTGTGCAATTGTGAGAGTTGGAGGCCGGTGTCGCAGATGGTGTTCCCTAGCAGGCGGAATGGTGCTCGGGCTGTGCAAGCGGTAGAAGTAGTGTCTTCCATACCACCACCAGCAGCAGCAGCACCGGCGGGGGGCCAAGCATTGTCATCGCCACCACCACCACCGCCAGCAGCAGCGGCAGGGGGCCAAGCATTCACATTGCCACCATTACCATCACCAGCAGCACCACAAGGAGGAGCAGCAGCAGCAGCAGGAGGGGTGCCGCCGTCTTCCCTCTCCCCACCACCACCACCACCACCAGGGGCAGCAGCCGAAAGAGACGGTGCTAGCAATGTGCCAGCTGCTGAAGGACATGCTGACAATAATCAGCAGCAGCAAGATAGGGAGGAGCAGCCGGAGGGAGTTCACAGAGGGATTTATGATGGTCCCAGCAAGTCAACGAATCCAGGCAAGAGCGGCGGCAGCAGCCGCAGCAGTGGGGGGATGAACCAAGTGCACCACCACCAGCAGCAGTCAGAGGTATTGCGAGAACAACAGCAGCAGGAAGTGGAGAGCAACGAGGACGAGAGCATTATGCAGAAGCGGTGGGCTGGCCTGCAAAAGCTGAACTATAGTGCTGCTGCTGTTGGCGATGGTGGTGGTGGGGATGCTGGAGGGAGCAAGGTTCGGACTACTACCTACACCTTCTGTTTAGAGCGGATTGAGAGTGGCCCATACAAGGGATGCTGGCTGACTGTAGGGGTGCGGGTGGGAAATTATGCTCTCTGAGTCCTAGTCACGAGTCAGTGTGTTAATACAAACGAATAATATCACTTCCTGGGCCACAAGGTGCACCCAAGCGGCGTGTTTATGCTCTCATGACGATACTGGCACCCGCTGGTACTGGTGCCAGCTTGTGGCACTAAATACTAAAGCTGCCCGTATTGTGGGTGCTGCAGTTCGATGCCAACAAAAGGCATGTCAATGTGATATTCATCGATGCGGTGGAATGTTTATCGATGCTCCACAGTTGCTGGGACATCATGGAAATCAGTTTCATTCTGTATACCGGTATTGACTCTGTGTCGATACTTGCCGGCACGTGAACCACTTGAAGGACAGGGAAACATATGCGCACAGAATTCAAACGAACTAGTTTATGTTTGGGCGCCCTGCGTCCCGCGGGGACCGCAAAGAAATGGGACCTCAAGCTCCGTGCACTGCACTGCAGTCTAGCCACCGCATCTATCCTATCCACTCACCAGTTAACCCGTTCGTTTTACCTTCACACCTGCTACCTAAATAAACCCCACCCCACCATATCACGAGATTCCAATACATTTAATGATGCTGGTCTGTACTCCCGCGGCGCAGTAGGCACTCAGCATAGAAATGTACATGCTACGCTAGTCAAACCCGCTATCTTTTTTTTGGAGGTAGGGAGGTGGCACCACCACCAGAACAGCGGTATCGCCCACGACCCGTGAGGGCCGGCGTTCCAGGCCGGGTAGTCAAACTTATCTACCTGACGCTGCAGCAATGGACTTCGCCACCACCACAACTCACCACGACCAACCATCACCACTCTAACTCAAATGACAGCAGCCATACGCTTTCAGCTTGCCCTTGAATTAAAGGCTATGCTTCGTTCATCACTGCCTCCCCTTCATACTACCAGGACCACTTTACACACCACATCCATCAATAGCCAACCAATTACTGTACACACTACCCGTACGAGTGACACCCCGCTGCGGGGCAGTTTTGGACCCTGATGTAAGTCCACACTTCTTGGCCCTATCCCGTCTTGGCCCCAAGTCCGAGCACTAAGCAACTGTATAGTTTCATCCGCTTTCTCCTGCTGTTGCTCTTGATTGCAGCATCCTTTAAGTGATGAACACAGTACTACTGGTACCTATTGTACCTTCTGATCATCTCCTTGCACTCCCTGCTGCCCAGCCTCCCACCTAACATGCCCCCCGCCCCCACCATCACCAGCAGCAGCAGGCTTCCCCTTGCTGAACGCACTGCGCTTCCCTTGGCCCCCTATTCTCCTACTTGAGCTGCTAGCACGCCGCAGCAACAGTCGTGAACCATAGCCAACCCCTGACCTCCCTCTAGAACCTGTACCCAACCTTCCTGCCCCCTCCTCCCTGCCTCCTCCCTCCACAACACCCCCTCTTCCCTCCCCTCTTTCGCCTGTTGGTGCTCCTGCTGCTGCTTTGTGTGCTTTTACCCTCTCCATGAGTGCCCTCACAGGTCGTGCCATGGCTGATAATCTGCTGCTGCTGCTGGTGGGGGAAACCGACGTGGACTGGCTGCCCCCTTCTCCTGCCTCTGCTTCTGCCTGCATTTCATCCTGCACACAAACAGGTTAACAGACAGCATGTTTAATCATATGTTGTCGTTTGTACAAAGCTGCACACCGAAAGCATGTAACCGCTTCTGCCTGCATTTCATCCTGCACACAAACAGGGTAACAACATCTGACAGCATGTTTACACATATGTTGTCGTCTGCACAAAGCTGCACACCGCAGGCATCCTGTGCATAGTCATGTCTGCTTTTGCTGTAGCCGCTTATGCACCTTTCTATATGAGATAGATCACTGCACAGCCCCTTGCACCTTTCTATGCAGCCCAATGCATGCTGCCATGGTCCATGATGTGATTCTCAGACTGCCGCTTTCAAAGCCCTACACATCTCAAGCCAGCGCGCGCTTCCTGATGCAACATATGCTTTGCTTGCATGCTTGCTGGAGGACTCAGCTACCGGGTCAGCTGCTAACGGTTGCCATGCAAAGCCAGCCCTGAATATACTGAAACCGTCATCATATAAGCAAAACTACCCAGCCACCAGGACGCTTTCTGCTGCACCATATCCCTGCTGCCTGCAAGAGACTGAAAAGCATGCAACGTGTGGCTAAAGGCCCAAATGCTTGCCCCCAACCCTAAAAGCACCAAGATGAGCCAGCAGCTGCCCCCTCGCATGTTCTCTTGCCCTGCCTGCAGTAACTTGGAATGAGGGTGTAAGGTGCTAAAAGTGGCCCGTTAAATGCCTCCCTAAAGCACTAACCGTAACCTATCATCAAGCTATAAGCCACCAGCTGCACCCGACGTGGCCCGTTATCCCTTGCCGCTCACAACAGAACCTGCCTAATGGTGTAACTTGCCAGATCAGGCCCCAAACGAAACCCTGCTGAAGCCCTGGCTGCAGCCAAGCCTATGATATCACCAGGGAGTGCCCGCCAACACACCTTATCTTTTGCCGCCTGCAGTAGGATCTGGATGGCAGTGTAAGCTGCTAGGTAAGGCCCAAAGAAGGCTGTTGGCAATAGCACATCCGCTGCAAATACCACAGGTAGAGAGGGCTGCAGGGGACCCTTGTGGGGCAGGCGACGGAACAGCCCTTTGATCAGGGCCTTGGCACCATGGAAAAGGGCAGAGGAGGCCACAACATACACTCCAAACACAGCAAAGACACGATTGGTGTTGTTCCGAGCCTGCAGAACATTGAAGAGCGACAAGAGATGAGGGTAGAGTATGGCACTAAACACCCAAACTAAAGAGGAGCAGGGCAGAGGAGGCCACAACGGCACTCCGAACACAGCAAAGACACGCTTGGCCTTGTACCGGGCCTGTAGGACATTAATGAGCAAAAACATGTAAGGTTAGAGCATGGGACCAGATAGCTGCTGTACAGATTGACAGGGTGAGAAAAGGACCCAAAAGGAGCAGCGACGTACACCACGAACACAACACAAAGACATGGTTTGTGTTGTTCCGGGCCTGCAAAATACAAAAAAGAGAAAAGCAAGAAGAGTTGAAGCAGGGGAGCAAGAGCTGATCCAGAAAGAGTACGGTAGGGGAAAGCACGGAAAGCTGCAACATGCACCCAAACACGGCAAACACACACGGCTGGTCTTGCAAGCCTAAAAACTTGAAGTAGGAAAGGTGTTGAGGGGGGTAAACTGGTGACAACCCACAGTGGCCCGCAGTCTCTTGTCACAGCATGAGCAGGCCGGCGTGGATGGAGTATTTTCTGCCATCCAGACCAGGTTGACCCAGGGATCCCAGAAGCACATTCGTTTCATTGCCCCAACCACCTTCCCAAACTGCAAGCACCCAATCACACTAACAAACTGGTTGGAGTCGTGTGCCGGGTGCTGCACGGTCAAAAGGCTGTGCAGTGATTTGTTCTATTTAAAACCCCAATCACAATGCCTTGCTGTGTATTATGCTCTGCAGGAGCAGCCTCTCGTTCCCCAGCGGTACACCAGTATCCCACTCACCCAATCACTGACCACGCCTTGTGCCGCTGTAAAACGAAAGAAAGGTGCCTTATCTTTTGCCTGAGGGCGAAAACTGCTTCATTCACAGACTAGCAAACCGAGACCATACGGTTACAAGTTTACACTACACGTTTTCGGCCTTTTCGGCCTTCATCAGGTGTGAAAAACATGCACACACATGCTCCCCCATTCAATATGCAATAGAAGCAACTGAGAGCCACCAAACTGCAGGTTGAGGACACGTAACTCCCACTCACCCAATCCATGACCACGCCTTGTGCCGCCCTCCCCAGGAACTTTATGGTAGCAGCTGGCAGTGGCTCTGGCTTATCCAAGATGTCCCTGTGTATGATAGCAGCAGCATTGATGACAGGAGCTCCCACCAGCTGCTCAGCAAGGCGCAGACGCAACAAGCGGGAAGAGGGAGGGGCCCAGGACGGAGGGCCTGGAAGACGGAACCTGCAGATCAGGGGAAAAGAGGAAGCAGGAGGGACAAGGCCACAGATTAAAGAAGAATCCTTAGGGGTCTTCAATTGACAACCTGTTGAAGCGAGGACAGGTCAATTATTGGGGCGCCCAATAAGGAAGGGGAAGGGCCCTCTTCCCTCTTCCTTAAATGGAAGCATACTGTTGGAGGTCGCTATTCCATATAAAGCCGCTCACCTTCGAAGGGAGCCCCACGTGGAAGCAAAGGCATGAAATGCGGAGACAGCTTGTCCGGAGCTCAACAAGACATTTACACACAGGATCAGCAGCAGCGTATGCCCTCTCTGCTTACCCTGTCGAGCCCTGCCTTCTTAATGGCCACTTCAGGAAAGCCCTCTTTCTCCTGTTGCCATGGCTTGACTCGCTGCTGGTGTCACTGCTGCCTTTGTATGCCTTAGAAGCCTTCTTGATTCTCAGCACAGACTTGCGGTACCAGGCATCTGCATACAGCTCTGATAGGGTCCTGTGAGGGCCTGCTGTGTCAAGATCTTCATCATCTGCTTCTTCGTCTGCTTGTGCGTGCGATAAGGGTCCTTCTGCTACGTAGGAGCTGGCTGCTGCTGCTGCTGCTGTGGCTGCGGGTTGTTGCTGGTAGGCAGGGAGGAGGTCTGATGGGAGGGAGAGGCTGAAGGAGGAGACATCGGAGGGCGAGACGGGATGTGAAGGATCGGGTGAGGGGTGCTCTTCATATGTGATTGGGATGTGCGGTGGGGGTTGAAAAGGGTCTGCCGATTGTTGGGGTTCCTGCTGCGCTAGGTGCTCATGGTGCTGGCCGGGCAGCAGCCCCAGCTGGACGCCCATGAACTGGATAGACATGCTAGCGGCCTCAGTCCCATGGCATCAGGTGCTGCTGGGGGAGCTGTCCGAGCTAAGTGTATGTCTATTTAGAAGGAAAGCGTGGTCATGGACTCATGGCGCGGTGTTGACAATGTGCCTGAGACTGGTCGGACACACAAATCAGCCCACCAATATAAGCAATGGCTTGTGGTTCAATTAAGATCATCTGCCAGTAGGTTCAGCAATAAGTTGGTCCTCACACTACCGCACTAAACAATTCGGCCGTTCTATGACTGCTAGGATCTCAAGCAATATCGCAATGAACTGTGGATGGAAAGCGTTTCGTGCATTTATTCCTTTCAATCATTCTAGAGCCTATCTGCATACTCATGGGCATGAGTGCCAAGTCGGTTGCGGTGACTACTCTGACTCACGGAGTGCCCTGGTCTCATCACTCATGAGACCTAAGCTGCAAGCTAGTCTTATCCTTTTCACGTAGATTCTACATGGACACCTGCCAGCTCGTGGTGGAGGCACGAACGGTACCAAGGCTTGAGTTGCTAGGTTTAGATCTGTGTCTATGACATGACGTGCGCGTGAGTTTAGCAGAAGGACATCATGGCGCTGGCTTACGCAGTGCAGAAAGCTGCACAAAGCCTGCAGTATGCTCCTGCGTTGCTTCGCTTGCGGCACTTCAACACCAGCAAGAGCTTATGGCAGGAGCCTAAGCATCCGCAACCTGTGCCGTTGTCTAAGTTAAAGGACAGCTTCAACGACGGAACAAGCATAACATACCTAGAGGAGCTTGAAAGACGGTTTCAGAATGATCCAGCAAGTGTGGACCGCACATGGGCTTCCTTTTTCAACAGCCTCGGTAAGATACATACATGTCCAGCATGGGCAAATAGTTTAGCACGCGCCTCGTCTTCCGTAACCTCTTCCCTGCTCCTAACAGCGCATGGGGTGCCTGGGGAGACAATCGCAGAGGCGTATGATGCCTTCGAGAAGGGACAGACCATGTCACCTCTGGCGACAGCTGCTGTTTCAAAGCAGAGCATCCAGGAGAGCATGCGCCTCGTGCTCCTGGTCCGCGCCTTCCAGGTGCGCTGGGAGAGCCTTTGTACTCTTCCTTATGACCACCCCCCGCTTTCCTGTCCATCCTGCACCAGACCGCAGTCCACACACCACTGCAGATTCAGGTCACAGCCAAGCAACTAAGTAACTAACCCTTGCTTCCGCTTGGCAGGTGAATGGACACTTCAATGCCACGTTGGACCCATTAGGTCTGGACAAGCGGCCCATGTACCCTGAGCTGGACCTGGCAAACTATGGCTTCTCAGAAGCAGACCTGGACAGAGAGTGAGTTTCTGGCAGCAGCAGCAGCAGCAGCAGCAGCAGCAGCAGCAGCAGCACCCTTGACTCAAAAAGCCTGCATGAAGGTACCAGCTGTATGAAGGTACCAGCTAGCAAGGATCACAGCTGCAGAGACACGATCTCATGAGTCTGCATGCTGCACCTGGGCGATGACTTTTAACTTGCAGGGCAGTAGCACAACCCCAGGACTGAAATTGGAGCTGCATACCGTAGCCCCTGCTGCAGCTGTAAAGCAGGCTGCTCGCCGCCTATTTCAGAAAGTTCCTCGACATTGTTTAAAGCAAAGCGACAATGTTTTAAAAGATTCGATCAAGAGTCCTGCTCCGGCCTTTCCTTTTCGAAGGAAGATGTTTTATTGGTGGTCCTGGTTCTGGTCCTCCTTGCAGGTTCTTCCTGGGCACGTGGAATGTAGCTGGTTTCTTGTCAGAGAACAGGCCCATCCGGACACTTAGAGAGATCCTGACGCGCCTGCAGGAGACCTACTGTGGTAACATTGGCTATGAGGTATGACTAGCACTGGTGCATATGCTTCTCAGCCGGACCTTTGAATTTTTGATTGCAAGGATTACAAGGTTGGATTGCAGCATGGGTAGCTGCATTAAAATACCACAAGGTAGGCTTCCATATGTATGTGGTGGCAAGATTGCAGCCTGATGCTGTTATATGGGCCTTGATCTCGTCTTGCCCAGCTTGCAAATGTCTTGGTGTGTGGAATGTGTTCAGCACTTGTTGTTGTCCACCTGACCCACTATCTGCCCTAGATGAACATTCCCATCTGGAATACTGTTTTTGTTGATTATTTTCATGGTATGCCATAGCACAGGTGCCATAGGCCTTGCACCTTAAGCTGTCACGGTTAGTTGGAACAACGTGGCAGTGCACTGTGCTATGTTATGTGCTTGTGCACAACAGACATAGTGCTACTTTCAGACCTTATTATGCTGATTAGCACCAAAGCCTACGGCAAGTGGTGCTGCCCTTATTGGTGCTTGCTAGCTGTACCTGCCTGCCTGCTGTGCATGTTCCAGCCTCGTCTTGGGAGGCGCTTCTGCCAGTTACATTGCTTGCATGCACCTAGGGCTACCTGGGGGCCCCCCTCTTGAGGTGTATCCTGTTTATGTGCTGGGGACATGTCACTTACTGGCCTTGTGCATAGCTGCTTAGCTGCTGTTTGGGCATGTTACTAAGCACGTTCCGGTGCTGTGCCCTGCAGTACATGCACATACCTGATAGGGAGCGCTGTAACTGGATCAGAGAGAGGGTGGAGACGCCGATGCTGGTGAGAGGGCCAAGGGGAAGGGGGGCGGGGGGGGGGGGAGATAGCAGCGGGACAGCTGGCAGCTGGATGTGGGGGCAGCAGGCAGTCGGCAGTGGGGCCAGCTGGCAGCAGGCAGCGAACTGTGGGATGTGGGGGCAGCTTCATGCAAACTTACTTGCGAGGGCCTTACAGACAGACCTGGAGGATCGCCTGTATTGTTCCTCTGGCTGTTTTGCTAGGGTACCCCGTGTGATTGAGTTCATCACGTTGCAGTGAGCGGCCGCTGTCACTGCTTGACTGGAAGGCTCTTGCCTGAGGGGCAGGACTCGGCAGAGTGACAGGCATGGGTGCAGGGCAAGTGCATGAGCAGCTTGTTCCTTGAAGTATTCTGCAAATTATGTTGCAGCAATGGCCTACCAACCCCAGAGTTGTTCTGCAGCTCTCCGTTCTCTCCCTTCTGTTAGGGACTCTGTCGCAGTTAGCTTCACCTCCTGCCATTGCAGCTAGTCCCAGTTTACTGTGCCTCTCCATGATTGGAAACCTTGTGCCCAAGCTGGTCTGGCACTGATTAAAGCTAATGGTTGATGTTACATCATATCCCATGTATGAATTTTTATGACACCCGCAGGAGCCCTTCACCAAGGAGCGTAAGCTGCATATGCTGGACCGCCTGGCCTGGTCTGATATGTTTGAGAGCTTTCTGGCTAACAAGTACACTGCAGCCAAGAGGTTTGGGCTGGAGGGGTGTGAGACACTCATCCCGGGGATGAAGGCGCTGATTGACAGGCTGACGGAAAGGGGAGGGGAGGCCATTGTGATGGGCATGCCGCACAGAGGTGGGGTGGGGGAAGGGGTTTGGGTGGAGCAGGAGGGTTTAGAGTGATCCAGGAACTGGGCTCCGGGAAGATGAAGGTGACGGAGAGGGGTGAGGGGATGAAGAATTGCGGTCTGGGATAAAGGGGATGTGAGATGCTCATGCCATCGACGTTTCCAACGAAGGTGCTTAACCAGGGGAGAGTTTGCGCGGGGGGGGGGGGGGGGGGCGGACATCATGATATGAGTGAAAACTAGGAGGGGCAGAAGGACGTAGGTTGGGAAGGCGGAGCGGTGGGTAAGAGTGGGGACGGAAAAAGGTCATGGGTGTACCGTGCACAGAGGTGGTGGCTACAGCAAGGGCAGATGGCGGGAAGCAAAGGCATGGAATCCATCATGGAGGATCCATTGAGTGGCCATGCTGTACAGGCGTGTATAATCGTCAGGAACGGAAATGATTTAACAAGATGAAACGAAGGGGTTGTGTCTCCTGGCTAGTACTTGCATCTCTCCATTTGCCCCCTTGGGGTTCGGGCTGAAGTGAAGTTACCTCTGCAAGTAATATCCTTAAAACTGTTACTTTTGAATTGTGTCATATTATTATGCAATGAGCTTCTTGGCAGCGATGATGTGCGGCTTTGGCCCTTCAGCTTCCATGGCCTTGCAATTTCTCCTCGCTGCCCAATGGGTGCCAATCATTATTGTGTGGTCAGAAATTACAAATGAACGTAGCACTAAATTCACAAAATCAGTTTTGGAGCACTGGTCCAAAGGGCGTAGCACTAGTACTGTAATTACACTCGTTTAAGAGCCGACTCATGCCAAATACGCATGCCAAACATAAGCATTTCTGTCTGTCTTGCAATAAGTTTGAATAATTTTGTCCTCCTGCAGGTCGTCTGAATGTGCTGGCCAATGTGGTGCGTAAGCCCATGGCCCAGATCTTCAGTGAGTTCAGTGGCAAGAAGATGGCATCAGGCGAGGGGGAGTACACAGGCAGTGGGGATGTCAAGTACCATCTGGGCACCAGCTACAACAGGTAAGGGGCGCAGTGCGATTTCTGAAGGGGGCGGCGTGGTGCGGGGAGCTTATACCACCAGGGTTTCCCAGTTGGTGGCCAGGTCCAACAAGTGGGGTTGAGAAGGGAGTGGCGTGGAGTTCCTTGCTCTAGTTCGTAGGCGTCAAGGGCTAGGGTACCGCCAGGGCTTCCAAGTTGGTGGCCAGGTATAACATGTGGGCTTTAGAAGGGAGTGGTTTGGGGTTCCTGGCTCTAGTTGAAAGGGTTGTCAAGGGCCAGGGTACTGCCGGGGCTTCTCAGTTGGTGGCCAGGTATAAAATGTGGGCTCTAGAAAGGAGTGGGTTGGGGTTCCTGGCTCTAGTTGAAAGGGTTGTCAAGGGCCAGGGTACTGCCAGGGCTTCTCAGTTGGTGGCCAGGTACAACATGTGGGGTCTAGAAGGGAGTGGTTTGGGGTTCCTGGCTCTAGTAGAAAGGGTTGTCAAGGGCCAGGGTACTGCCAGGGCTTCTCAGTTGGTGGCCAGGTATAGCATGTGGGGTCTAGAAGGGAGCAGTGCCAGGATCTTGGGAGGAGGATCTCTCAAGGGCTAACAGGGTAGCTAGGATACCACCCGGGCATGAAGTAGACGATCATACCAGCTAGCAATTTTTGGGCGTGGCGTTCAGGGACGGCGGTTTCGATCTTGATAACCAATCTTGATACTCTGGCCCCATTATCACCTTGCCAGGGGTTTGTATGGCTTAGCTACTGCATGCTCGTTGGCCCGATAAGGTGCAGGGGATGTGGCGGGGTTGCAAATCATAGCACAAGATGCCGTAGGCTCCTTTACCTCGAGCTGTCCAAAGAAAGAATAGCGAGGTGGAACAGAATACAGGGTATGAGGCCCGTTGGGTGCGGTAATAGACACAGGCGACTTTGCATGAGCTGTACATTGTCCTGTTTTGGCTTTGTAGCAGTGACATCGGCCTTTCTTGCATGATGGTTGGGATCAAGGCCCTTGCACTTTGCCCCTAACTACCTTCCCTCTGCCCTCACTTCCCTCCTCCAGGCCCACCATCTCAGGCCGCATGGTGCACTTGTCCCTGATGGCCAACCCCAGTCACTTGGAGGCAGTCAACACAGCTGTACTGGGAAAGACGCGGGCAAAGCAGTACTACTACGATGATCATGACAGGTGAGCCGGGATGAGCGCGTGGGGCTAGAAGCTGGTGCAGCACCCATAAGGCATTGTGACTGGGTTGGAGGTGGGGTTCCTGTAAGTGTGGGGTGAGGCTCATCGATGTTGATCACGAGCCAACAGCGGAAGGTCTTCGTGTGGTAAAGGTCAAGGCTAGGGTTCATGCATCTATAATATGGAGTTGCACCACACACTGCATCCTTAGCAGCTGCTGTTGCTGCTGCTTCCCGCTGTATGCCGCGTTACCTTTCTGTGCTGCTGTTGTAACGATAAACATCTCCCCTTGATATGCCTTTGTACCTTTGACGGCTTGAGGTGAGGGGAGTATCGCACTCTTTGCTATGGCATGTCATGAACTGTGATGTGCATTTGTATATTTCTGTGCTGTTCTTTGCTGTAGGAGCAAGAACATCTCCATCTTGCTTCACGGAGATGGAGCATTCAGTGGGCAGGGTATTGTGTATGAGACCCTGGATCTCTGTGGCCTTGCAGACTACCACAGCGGGGGCGCAGTGCACTTGGTGGTCAACAATCAGGTATGATAATGTGCGATTATTACATCTCATGTGACCATCACATCTCATGGATGCTATAGCATATGCCATGGGCCAAGGCAGTGCATTTTTAGATGCCTCAGAGGTGAGCATGGTAGAACAAGCAGATGCATGCCAGGACATACGCCTTGTAGGATAAACAAACAAACAAAGATTTTAGGTGCGGCAACCACAAAAGGGCTGCTAGGTCGAAACGACCAAACACACCATAACGCGGTGGGCCTGGCAAAGTGGCTGGCACCAGGCATTTGCTCCATAACATTTGTCGGCTTCTGTCGGCTTTTCCTGCCTGCCATGTAGTACTGTTCATGCCATGGCAACTCAATAAGAAGCAAAGGCAGGGAAGCATGAAATATTGCTTTCTACCCTATGGATGGGGTTGCATTGGAGGTGGTTCGGCGCATTAAAGGTGGTTGGGCACATTGGATGGAGATGTTTTATATTTAGGAAGGAGCATCTTATTCTGCAGGTTGCCTTCACCACCGACCCCAAGGAGTCCCGTAGCAGCCCCTACTGTACTGATGTGGCCAAGGCGCTGAACTGCCCCATCTTCCACGTGAATGCTGATGATGTTGAGAGTGTGGTGCGCGTGTGTGAGCTGGCTGCGGAGTGGAGGCAGAAGTTCAAACACGACGTGGTGGTGGATCTGGTCTGTTACAGGTGGGGGGGGGGAGAGGGGGCGTGGAAGGGACTAGCCTGTGAGGAGGCTTGGCTGGGGAGAGGGGGGCAAGCTGGCTGCGGGGTGGAGGCGGAAGTTCAAATAGGAGGTGGCGTGGACCTGGTCTGTTACAGGTGTGGGAGGGGGGGGGAGGATGGGGGAGGCATGTGGTTTGAGGCCCTGTGTGGAAGGTGGGGCAAGCAGTGTGGGTCAGTGTTAGGGCGCAATCTGCTTGAGACGGAAGGTTCTGGGAGTGGAAGGGACTAGCCTGTGGGGAGGGCTTCATTGGGGGGGAGGGGGGCAAGCTGGCCGCTGAGTGGAGGTAGAAGGTCAACACAACGTGTTGGTGGATCTGCTTTGCTACATGTGGAGTAGCGGGGAGGAAAGAGGGGCGAGGAAGTGTAATGCCTGACATGCAAGGTGCGGTACAAGCAGTTCAAATCAGTGTTGGGGCCCCATTGTTTGTGAGGGAGGGTCTGGGGGTGGAAGGGCCCTGGGGGGGGGGGAGAGAGTAAGCTGGCTGCTGAGTGGGACCAAAGGTTCAAACATGACATGGTAGTGGACCTGGCCTGTCAGAGGTGGGACGGGGAAGCGGGTTTGCTGGGAAGGGGAGGTTCTAAAGTAGGAGGGGTAGCGGGGAGTTGGAGGGTTTGCCGGGGGGGCAGGAGTCAGGCTGATCTCTCCATCAGATCATTGTCAGGGTGGGTGGGGGAGGGGCAGAAGAGCAAAAGGAAAGGAAGGGTGGGGGCTGCGAGACAGGGGGCCATGCAGCATGGCTGAGCTGAGCGGGGCCGTAAGCGGAGTAGGAAAGGGGAGGGATGAAAGGGTTTGAAAGCTGCTGGAAATAGGGAGTCCAATTGAGCTGACATCACTGTAGTGGCAGCTGAAGGGCAACCACCTGGTTCGTGTCTTTAGGTTGCAATATGATGCCTCAGACTTGCAAGTATGTTGGGGCTGTCCATTTGTAGGTGCAGTGACTAACGTAGGCTTTTTGGTTTC
Organism: Pseudopediastrum boryanum; assembly: GCA_963556185.1. Classification (NCBI taxonomy): domain Eukaryota; kingdom Viridiplantae; phylum Chlorophyta; class Chlorophyceae; order Sphaeropleales; family Hydrodictyaceae; genus Pseudopediastrum; species Pseudopediastrum boryanum. The sequence continues at coordinate 1,884,596 of OY744496.1, forward strand.
TGACAAGCAAAGGGGAAGGGATGCGGAGGAGCGGGTGGTATAGAATGTTGGATAAGGTAGCGAACAATGTGTAGATATCTTGTCTTTCTTAGATGTGCTCATCTCCTACTGTGGCTGCTGCACCCACAGGAAGCATGGTCACAATGAGATAGATGAGCCCATGTTCACCCAGCCCCTGATGTACAAGAAGATCAGGCAGCATAAGAACGCACACCAGCAGTACGTGGAGCGCCTGTTGTCTGAAGGCTCTGCTTCTAAGGAACAGGTGGGTCGTGTGTGAATAAATCAACAAATGATCTGCCCCATGGGTCAGGATAGTGGGCACACGAAACTCAGCAAGCTGTCTGGGCTCCTCGTTGGCTCAGAAGTGCTGCACCGTCGACATGACGCCTGGCAGGGTGGTGAAATAATTAACTTTTGGGGGCAGATTTGCCCCATCAGAATGATTGTAAGGTTGCTATGGTGCAACAAGCCAGTACCATCGACTTGAGACATGAGCAAAGCTGTATTAAATGATTGCCGGTATCTCGTCATCTTGCATGCCTCTTCAAATGTAGCAGCAGCATAGAACAACCGCATTTGTCTTAGCTCTGCATCTTCCTCACCATATCTTCTTTCTTTGGGGTGGAGCCTGGCGATGAGTACCAGCAAAACTGCATAAAGTTTTGCAGTAGAAGCTGCAAGCATCTTCACCTGGTTTCACACCTCTTTGCAAGTCTTTGCGGTGCATTCTGTTCTACTCCCTCATGCACCCAACTAACCCTGAAGCAGCCTAGGGATACACACCTCAGGCTTTCTGTTCGTGTCTGGGCGTCCTTGTTCATATACCTCTGTTGTGCATTTGCTGCCCTGTTTCCTTCGTTAGGTCCGGACCATCCATGATCGCATCCAGACCATCATCAGCACCGACTTTGAGGCAGCTAAGTCATACAAGCCCCAGGCCAAGGACTGGCTGGCTAGCCACTGGGAGGGGTTCATGAGCCCAGCACAAGTTAGCCGCATCAGGAACACAGGTAATTACCCATTCAATTGAAGTACGGACTTGTTACACCATACCGCAGCCACAAGGAGTGCACCCTCGACAAGGGACCAGACAGGGTAAACAAATAATAAGTAGTTACCGCGGCCAGAGGGGTCTCACAAATCCAGCCCAGCTGGTGGCAACATTTACAAGATCACTGATCTCACTGCAGTTAGTGATGGATCGCTAAGGGCATAATTACCAGTTGAAGTGCCCAAACAAAGCTGTAGCATCCACCTTCCTCCGTGGGGGACTTCAGCCATTTTATGGTTTTGCAAAGGGGATATATACCTTGTGTTGGGTAATGAAAATTGCCCAAAAGAATTGTCCTACCGTAGCAATGAGCCTCGTCTACACATTGTATGCACTCTGGCTAGGTTTGCTGCAGCAGTGCACATGCTGCGGACTGGCTGCACAGCCTTAGGGAGGGATTCATGAGCCCCGTGTCAGGAATACATGTGTGGTGTTAGAGGAGGTTGGGGAATGGAGGTGGGAGAGGGCAGATGGCCCTGAGCCTCTGGTCCGGGCTCACCAGTGTTGCATGGAGTTTAGGGACTTTGGCTGAGCCAAATGCACAAGTCAGTTGCTTTACCAACTTGAGTGGCGTGCTTGAAAGGGTCCATCATCTACTAGATTTGCACCATCCGCGCTACTCTGCTTCTCACTATCCAACGCTGCCGTTTTTCTTTGGAATGCAACAGGTGTGAAGCCTGATTTGTTGAAGACGGTGGGTCTGGCTGCTACCTCTCTGCCTGAGAACTTCCATGCCCACAGGCAGATCAAGAAGATCTATGAGCAGCGCCGTCACATGGTTGAGAGTGGAGAGGGGGTGGACTGGGCCATGGCGGAGGCACTGGCTTTTGGGACATTGCTCAGCGAGGGGAATCATGTGAGGCTCAGCGGACAGGTGAGCAGGGGTGACGGGAGGATAGCGAGGTGGGGTGGGCTTGGGTGGTGCAGGAAGGGTTTAGCACAAGTATTGTACATTCTTCTCCTGATTGCGTGAGCATGTGGACTGGCCGCCATGGCGGAGGGAGACCACATGAGGCTGGGGCGGACAGGTGAGCAGGGGTGACGGGAGGATAGAAAGGTGGGGTGGGCTTGGGTGGTGGAGGAAGGGGTTAGCATGAGCCCCGTATGTTCTTCTCCTGATTCCCTTGCAAGAGGATGTGGACTGGGCCATGGCTGAGGGCGACCATGTGAGGTGAGCGGACAGGTCAGCAGGGGCGAGGGGACGGAGATGGGGACTTGGGTTGGTGGAGCCAGGTGTTGGCATAGATCTGGGCCGGGACTATGGCGTCGGCTAATTGGGCACTGCCCAGCAAGGGAAACCATGCCAGTCAGCAGACCGGTGAGCGAGGTACTTGCATGGTATTGGGAACATGGTTGGGGAATTTGATTGGGGTTTGGTTTAGTGTGGGCCCTTGGGAATGTGTTTGGCTCCTTGGTCTGTTCACTCGCTTGCCCGTGTCTGATTGGATACATCTGAACTTGCATAGCTATAAGGTCATCATTTGAAGGGGCTGGATTGCGACATGGCTGCGGCACTGACCTCGCACTATACTGCACTTTTGGGACACGTCTCTTAAACCAATAAGCCAACAAGGAATTGGCCTCCCTGGTTCTCTTGTTGGTTGATTTGGGTGTTTGACTGACAGTGGCGTTGCTGCTGCTTCTGAATTCGGTACAGGATGTTGAGCGCAGTACCTTCAGCCACCGTCACACTGGATTGCACAACCTGTATTGCTATTTCTGGTTTAACTTACGGACAATGGCGTTGCTGCTGTTGCGGAATGACCTGCAGGATGTTGAGCGCGGTACCTTCAGCCACCGTCACTCTGTACTGCATGACCAGGAGACTGGGGAGAAGTACATTCCCCTATCTAACCTCTTCCCTGGGGAGAAGCCGCACCAGTTCACTGTGTGCAACAGCAGCTTGAGCGAGTTTGGTGTGCTAGGGTTTGAGCTGGGGTACAGCATGGAGAACCCTAACAGCTTGGTGTTGTGGGAGGCTCAGTTTGGAGACTTTGCCAACTCGGCTCAGGTGAGGAGTTGTGAAGCAAAATGAGTTAACAGCAAGTAGGGGATTCACAGAATACTCCCACGCACGTATTCCCTCGAAGCCATTTTGTGCTGCTTGGCGTCCAAGTGATGCAAGGAATCAAGTGATGGCAAATACAAAAAGGTATTTTTAAGGACAATGGGATCACACAGCTTTGTGTTGTGGGAGGCTCAGTTAGGAGACTTTGCCAACTCGGCTCAGGTGAGGAAATGCGTAGTAAGGCACAGCAGGGCTGCCTGTAAGTGGTCTGGATGTTTGGAGAGATGCACATGTTATATAGTTCTCCTGCTGAAGGATTGTGCCAGGTGCAGAAGAGGAGTATGCTTGTTTGCATTGAGACAGTCAGATAGCAGACCCATATGATTATATATCCTATAGATAGGTATGATCTAATCATTCTGGGCTCCTGAACCTGAATGCTGACCAGGTTGTGCATGGTGTCACAGCATTGCTGTATTTAATGAAAGATGTGGTCTGGCTAGGCAACATGCATTATCTCAATAGCTGCAAGGCCTTATGTAGTATTGAACCAAGCAATCGTACAGAGTTGAACGGCAACTGAACAACACTGGGAGATCAATGCAGATCGACACATGGCTCTGACATGTCTCATGCTTCGCATGGTTGCCGCCCTCAATCTAACTTGTGATGCTGCTGTCTGTCCCCGTCTCTGGTCGCACAATGCCCACATGCCGGTCCGTTGCTAGCTTAGTGTGGCCTTTCTCGCCAAGGCGCCTACAATCAAGGCTGCCTTTGTGCAGCATACATAAGTATAGGAAGCCCCTGATGTCATGTGGCTGTTCCTGCTTCTCGCCTTCCTCCTGCAGATCATCTTTGACCAGTTCCTGTCCAGTGGTGAGGCTAAGTGGTTGCGTCAGAGTGGGCTGGTGGTGCTGTTGCCACACGGCTACGACGGCCAGGGCCCCGAGCACAGCAGTGCACGTGTGGAGCGCTTCCTACAGATGAGCGATGAGAACCCCTATGTCCTGCCACAGGTGAGTGTGGATTCTCATTTTGTTAATTTGCTTGCTTGTGGGAAATGCTCCTGGCCGGAAAATCATAGCTAAGCAGGCAGAAAGCCATCACACCACAGAACGACTCTTATGCATGACAAGCCTGTGACAACTGGACATAGCAAACCCCGGATGTAATGTCGTCCTCCCACAGGGAAGCTGTCTCCTAAATGGAAAGTTCCGTCATGCCTGACAAGCCCATAAGAATGTCCATACGAAAGTGATGCAGTCCTGCCACAAGGAAGGTTGTTTTCGTCGTCATCTCTTAATGTTTGATAAGCCCCTGATTGGACTGAATATCATGCTGCCGATCATTGGTAGTCTGCCTCTGCAGGATATTGGTATGCCTTTTTGACTGAATTGCCACGCCCTACATCCCGGCTACCTGCCTTGAGCCCTGCTGGTCATGCCTCTCATGTATCTGTGCCTTTTATCGCCTAACATCAAGGACCATACGTATGCTTGTTCTGTACCTTGCCCTTCACCACAGGTTGATCAGCAGGCCTGGTTTACCGGGGGTCATCTTGGTGGGCAGATCCAGAGGACCAATTGGCAAGTGGTCAACTGCACCACACCCGCCAACTACTTCCATGTGCTCAGGAGGCAGGTGAGCAGGGAAGAGCAACATTACAGCTCACAAATATGCCATAGCAAAAGTGTCATAGGCCCATTCATTCTTCATAGGCCCATTCATTCTTTGTACGTGTACCTAGGTGAGATTGCATGTAGCATAGCCTGCTGTAATCCTTTGCGGAGTGGATTGCTGGATGAGAGTACCTACACTGCACACCATGGAAGCTCTCTCCTGGGCGTGTTGTCTTTACCACACATCACATGTTCTGGTGATGCACGATCTCTTGAACATTGCCCCCATAACGCCCTGGTTCTCACCTATACTTTGTCTCCGGCTTCATTGTCAGTCTATTCATCTCTCCATGGCACACTCTGCTTATCTCTGCTGCCTTAATGTCCATGCTCCCTCATGCACTTGTCCCCAGGTTCACCGTCAGTTCCGCAAGCCGCTGATAGTGATTGCGCCCAAGAACCTGCTGCGCCACCCCAAGTGCAAGAGCCCTTTGTTTGAGTTTGACGATGTGCCAGATGACCAGGTAAAGAGGACATGTAACTTTATGTTTGGTCTGGGAGGTTGTCCAAAGTGCTATCTGTGTTATCTCAGCATGATATGATGATGTGCACGTCAATCCGTTGCAATGGCACCAGTGCCATATCTGCAGAGTTGGAAGCTGGTTGAGGGGAACCCACAACTTTCAACACACTTATGAAAGTTGCTTGATGTTCCAGGCCACACTCTCTCAGCATGACAATATGTTTTAAACGCCAAACACATTTCTTTAGCAATGAGAACACCAGTTCTATCCGCTTGCATTTTTCCCTTTCCTTAGATAAGTACATTAATACACTTAATGTGTTGCGGGGGGTCTAGGGGGCGTGTGGGCTGATGTATGTTTGGATGTACTTGCGAAGCTGGGTGCCTTTGTGCCTCCTGCTGGTGCTGGGCAGGGCATTGTGGGTTGCTATAGCCTTTATACCACTTGCGGCACTGGTCTTGCACTGTCGTAAGGGGTCGCTTTAGGCCCAGTATTGCATGCTGATCGCTATCCAGGCCATGGAGCCTGTCCAGCTGCTAGTGCTGCGCTTTTGTATGTCCTAAAGTTGTTCTACCTTCAATCCAAAGCTGATCCATCTGCTGCTGCTCTTGCTACAGGGCATCGTTGGTGTCCGCTTCAAGCGTCTGATCATGGATGACGCCGGCATCGTCCCCAAGAGCCGTGCCCCCCGGCCCCCTCAGGAGCCCGGGTACAAGCGCATTGTGTTCTGCACAGGCAAGGTGTTTTATGAGCTGCATGCTGAGAGGGAGAGGCAGGGCAAGCAGGACGAGGTGGCTGTCATCAGGGTGGAACAGGTGAGGGGTTTAGGAGGGGGTGTCATCAGGGTGGAACAGGTGAGGGGTTTAGGAGGGGGTGTCATCAGGGTGGAACAGGTGAGGGGTTTAGGAGGGGGTGTCATCAGGGTGGAACAGGCGAGGGGTTTAGGAGGGGGTGTCATCAGGGTGGAACAGGTGAGGGTTTAGGAGGGGGTGTCATCAGGGTGGAGCAGGTGAGGGGTTTAGGAGGGGGTGTCATCAGGGTGGAACAGGCGAGGGGTTTAGGAGGGGGTGTCATCAGGGTGGAACAGGTGAGGGGTTTAGGAGGGGGTGTCATCAGGGTGGAACAGGTGAGGGGTTTAGGAGGGGGTGTCATCAGGGTGGAACAGGTGAGGGTTTAGGAGGGGGTGTGGTTTTGTAAACGAGCATTTTATGGGAAAAGATGATTTGAGAGTACTCTCAAGCTGTGCTCCAGTCAGTTTCTAAATAGGGTTACAATTTTCGGCGTAGCTGGGCTTCAGTCACTTTCTGCTAGAGATTGTCAATTGGGATGCCTTGTTTGGGACTTTTTTGGAGATAATGGGAGTGATCGAAGTGGGTAATGGGGAAAAGGTGGATGGTTGGGTTGCATGGATGTAGCAGGGACTAGTGAGGAAATGGGTTGGGGAGCTTGGTACAGTACAGGTAGGATAAGCGGGGCGAGGGGGTGCTCATGAGAACACAGCGGGGTGAGGGGTTTAGGAAGAAGCTGGGTGGCAGGAGGTGGCGCGGATAAGAGTAGAGTGGGTAACCGGGAGGGGTGGGTTTTGTTGGGGTTCTGGAGGTAGGGTTGGGGCTATTGCCGTTGGTATGCTCTTTGTCTGCGCACTCTCGTTGGCGAATCGATGGTCTATTACTACCCCAAAGCTCAGTACCCATTAATAAATAAGGTATCAACAAACATATGAGTTCTATAGTACATAACAATCTTCTGTTTGCATCTTTGTTGATGTTGCTGTCTCTTTCTTGCTCCCCACTGCATGCTGACCATGTCCCCCTTCCCTTCCCCCATCCTCCACCATCGCAGCTCGCCCCCTTCCCCTTTGACCTTGTGTGTCGTGAGATCTACCGTTACCCCAATGCTGAGGTCCTATGGTGCCAAGAGGAGCCCATGAACATGGGGGCATACTACCACATCCAGCCCCGCGTGGAGTCTTGTCTCAGGGCAGAGGGGCACCCCACAACTGGGCGCATTAGTTATGCAGGGCGTCCCCCCAGTGCTTCTACTGCAACTGGCTTTGGTGAGGTCCATGCTCAGGAGCAGGCCAAGCTGATTGCAGAGGCCTTGGACGTGGAGTATAAGATGCCATATTAGGGTGGTTGGTTTAGGGATGGCGATGGGGAATGCGGCTTCTATTGTTGGGGCTCTGGGGGGTGGCGGTTGCAGAGGCCTTGGACGTGGAGTATAAAATGTCATATTGAGGTGGGGAGGTGGGGATGGCGGTGGTGGATGTGTCTTGTGCTGATGGAAGTATGTGGAGTGGGGATGGCAGAGGCCCTTGACGTGATGGAATAGGATGCCATGTTGAGGATGTGGGGATGGTGGCGATGGATGGATCTTCTACTGATGTGGGTGTCGAAATTGGCGGTTTAGAGGGCCTGGACGTGCAGCATGAGATGTCATATTGAGGTTCTGAAGGTAAGGATGGTAATGGGGAATGTGGCTTCTATTGTTGGGCTTTGGGGGGTGGCGGTTGCACAGGCCCTGGATGTGGAGTAGAAGATGCCATATTAGGTGGGAAGGTGGGGATGGCGGTGCTGGATGAGGTCTTTTGTTGACGGAAATCTGTGGAGTGGCAATGGGAGAGGGACCCTGGAAAAATAGATAAGGAGCGGTTCTGAGGGGAAACGTTTGGTGATGGTGACTGGGTATATCTAATGCGGACGGGTCTATGGGGGGTGGCGATTGCAGAGGCGCTGGATGGGGAGTGTAAGATGTCATATTAGGTGGGCGGGATTTTGCAGATGGTAGTGGTGGATGGGACTTCTGCTGACGGGTCTCTGGGGAGTGGCGATTGCAGAGGCCCTAGCTGTTAAGGTGGGGAGGTTAGTTGATGGCAATGTGGGATGTGTCATTTTTGGACGGGGCTATGGGAACTGGTGGTTGCAGAGGCCCTTGACATGCCATGTCAAGGTTGAGGGTGCTGGTGGGGGGATGGCAACGGTAGCAGTAGGGTGTGTGATTGTTGATACAGTTGTGTTGCATGGTCCACTTCTGAGTATAGGATACTGTGTTGAAGTCGCTAAGTTGTTGGCAATGTAATGGCGGCAGTGGGGTCTGTCTGATACCATCTAACCTGCCAGCCATGAAGATGAAATGAAATCCATGTGGAGATGGGGTGGGCAGGGGGACTATTGTGGGTGGGTAGGTTGTGGTGGGTGGTGAGTGGAGAGCTTATAGACCATGGGGGGGTATCTGCGGGTCCCTGCCCCCATCCCTGTGGGAGTGGCATGTCAGAAGAGCTGATCTGACACCATCTCTTGCATGGGGATCGTGATGCACCATCTTATCTCCTGAGGAAGTGTTGTCAACCCTGTTCTGATGCTGTTTTTTCAGCCATTGTGCTTGTATCTATGCCACAGAAGGACAGGGCAATTGTGGGGGCTTGAGGGTATAAGATGCCAATTTTAGGTGGCACTGGGGGTAGTAGCAGGGGTGATGGGAGGGTTGCTTTCATGGTAGGAGCAACGTTGGGTCCATGATGGCAGTTGGGTTGCACAATTTTGTGAGACTGTCATGAAAGTAGGGGTTTATGATATGGACGTCCCACTCACATGCAAAGTGAGGGTTAGGGCCACCACATGCGCACTTTTACTGACGTGTTTTATTGTCCAAAGGTGTACTGGCACACTCTGGACAAGGATTACGTTGGTGAGAATGTGCTTGGGAGGTCTCTGGTTGTTTCAGGGAGCGGAAGAATGACATCACTGTTGATGGAGGGCGGAAAGGAGGAGGCTGGGCTGGAATGCCATCATAGACAGGCTTATCTGAAGTGGATGTGCTGCTGGGAGCAGATGTGGGTGTTGTAATCGAGATTGGTGCCTTCTGGTGCACATTGCCCAGGGGTTGGTGTGGGAGGAAGCTAGGGTGCAAGGCTGTGGTATGCATGATGTGATGCTCTTGCGATTATGTATTTGCGGGGAGGTAGCTGCAAGTATGTTGAGCACAGCTCATGGATCATGTGGACCTGTCGGGAGGTCTAGCAGAGTCTGTATGTTACTGACAGTATGATGCTTGCTGCTTTTTACAGTTGTGGCTTATGTCAATTGCTCAGTCAACGGCAAGCTTCTTCTTGCCAAGCTTATTGTTGTTGTGCTGCATTTTTTTTGATGGGATTCATTGATGGACAATGTTCGTGTGTGGTTATCATGTATTTCCTGCACAGTCTGACACCATGTTGCTTTATGGGGGTGGGATGCCGTGCATTAAGCAAAATGCAGTGTTGTGTGCGAATCTTACATTGGCAAACCGATCGGCACGCTTGCGGTGCCACAGTGTGATGTTGCCTTCCACGCACGCTGTTGACACCACTGACACCGGAATATGTGCGCAGTTTGCAACATTAGCCGCTGGCACTAGTTGCTGCTGGTGGCGGCGAATCGGTTGGTTAGTTCGGTTGCTTCAGTGTCATTTCAGCTGCCGAGTTAACCCAACTTGGCCAATGAGTGGGTGTGCTGAGTGAGTCGATGCGCCCTTGAAAGGCTCGTGTATGCCGTTTCCGGGCATCCGATTTTTGTCCGGTCATGCTGCGACCCCGTGAGGAGTCGAGAGATCCCCAGGATTCATGAAACGGCAGTGGGGCACGACTCCGGGCGCACACAAATCGCAAAGCACCACGCCTCATAACAAATCCAATTATTAGATCGCTTACATGCATGCTGCTGCGGGATGTATCCACTAGGGCTCAACTCAGCTGTCATTTCCGACCGCATGCCATGCCTCAGTGCTCTCTGCCCCTTGCCTGGGTTCTCCAGGAGCCTCAGCCCCAGATGTAACCTATGTGCGTAACCGCCTGATTAAAGGGCCCTGATGAGGGAGCAGAATAAGTGTGGTGAATGGCGAACCTGAGTGACCCATTTCATCTTCGAGAGCTGGTCCAGTGATTATCGTGATTACAGCAAACAGAGGGAACTCGGCCAATACTGGCCCAGTAATCCATCGAGCTTAAAGGGTACATGCTCTAGAAAGGCATGATGTCTGTACATGAAGCAGTCTGGCAGCCAGACAATGGACCAAGTCCTGCCGCTGCTGCTGCCGCTGCTGCTGCTGCTGCTTCTGCAGGCGGTGGTGGTGGCTCTATGACGGGCCAAACACCACACCAAAGATCTACCACCAGCTTCTCCAGCCAGTTTAAACGCTCAAAAATGTGATTCAGCAACTGGTAACCACACAGAGAGGCCCAACAATGGACCCGAGCAGCCCCCCCCCCCCAAGAAACCGTCAGCAGAACGCATGGCTGCATCTCGTTACGAGCTGTAACTCATGTCTTGCTCGATCTACCAGTATGTAGGCCCAGCCCCTTCTGCTTTGCTCTTATGGCGGCCCTGGAGTTGCAGCAGACACACATGCCAAATGTTATTCAATTACAGTTGCTGCACTGCCCTCACTAAATGTTGGTTTGTTATTACTTCCATGATAAGCCATAGCGGAAGTGCCATAGGTTCTGCACCTCAAGCTGTCACAAAAACATGTATATACATAGGATTATCTACTAGTGGACGCCAGGCACAAAGTTGCCTGCCTACTGGTTAGCACAGGTCCCTGTGCCATATTGATGGAAGTTAGCAGCGCCTGCCTATCAACATCCATCACAGGTTATCATTGAATTATTATCACATGGTACTGTTGTTATGGGCAGCAAAGGACAGGCATAAAGAAAGTGCCCCATGACCATCAACAACCTGGCGCTGTACAATGCACACAAGGTCTCCTCCCATTCTTGACCCAGACAAGTCTAGTAAAATGTCTGGCCATACTCAACAATGACGTTTGCTAACTATTTGTTAACTAGCCCCCCTTCTTCGCCACTTACCTACTAAGAGCCGCCATCGCCTTCTCCACTCCCAGCCACTCCAGGTCTGCCCCCTCCATCTCCCGAGCCAGACCCTCCCGCAGCAGCAGATGACTCAACCATACCCTACCCCGCAGCAACTGCCACAGCCGGGCACCTAAACCAGCCTGCTTCCGCTGATATGGTGCATCACTACTCAGGGGGTGTCTTGGCTCCGGCAAGATGCCTTCCTGCTGCTGCTGTTGCTGCTGCTGCTCTTTAAGCAACTCAGAGTGGGGGTCATCCGCTCCAACAGTACTGCTGCTTGTACTGCTGTTTGTGACACCCAAAACCTCCTGCTGCTGCTGCTGTTTGAGCAACTCAGACTGGGGGCCATCCGTCCTGGAAGTACTGCTGCTTGTGACACCAAACCCCTCCTCCTGCTGCTGCTGCTGCTGTGTGAGAACCTCACACTGGGGGCCTTCTATTCCAATGCTACTGCTGCTTGTACTGCTGCTTTTGACAGCAGAGTCAATGGCCCCCCTCCTAGCCCTGCTGCTGTTTACTGATGAGGTGTCTCTCACCTGCTGAGCTGCTGTGACATTCACAACTACCTTGCTGTCACACATGCTTAGGCCGCTGCTGCCTTTATCATCATTCCCCTCTTGGTCCCGGGCGATACCACTCCCATGTGATTCGCCTACACTGCTGCTTCCTCCTTCCTTTGCATCTCCTGCTGCTGCTCTTGGTGTGTCACTTGACGGCACCTGGGGCTGCTGCTGCTGCTGCTGCTGCTCTTGCTGCTGCTGCTCTTGCCGAGGCTGCTGCTGCCGCTGCTGCAGCCATGACAGCACCTTCTGGCTAATGCTACTGCCAGCAGCTAATCCTTTCCCTGCTATTGCCACAGCAGCAGCAGCAGTAGCGGCGGCAGCTGTTCTTGCAGAGGCAGCCTCAGGCACTCTATTACCTCCAGTAGATGCTATAGGTTCAGCTGAGGCAGGGACCGCTGCTGCTGCTGCCTCTGCCGTCACTGCTGCCGCTGCTGCTTCTGCTCCTGCTGCTGCTCTAGCTGCCCAAAGCTCCCTCTTAAATGGTCTCCACATGTAGACATCAACCCAAATAACTGGTGCTGCCAGTTGAGTCTCTGACGTAGACCGGCTTCCCACGAAGCTCGCCTCTTCCTCACCCTGCTGCTGCTGCTGCTGCTGCTGCTCTTCTTGTTGCTGTTGGTGCTGAGGGTCGGAATAGTACTGCTGCTGCTGCTTCTGTTGCCGCTGCTGCTGCTGGTGAGGTTCCCCTGCTGATGATTGTATTGTTTCGTATCCATATGTGCTTCTCCATGCTATCTCGTCCAAGGTGTGGGCGTGAGAAGCAGCCAAGGCTTTCACACGATATACCATTGGCTTCCTGCTGCTGCTGCTACTGCTGCTGCTTGAGATCCTGCTGCTACTGATGTTTGACCTTGTGCTGACGCTGGGGTTAGGACCAACTTCCAATGGAATACGGCTGCTGCTGCTGCTGCTGGTGTTGCTGCAGGTGGTGGTAGTGGTGTTTTGAGAGTGCTGAGACACAAGTTGCTGATACATGAGAAGTTGTCCTGCTGATGATATGTCGCGGACACCTGAGCACCAGTTGGGATAAGCAGTAAGATGTTAGGTGCACTTCAAGACAGGCCAAGACTAGAGGATAGATGGAACACCATAAATGCATGCATGCCAATGTGTGCGTATACTGTTGTTTACTCATGACCCACACACAAAGGCTTATGTGACTTCCATCATCAGGAATCCTGTGTTGCACGCTCGTGCAGGACCTTTTGGCATAGCCGGTTTCCGCGGTTTGATTGATTGATCGACCACACAACCTGCATACTTGTGATTAATACATGAATTACAACATGTGATTAATACATGAATTACAACATACTTGTGATTAATACATGAATTACAACATGTGATTAATACATGAATTACAACATACTTGTGATTAATACATGAATTACAACATGTGATTAATACATGAATTACAACATACTTGTGATTAATACATGAATTACAACATGTGATTAATACATGAATTACAACATGTGATTAATACATGAATTACAACATACTTGTGATTAATACATGAATTACAACATGTGATTAATACATGAATTACAACATACTTGTGATTAATACATGAATTACAACATGTGCAGGGTTGAAACAGCAGCTACAAGTCTTGTCTGTCTGCACGGACGTAGACAAGAGTTACAACGACGACAACAACAGCAGCTATCGCATCCACCATAGCTACATATTTGGCCCATACCAACAGCAAATATCGCCCTGCAGGAGCTGTGCGCTGCATGCTATTGACAAGTGTATCGAGTATGGATACCATGTTTGGTAAGATTGCCTCGATACACAGATATACATTCACACATATGGATGTCAATTGTGGCATACATCCATTGCACTCTTGCATGATGACGTGTTAATCATGCACATGATGGTCATAGCCATAAGATGCAAATACCTTGCAATCATCCCATACAGTTGCTCCACAGTAGACTGCACAGCATTTGTGATTGTGATCAGGAGCCTTGCGTTTCTTGCCTAGGTCAGTTTGGCCATTCGCATAGCTGGTCGTTTTGATTGACTGATTGATTGATTCACACTGCACAGCATGACTTGAGGCCCCGCTCATCCTCAAGTGGTACAGGAGGGCAATGATAAAGTGTTGTGTCAGGGCTTGCTCCTAGTCAGCTAAACCCTAAACCCTAAACTAAACCCTAAACCCTAGGGCTTGCTCCTAGTCAGCTGTCTTGTTGCCATGAAGCTACTGAAGCTCCAGTATCACCCAACTTCCCAGGTAACAAAAGGCTGTCAGTCACATTTGGGCCAATTGTGACCTAGCCCTTACCAGCTCAACTGCACAGTGTCAGAGCTACTGCTCCTCCTTCACTTTACATCATTAAACAAGAACTTTAACTTTGTTTGTCTAGATATCTATTTTTTCAACTGAATTTTGCAGAACCTAATTCAGTTGAACCCTAAAGCATCTAGATTATTTCCTATTGGTCTAGGTGCTTACCAAGCAACACAGTGGGCAGTTGATGTCCTTGCGACAGGGCTTGCTCCAAGTATTCTGTTGTGGACACCCCTTTGTACCAATGGTGCCAGCGCCGCAGCACTGGGTAATGCACCAGCTGGAGATGCAAGAGCCCTCCTTCCTGCGTCAGTAAACAACATGCTCTTCACAGGATTTCAGCATCTGTTATCCATCGTTGACCTGCCCCTCTACGCCCTCCTCAGTTCCTCCCTAACTCACCCCCCCTGCCCCACCCCGCCAACCTCACTCCTTTACTCCCCCTGCCCTCAGCCCCCATGCAGTTGCCCCTCAGCCTCATATAGTTGCCCCTCAGCGTCATTCATTTCCCCCCTGTTGGCATCCATCATGCCAACCCTGGTCCCTTCCTGCCCTTCTCTGTATCCTTACCCCCCAATAACCTCACATACACCCCACCGGCCCTTCGCAAGCAGCCACTGCACTTTTCCCATTCCTCCCTCCGTCAGCCACATGCATCACTCTGCCTGTTCATCCGATACCCCAGCTTCCGTTCCCCTCCCTTTTCTAACTCCCCTGGCTCTGGTGGAAGTACAAGGACGATGCAAGAGCTCCCCCACAAAACCAGAGGTGCCAGCAAGACCAAATCCATCGTACCTAAATGCCCGCTTCTGAAAGTTGCTGGCCAGTCCTCCGGCATCTTTTTTCACTTCTCACTGACCTTTACCTGGGACTCTGCCACCAGACAGGTAGCTTCAGATGAACCGCCTCCACATCTGCCCACCCCCCCACTGTACCCCCTCCCAAAGTACTGTTGCCACCCCTACCAGAGTATAACCCGCACCCTCCCCCATCTCCCCTCTCAGGCTCCCATACCCCTCTGGCCTCCCACTGACCATCACATGGCGATCCATTATCAAAGCAGAGAATAATGTCCAGGCCATTCTCATCCGCACGCCTGCACCCCTCCCACCCAGTTGCCCCTTCCAGGATGTACCATAGCCCCCCCTCTTCCTCCCTTGATCTACCCCTTTGTAACTATCTTCCCACGCTCCCCTCCTCCTTCTCCTCCCACTGACCTTCACTTGGCAATCCGCCACCAAGGCAGGTATTGTAACACTGGATCCCCTGAACACCTTGGACCACAGGGATGCACCAGGGGACTGTAACTGCAGCAACCTGACAGGCACAGAAAACAGGACCAATCAGGGGCTTACTTCTTCTCTCCTTCTTCTTACACTTGATGGAAACACGCCAACTCGTAATGGCATGGCAGAATGTTTGTGCAATTACTTGTCCATGGGATGGGAATTTAAGCAGATAAAGAAAGGGCAGATGATAGGGTCAGATGCAAAGAGGTTCCAGTACCAATAGGCTCCGCATCATCACACTGCAGGTATGCAAGATGTAAAGCAACATGCATGCACCAGAATTGCAGGGGTTAAGACACTCAGGAAAGGCAGGTCAGACAGGAAACTCAAATGGGTAACCCGGGCTTCAGCTGCCTGCCCTTTGGGTGGTGCTTTCAGAGGGCCACTTGGAGAACTAGAAAAGGGAGACGGCATGACCATGCCTGCCCCAGCCCTTTGTAAATGAGACCTCATGTCTGAGACTGAGGAATTGCGTTGTGATCTCTGCCTTGCAGGGTCAGATTCGGACTTTTCCAGCAACCAGCTGACCAAAAAGTCATAAGGCATGTGCTTCAAAGGCATGGACGAGTCCTTAGGCACATGCGTCCAAAGCTGGATGATCATATTTTGTCTATAGTGTGTTTGTGTGCTCATCGATTAAGAGCAAGACATGTACTCCTGTTAAACGTGTGGACGGAGCAGAACATTAGAAATGGTGGCAAAAGAAGAGATAAAACCTACGGCTGTCAGAGTCTCAATTAGGAAGGTGTACCGATATTGGACGGGGCCGTCAGCGGCAAACCTTGCAGTCCAGCTGCTTTCCCAGGCTTTGGTACTTTGGATGACCCTTTGACATGACCCCATGTGAGGGCAATTTCCTTTGCTTGAAGCAGTACAACATCACACTCAACCAGCTCATTAGCAGCACTAACCAGAGGCAGGGAGGTGAGCTACACTCAACTGCTACAGGGCACTTTTCAACAGCACAATCACCAGTTTCTTTACGGGGGTTGACATTGTCCTCACATACAGCAGCCGTTGAGAACAGTAATCTATGCTAGTAGCAATGCAGGGCATAATTGCAGATGGAAACCCTAAACCCTAACCCTGAAACTTAAGGCTAAACCCTTGAGGGCAGTCAGAAATGCAAGCAAATGCAGGGCAGGATCGTAGGGCAGGGCAGTCAGAAATGCTAGCAAATGCAGGGCAGTAGCAAATGCAGGGCAGGATCGTAAAAGGCAGACCTCTTAAAGAGCAATTGTGATGGCAAGACTCCAAAGCTGTGAGTGATTGGACGCTGGCCATTAGCCCTGTGTAGTTGTCAAGGAAGAGGCGGTACTAGGGCGCTTTTTGCTATGGCATATCATGAACATAAAAAAAGCTAGCAGCTATTTGTTAATGTAGCCAACTAATCACCCTGAACCCTAAAGCCTAACTAGCACATGTGGTGCGTTCCCCTGTACCCTTCCAAAGCTCTGCTAGTGCCTGGGCAAGGACAAGTGCAGGCCTATCATGCTTGTGTGGCGTGCTTACTGGGTGGCACTAGCAACAGTACGGATCTGGGTTGCTGGTGTGGATAATAGGTGGAAAGGCAGGCCCAAGAAGTAGTGCCTGGTGTATTGATTTGTTACTGACAGCCATGGGAGTACACCTGGTATTCAGGCCTGACTGAGTAGCATGCTGTCAACCGGGTGGGGCCAGTGCGCTATATGGAGGTTAGCTCCTGCCTGAGATCGACTGCCGTGAGAGATTGCTGTTCCTGGGCCGCGCCTCTTTTAGCAAGCCTGTATCATATGAGTGAGTGGGGTAGTTGAGGATAGATTTTGTCGATGGTCCTGGCTGACAAGGCATGCAGACGGTCCCAAAAGGATACAAAGGCTCTGTAGTTGAGACCAAGTAGGTTATCTCACGCAGGCTAGAGAGAGCATGTCCTGGCCTGGCTATCCGTTGCTGCGGACGATACGTTTCAAGACGGCACCGAAACATGCGGTCCCTGCCATGATTGAAGAATACAAGAGCTAGCCCATTTGTCCCTTTATTGCCCTCTGATCACACAGAGCGTCACTGTACCGTCCACATGATGCCACGCCAGCTGTAGTGCTGACAGCTGCGTAACGCTGCACCGGTCGGTCGCGGTGGTTTCCAGAAGGCCAAGAACGTATGAAACCCTCCACAGCTGATATTGATATCCAAGTTCAACGGAGTGTCCGTGTACTTTGCTTACATTGATCCAGATTTGACATTTCTGACATCTTTACACCGTGTGCGAGGACAAGCTGAAGACATCATCAGCTATCAGGAAGCCAAGTTCCTCGGGGAAATAAACCTTCGTATCTCGGCTCAATTGAAAGAGCAGGATGGAGCAGTCAGCTTTTGCATTGCAGAAGAAAGGTATTGTTGTTACCTCGTCCAAGTACTTCATGTTTTGTTCATTGAAAGGAGCCCGCGCAGGCAGGCATGCTCACGTAGATACCATATCAAATATTCTTTATAATAGCCATGTCGAGTTGCCCCTTTCCCTGTGCTCTCCGTGCTTGGGTCAGAGAAGTTCCATGCTATTTTGCGTGTGGCGCGAACTGATGGCATGCACAGTACAACACGCGTAGCAGCTAACCTTAGCCTGATTGCGTATTCAATGGTAACATAAGCCATTACCCTTACATGCGCAGGCTCTGGAGCACTCAGAGAGCAAGGGACTTCACCAGAGCCCCATGCCTTGAAGTACGCGTCGGCAATCAACCGCACCCTCTCCTATGACCTCCCCCAGCCGCGCCCGCTAACTCCAGAGGTCGAGAAACACAACTTCGACATCTTCCACAACGGGCACTTCTCCTCTGCAAGCAGCGACTCAACCGAGTCTGACGAGCTTCCCATGCCCGAGCCCTTCAAAATCAAAATGGTGGAACGCATCGTGCGCCTGCCCAAGTCCCAGCGCGAGCAGAAGTTGAAGGCATCCGGTTACAACGTCTTCGGCTTGCGCAGCAACGAGGTGTTCATCGACCTTTTGACTGACAGCGGTACCTCGGCCATGAGTGATGTACAGTGGGCCAACATGATGAACACACCTCAGGCTTATGCAGGTAGGAATACAATTCACCAGTCACCAAGTATCCCCTAAAAATCGGGGCACCGGTGGGGGCAACGCCACCCACGAGGAGCTAACTCAGGCTCCAACGGCATACTCAAGTGATGTCTGGCCATGAACAGCTGCCAAAGGGCAACTCTTAAACCAGGCAGAGCTTCCTTGATTAAATCCTGCCCAGGCAGCCTCTGCGGCTGCATGCTCTGTGCCCGGCACAGAGCATGCACTGAATGCAAAGTAGGCTACTTTGCATTCATTTAATGGCCCTATGAATGACCAGAAACACATGGTTCTGAACACTGCGGTACTTGATTGCGTTAGAGCAGTTAAACATACAATTTCCAGCAACATGTATAACTCTCTCTCCCTCCATTCTCGCTGTGCCCCATTCCCCTACCACCTTGGTCAGTGGCAGCAGGTTTATCAAAATGGCAGCTTAAGTATGGATTTATCTAGTAGTGATGGGTTTTGCAGCTGTTTTTATTGTTCCTCGTGTTCCCACAGCTTAACAAATGCCCCAAGCAAAAGGTGCTTATGTTCCCTGCTTCCATCCCCTTCTCAACTTTCCATAAAGGCCCTCCGCTACATACAGGCTGAAGTAGTGTCTACAAGACGAAGTGATTGTCTTAGGTTTTGACGCTGTTGCGATGTCTCTCCGAATTACATTCAACGCTGTGCCGCAGGCACAAAAGCTGTGCAGGTAATCTATTTCAGATACACATCTAACTCCTTTCCAATCATAGGATGTTAAAGCTCCCATGCTACTGAACTGCACCATCCTGCCCTCAACCTACCCACTCCCTTCCCTCTGCTACAGGTGGCAGCAGCTTCTACAACCTTGAAAAGGTGGTTCAGGACTTGTTTGGGTTCAAGCATGTGCTGCCAGTCCACCAGGGCCGTGCTGCTGAGAATGTGCTGTTCTCCACCCTGGTGGCACCTAGCCCTGGATGCTTTGTGCCCAACAACACACACTTTGACACCACAGGTAAGCCTAGGGTTTAGCAGGGGTTTGATTGTTTAGTGCTTGTACTGTTCTCCACCCTGGTGGCACCTAGCCCTGGATGCTTTGTGCCCAACAACACACACTTTGACACCACAGGTAAGCCTAGGGTTTAGCAGGGGTTTGATTGTTAAGTGCTTGTACTGTTCTCCACCCTGGTGGCACCTAGCCCTGGATGCTTTGTGCCCAACAACACACACTTTGACACCACAGGTAAGCCTAGGGTTTAGTAGAGGTTTGTCTGATTACTGCTGTTCTCCACCCTGGTGGCTCCTAGCCCTGGATGCTTTGTGCCCAATAACACACACTTTGACACCACAGGTGAGCCTAGGGTTTAGTAGGGGTCGATTAATTACTCCTGTTTTGTACCTGATGGCAGCTAGTGAGGCCGTAAACCCCATCATGTGGCTTCAGCAGGTTTCTGATTGAAGCTGGATTGGCTGGAGAAGGGGGATAGGGAGGAGGAAGGAGGGAGCGGTTCTAGGGCAAGGAAGCGGTTCTACTACTGTGGCAAGGAGGACAAGGGAAAAGCGTAGCGCGTTTGGGACTTTGGGGAAGTGTAGAGGACAGAGGAAAGTGGGGTTTAGGGAAAGGAATTGGCAGAGGGTCAGGGAGTTTCTGCTGCACCAGAGCCCTCGAGCAGTTTCTACAAGCTTGCTTACGGCGCTCTCCAATTAGGCCCCGTCCCTTTTCCATGGGAGACGAATCTAAACTCTAAATGTATGCTTTCTCCATTTTCCCCAGCTTTTACCAGAGCCATTTGCTTTCCTGCATGTCATGTCAGATTCTTCCAAGTGTAAGAAGATGAGAAAGCCTGAAGTCTATTGATGGATGACATATGACCTGCTATTACTACATTTCATGGTATGCCATTGTAAAGTGGCATGGATCATGCACCTCAAGCCGTTACAAAACCCAGCAAGATATAACGTTTGGGAGTGCTTATTTCTACAGAGGCCAATGTGTTGCATTGTGGCGGTCAGCCCATCAACATAGCCGTCCCTGAAGCCTATGAGACCAGCCTGGCCAGGCTGGGTTGGCCCTCTGTTTCTGCAACACCTTCCCTTCGAATCTACTGCCCTCTCCCTTCCCCTCCGTCTTAGGGCCGTCTCCCATCAAGGGTAGGCGCATGCCCTCTCCCTTGATGCCTTTCCTTTTCTGTTCTGACCAAAATCTGAAGCTAACTGCTCGATTGCTTATGCCTGCAGAGGCTAATGTGTTGCGTTGTGGTGGCCACCCCATCAACATAGCAGTACCTGAAGCCTATGAGACCAGCCTGGCCATGCCCTTCAAAGGAAACATGGACGTAGCTGCTTTGGAGGAATTCCTGGAGGAGAAGAAGGCTCGGGGGGAGGAGGTGCCTCTGATCATGATTACTGTCACTAATAACTCAGCAGGGGGGCAGCCTGTGGCCATGGACAACGTGCGGCAGGTGTGTGTGGTGTTGGGGGTTTAGGGTGGCTACGGTTTAGTGAACCTCGTGTGGGGTGGTAGGGGGTTTAGGGTTTAGGACTGTTATGGGTGGCGTGACTAATAACTCAGCAGGAGGGCAGGCAGCCTGTGGCCATGGACAACGTGCGGCAGGTGTGTGAGTGGTTGGAGGTTTAGGGTGGCTAGGGTTTAGTGAACCTCGTGTGGGGTGGTAGGGGGTTTAGGGTTTAGGGCTGTCAGGGGCAGTGTGACTAACAACTCAGCAGGAGGGCAGCCTGTGGCCATGGACAACGTGCGGCAGGTGTGTGGGTAGTGGGTGGTTCGAGGTTTAGGGTTGTTAGGGTTTAGTTAGTGTCAGGTGTCGTGTGTGTGGAATTAGGGGGGGTAGGGTTTAGTCCAACTAGCTGGGGTAGTTAGGGGGGAAGCAAAACATGCATATAGCAGTAGGCAGTTTATTGGAGGAGGAGAAGGGCCAGGGGGAGAAGATGCCTGAGATCATCACTAATGTGTGCTGAGGCAGCCTGTGGTCAGACGCTAGGTATGAGTCAGCGGTTAAAGGTGGATGTTTGAATTGTTAGGGTGTAGAATTGAGAGGTTGCTGCATTCCTACCAGAAGGGGTACTAGTGTCAGAGATGGCATGGGTGAGTGGGGCAAACATGAACGTAACTGCGGTGATCAAAGCACTCTTGCAAGTCGAGATGTGCTGCTATTCCATGTTTAAAGGGGGTTATGCTTCAGATACTGTCTTCTGAGTCTCACCCCACCATTTCAACATCTGTCCATCTGTTACATCTCATCTGGTGACCTGGTGCCCAAAGTAATTACTTCTGACCTGTCGTCTCATCAT
Source organism: Pseudopediastrum boryanum (assembly GCA_963556185.1). Taxonomy (NCBI): domain Eukaryota; kingdom Viridiplantae; phylum Chlorophyta; class Chlorophyceae; order Sphaeropleales; family Hydrodictyaceae; genus Pseudopediastrum; species Pseudopediastrum boryanum. The sequence continues at coordinate 1,906,149 of OY744496.1, forward strand.
ATGCCTTAAAAGCTAAAACCCAAACTAGCTCTTCTCATGTGCCCTCTCAATAATCAGGTGTCTCAGCTAGCCAAGCGGTATGTCATTTCCCTTCTTAGTGACTCCGAGCAGATCTGATGCTCCCTTAGTTGGGAACTAAGCTAGCTCGGGAGTCACACTAGCAGTTCCTCAAGTTCCTTTTTTGGGAATTGTATTGTTCTGACCTGCGCTCTTCCCATGTGTCTTCTTTTACATCAGGTATCTCAGCTAGCCAAGCGCTATGGCATCCCTTTCTTCATAGATGCAGCACGCTTTGCTGAGAACTGCTGGTTCATTCAGAGGTGGGAGCCTGGATATGAGGGCAAGCCACTCAAGGACATTGCCAGGGAGCTGTTCAGCTATGCTGATGGCTGCACATTCTCAGGTATGAAGGTTTAGGATATTGGGTTTAGTTTAGGGTTTAGCATGAGATGTGGAGGTTGGCAGGTCATAGCTACAGGCCAAAGCTTGTTTTTTAAAGGGGGAGGGTGGGGGTTTGGGTTTAGGGCATGCACTGGGTGAAGGAGGGGAACAAGGACTCCGACAGAGGGATAAGGAAATACCAGGGAGCTGTTCAGTTCACCCTTGCAGAACATAGCATGAAGCATTTGGGTCTGTCTACTCGCTAGCACATCTAGCTGTGCCATATGAAGGTTGGCAAGACGCCTGCATAATGAGCTCCAACACAATATGCTGATGGCTGCACCTTTCCAGGTAGGAAGCGGAGAGCATAAGGTAAATTCTGTATGTCTGGAAGAGAAAAGCAGAGTTTGTTGCCGGACCAAGCTCCACAGAGAAAGGGTTGTCGGTTAGAAGCTTGGAGAAGGGTATACAGAGGGGGGTGGAGGAGGAACATAGGGAATTTGGAGGTCATTGCGAGACAAAGAAAACCCCTAGAGAACCTAGAACCTAGACCCTTGCTGCTGCTGCTGGCATTCCCAGGCAAGAAAGAGGCCCTTGCCAGTGTGTGTTGTCTGTCGTGCTAGATCTAACCCTAGACCCTAGGACCTGAACCCTTGCTTCTTTTGCTTGTATACCCAGGCAAGAAGGAGGCTCTTACCAATGTTGATGCTTTCTTGTGCTGGTTTTAAACCCTAGACCCTTGACTCTACAACCTATTCCCTTGCCTCTGCTGCTGGCCCCCCCCCCCCCAGGCAAGGAGGAGGCCCTAGCCAATGTGGGTGGTCTGTTCTGCTAGTTCTAAACCCTAAACATGAGAACCTAAACCCTTGCTTCTGCTGCTGGCTTCCCCAGGCAAGAAGGAAACCCTGTCTAATGCGGTTTGTTGTGCTATCTTTATACCCTTGACCCTAGAATCTAGGACCTAGATCCTAAACCCTTGCTCTGCTGCTGGTCTGGTGCAGGCAAGAAGGAGGCCCTGGCTAATGCAGTTTGTTGTGCTATGTCTAAACCCTAAACACTAGAGCTTAGAACCTAAATCCTAAACCCTTGCTTCTGCTGCTGTCCCCCTCCCCCCAGGCAAGGAGGAGGCGCTGTCTAATGTTGGTGGTCTGTTATGCTATCTCTAAACCCTAAACACTAGAGCTTAGAACCTAAATCCTGAACCCTTGCTTCTGCTGCTGCCCCTCCCCCCAGGCAAGAAGGAGGCGCTGTCTAATGTTGGTGGTCTGTTATGCTGCAATGACGATGCTCTGCACGAGGCCCTGCGGAACCTGACCATTGTGATAGAGGGCTATCCCACATATGGGGGGTTGGCGTGTAGGGACCTCATGGCTATGGCTAGGGGGCTGGTGGAGGTCATAGATGAGGCGTATCAGGAGTACAGGCACAGGTAGGGGGGGGGGGAGAGGCCCCGTGGGGTATGATGGGTGAACATGCAGGAACTGTTACCCGACTTGTGCAATAACATCCAAACCGTAGCTTATGTTTATATGGTGGCTCCCAGAGTTATGCAAACCCATGCACATTAACTAATTGGAGTCATGCTATGAGCCCCGCACGACCCAAGAGCTGTGTGTTGTTTATCTCAAATCCCTTCTGTCCATGCCTTGATTGTGTTTGGATTCATCCGATGGTGTGTTTGGATCCATCCGATTAGGTGTTTGAGTGGTCGGTTCGACCTAGCAGCCCTTTGCGGTTGCCACACCTGAAATGTTTGTTATGTTATGTTAATTGTTTGCAGCCAAATTGAGCTCCTGGCATGCATCCTGCGTGAGGCCGGCGTCCCCATCGTAGAGCCGCCGGGTGGCCACGCCGTCTACATCGACGCCGCAAAGTTCCTCCCCCACATCCCACCCCACCAATTCCCGGCGCAAGCCCTCACCGCCGCACTGTACGCCGAGAGCGGGGTGCGCGGCGTGGAGATCGGCAGCAGCTGCTTCGGCCGCGTCGACGAAGACACCGGCGAGTTCATCCCGGCAAAGCTAGAGCTGCTTCGGCTCGCGGTGCCGAGGAGGGTGTATAGCAGTCGGCAGCTTGAGTACGTCGGCGCGGCGCTGATACGGCTATATGAGAAGCGAGAGGAGCTGGTGGGGTTGAAGAGGGTGTACGCGACGAAGCTGCTGAGCCATTTCACGGCGAAATTTGAGCCCCTGGTGGGGGAGGAGTCCGAGGTGGGGAATGAGGTGGTCATGGTGGAGGGGGTGCATGGAGAAGAGGTGGAGGAGGAGAGGGCGCCGGAAGTGGAGGTGCTGGGGGATGATGTGAGCGGTGGGGATCAGGATTGGGTGGAGGGAGGAGAGATGACAGCTGCAGTTGGTAAGGTAGGGGTGGCTGCGTGAGTGAGGTGACGGCTTAGAGGGGTAGGTGTGGGTGGACTGCTTGAAACAAAGCTTGTCAGTCACTCCAAGCCGAAGCTTGAGCCCCTCGTGCAGGATTGTTTGATGTAAACAACATGAATGGTGAGATGGGGTGGGAATGGGGTGCCCGAGTGGGGTGGAGGAAGAGCGGGTGTATGAAGGGGCGGTGTTTGGTCGGATGATGTGAGCGGTGGGGATCTGGGTTGGGTTGAAGGTGGGAGATGACAGCTGCAGTAGATAAGATACGGGTGACTGCATGAGTGAGTTGACATATAAGAGGGGAGGAGGCGGGCTGTATGCAACAAAGGTTCTGGTTAAGTGCACAGCGTGAGATTAAGCTGCTAGTGGGGGAAGGGGTGGGGATTTGGGTAAAGGAGGAGAGGGCATCTGAAGGGGAGGCCCTGACTGCAGGACTGGCTTCTACTCTACAAGGTGGAGTAAGCAAAAGATGCACAGTGCGTTAAGGAGTGTGGCCAGCACTTGAAATTCATGTCCTACAGGAATCACTCTAGGGAGTGATTGGCCGGATAGAGGCTGGGGGTCTGCAGAGGTAGGCCGGCAGGCGGCAGGCGAGGTTTCTTAGCAAGGTATTTGTCATGCCACTATTTCATGTATAACAGGGGTCTTCCTTGCGAGGATGAATGTATAACAAAACATTGAGTGTTGATTATCGTTATGATTACCTTTGAGAGGGCACTAGTGGGTGCATGTGTGGGACAGACGAATCACAGGTGTTAGGGACTTTCTTGCAAGGATGAATGTATAATAACCGAACATGAAGTGTTGATCTTGGTGTGATTACCTTTGAGGGGGCAACAGTGGGTGCATGTGTGGGACAGACTACCACAGGTTTTCGGGGTTTTGGGGCGCAGAGTAGGGAGTTGTGCATAAGGCTAGCCCATGTGCATTCCTTCATCATTGCTTTTGATCAAACCTCAGACTGGCATCCGACAAACAGCAAGTAGGACTTGCACTGTCATGTGGCTGTACTGCATGAGGTTGTCTTGTCATTGCATGCCATGCATGCATGCAATGCACTGTCACTGCTGACATGCTCTTGTCTGGACGTCCTTCTCCCTTGCTTGGCCCTTTTGGCCAGCTGCCAACGAGATGCTGTATTATAGTCAGGCTTGCGATGTTATGTTAGGTAAGGCCTACTCCCGTTACCATAAGCGGGAAGCGAGGGATCTCCCACTTTTTGGGCTAGACCTCTCTCTGTCTCTTTGATATTCTTACTCTAGGTTTGTGACCCTTGAACGCCGTGCTCTCTTTAGTGAGCATGATGGTTACATGGTTACATCTACACACACACCATTTGTGGCGTATAGTTAAGGACATAGGCCTACTTAAGTGAAGTGAGCATGAAGTACCACATCTCCTTGCAGAGATGTGTGTTGTTGTGCGGTTTTTGCTGTTTTTCTGGTGTAGGGGTGGGTGGTTTGGGGGAAATGGTGAGGTTTGTGTCTGGAGAGGCGGGGTGTATGTGGTGTGCTTTTTGATATGGGGGTGGGTGGTTTAAGAGGGGTGGTGGTGGTGGTGTGGGGGTTTGTGGGGGGCGGGCAGATGTGCGGTTGTGTGGTTTCTGTTGTGTTTTTGGTATGGGGGTGGATGGGAGGGATTGTGGTGGTGTGGGGGTTTGTAGTATGTGGGGGAGGAGGGGTGTATGTGGTTGTGGGCTTTTGGTTGTGTTCCGGCGTGGGGGTGGGAGGGAAGGTGGTGGTGTGTGGGTTTGTGTGTGTGTGGGAGAGGGGGGACGCGGGGGGAAGGGTGTGTGTGTGGCCACAGTACCCCATGCCTGTGGGGGGGGCGGGGGCGAGGACGGGGGGGGACCTGCCCAAGTATTGCAAGCAGTGTCCCATAGAATTGTTCTTGTGGAAAGAGGTGTGCCGCTGTGCTGTGTGAGGGATTGCCATACAATTCAAGTATCCCTTGAGAGGATCCTGCCAGCGGGCATCTTGCTGCTGAGCTTTATAGTAGTACACATATCTTGTGGAGGGAGTACAGACAGCTCTTGACGGGCTACAATTCGCATGATACAACTAATTCATAGGGTATAGTCCCAGACCATGTCTGGGACCCATGTCATGTCTGTGGCTGCATTTGGTCATATCATATGTTACATGGGCAGACAAAGTGGTGGTGCGTGAACATAGGGGTAATCGGCATAGCATGTGGCCCATTTTACCTTGAAGCGGTTGTTGGTGTGATTCAGAAGTTGCAGAAAAAGGGGCCAAGCCCTGCTTAGCTTCTGCTTTGGCAGCTCTCTGCCCTGGAAGTATGCTGAAAGACAGCAAGGGGTCCACGGGTTTGTCTTAAACAGACACCAAAAGGTTCCGCATTGTAAACAGGTCATCTGATCAGAGCAAATGATCGAAGTGCGACCTGTTGTGGTGAGTGTGTAACCATATATATAGTTATAAAAATGTATGGAATGTTGCATATAATGCAACAACACGTTGGCTGGTGCTGTGTAGCCAGAGTGTGTCTGTTGTATCTGGTACCAGGTGCCTTCTGGCTAGTGGCAGCAGCTGTTTGTTTGCGATGCTGAAAGGAGCTTTTTTAATTGTACCTCACCATATGGCACACCTTGAGCTCTGATTCAGCTGTACATATGCTTACACTGAGTTGCACTCTGGTTTTTCAAATGGTTTGTACTTGTACTCATGGGCATGCCGAGTCCCTTTCCAGACGGTGTGTACTTGTACCATAGGATTGCAGCCCTTGGCTTTTTCAAATGCGGTTTACTTGTACCATGGAGTCTTGCAGTAAGGGGCCTGCTGGCAACAGTGCCGCACAATCACCCCAAGTTGTAGGTTAAAGGAAAGCCATGCGAGTTGACAAGGAGTGTTCATCCCCGCTGATGCTGCCCCATGCCTCTCTACCCGGTGCATGGTATACTGTCGGGCAGGGGTTGAAATGTGTGATATTATCGTGCAGTGTGTTGAAGGACTGGCAGTTGATATGGTCCGGGCTGCCAGAGGGTCAGCCACGGCAACATGGGGTGGGCCTGTTTCTTAACTCGAAGTGGTCCCGTTGCCTAATCGACTGGTCTGCTGTCAGTGAGCGAATCCTGGTAGTCCGTGTGAGAATCAGCAGTGGGATAAACGCCTCAATCGTGGTAGCATATTCGCCGACTGATACCGAGTCCACCCCTGAGGAGGTCAAGGAAGCTTTCTACCTGCAGTTGGAAGCTATCTTGGCAGCGCTGCCTTCCAGGGACATGCTAGTCCTTCTGGGTGACTTCAACGCCCAGGTTGGCACTGATCCAGAACCGTATGGGGGTGTTATGGGGCCTCATGGCTTTGGGAAGCAGCAGCCTTCAGGGAATGGTGAGCGACTCTTGCAGCTGGCTGGTGCCTTGAACCTTCGCTTAGCCAACACCTTCTTCAAGCACAGCAATTACCGGACTGCTACTCACAAGATGGTTAATAGAAACAAGCAGGATGTGCTCAGGGTCATCGATTACATAGCTGTCTCCAAGCGGTTCATGTCAAGTGTGACAGACTGCAGGGTCTTTCGCAGCTTTGATACAGGTGGCTCTGATCATAGAATGCTGGTGCTTACGATGCGCCTCCGCTTGTCAGTGGCCAAGCAGCACAGTGCGAAGGGACAGCCAGCACGGCCCTATGACTGCAGCCGGCTGCAAGAATCTGCAGCAACTCAGCAGTGCTTTGAGCTGGCAATGTCTAACCAGTTCAGCCGTCTGGTAGGGGCTCAGTTGCAGAGCGCACAAGACGAATGCACACAGCTAACAGCGGCAGCCAGCCAAGCAGCCCATAAGGCTGGTCTAAACCTCAAGCCTCAGCAGCGGCGCCGAGATTTCGCTATATCCGATGCGACCTTGCAGAAGATTGAGCGGAAACATGCAGCACATGCAGCGGTGCTGTCCTCTCCTAATGATGCTACCAGGGCAGATTACAGGGAGGCCAATAATGCTGCTAGGCGAGCGGTTAAGAAGGATCAGGAGCGGTACTTCAAGCAGCAAGCGCTGTTTGCGGAACATGCTCTAAAAGCTGGTAATCTAGCCGTGTTCCACAAGCATGTCCAGCGGATCTTCAAGGAGCAGCAGGGCAGTAGCTCTGCTGCTCCTACAGCTGTGCTAGGGGGTGCTGATGGCAAGCAGCTGTTCCAAAGCAGGGAGGAGGTGGTGAAGTGCTTTGCTGAGCACTTTGCTGATGTCCTCAACTGCCCTGCCAAGCTCGACCAGCAAATGCAGCAGACCATTGAGGAGTTAGTGCAGAAGATGGAGGCAGGGCAAGGTGCAAACCAGCAGAGTGAAGCAGCAGCTCAGCCACCTACTGTGCAGGAGGTTGAAGAAGCTGTCTTTGCCTGTCGTAATGGGGCAGCTCCTGGGGTTGATGGTATCGCAGCGCCTATGCTAAAGCTCAGTGGGACCATGCTGAAATGGTTGCACAGGGTCATTGTGGCGGTGTGGGAGTCAGGGAAAGCGCCAGTGGAGTGGAAACGTGCACTGTTGGTGGCACTGTATAAAGGCAAAGGAGAGCGCAAAGTGAGAGATAGCTATAGGGGGATAAGCTTGCTAAGTATACCGGGGAAGGTGTATGTCTTGGTCATTTTGGCTAAGATCAGTTCTCATATCGATGCACAACTGCTTGATAACCAGTCTGCTTTTAGGAAGGGGAGGGGCCTCACTGATGCTCTGTTCACCATACGCCAGGTCATCTCTAAGTCTGTAGCATTCGATCAGCCTCTATTCATGGCTTTTGTGGATTTGCGTAAGGCATATGATTCTGTACCGCGAGACACGCTATGGCGCATCCTGCATGTGTACGGGGTACACACAAAGCTGATAGAGTTGCTGATGGACTTGCATACTGGCACACAGGCTGCTGTTAGGATGGGTGGTGTGGTGTCTGAGTGGTTTGATGTGCATGGCGGGGTGCGGCAGGGATGTGTCATTGCTCCCTTGCTGTTCAACATCTACATGGACTTTGTGGTTCGGCAGGCAATGGCTCAGATGCCGGAGGGATGTGGGGTGAAGCTAGCCTATCATGCAGATGGGAAACTTGAGCGTGATGGGTGTGGTAGTGGTGGGTGTGTGGAGCTGTTGTCTGTTCTGCTGTATGCAGATGATATGGTGTTGCTAAGTCCCAGCAGGGAGGAGTTGGTGGTCATGCTGCAGGTGATGGACAAGGTTGCTGCTAGTCTTGGGTTGCGCATCAATGCAAGCAAGACTGAGATCCTGTCCATTGACAAGGATTGGAAGGAGGGGGATGTGCCAGTGCAGCAAGGACCAGAGGTGGTTATCAGTGAGGGTGTGGTAAAAGAGGTGTCACAGTTCAAGTACTTGGGAAGTGTGCTTGTGACTGATGGCAGGTTGGATGTGGAGTTGAATATCAGGAGGGGTAAGGCTGTGGGGAGGTTTAAGCAGTTTGAAAAGATGTGGGGTACCAAGCATCTGTCATTGGCTACGAAGGTGAAGTGTTACAAGGCATATGTGTTGCCAATTCTGCTGTTCGGGAGTGAGTGTTGGTCCCTGACCAAAGTGCAATCGCAAAAGCTTGAGCGGGTGCACTCTAGCTGCCTTAGGAGCATCCTGGGGGTCAGGCTGTCAGATCGGCACACCAATGAGCATATCAGGAAATCATGTGGGGTAGCCACCTTGTCAGCATACATCACAGCAAATAGGCTGAGGTGGCTGGGGCATGTGGGCCGCATGGAGGAGGGCAGGTTGCCGCATATTGCGTTGTTCTCTTCATTACATGGTGACATGACGAGGCCAGTGGGTAGGCCTCGCCATACCTGGGAGAAATGCGTGTGTGCAGATCTGAAGGTGCTTGGTCAAGATGAGGGGAGCTGGGAGGCTTCATGTCAGATTAAGAGTGCTTGGAGGAAGAGGTTGTGGGATCTTACGCACCCTTGGGAAAGCCAACGGTTAGTGAGGTGTAGAAGGCGCACTAAGCAAGCTATTGATAAGCATGTGGAGCGCTATGTGGTGCCTTTCAGTGGCTGGGAGGATGGTGGTTCACCAGTACCTTGGTGGTGGGAGCCACCTCCAGCCCCTACTAGGGTGGTGCTTGATCCTGCTGCCTCCCCGCCACCCATGTGTGATGGAAGTGGAGCAGGTTTTGGGTTTTAGTGGTGGTGTTTGCTTCCCCTTGGTGTGCACGCCGTTGCATCTAGCCTCAGCTTGTGTGTGGCAAATCCACCATCGGTTGTGTGGCTTCGTGATTGTGATCAGGAGCCTTGTGTTTGTGGCCTAGGTTTGTTTGGCCATTGGCATTGCTGGTCTTGCGTTTTGATTGATTGATTGATTGAGTGTGTTGCTGCTTATGTGCAGCGTCATGTGGCAGCCAGAGTTGTGTGTTATCCACTGTGAGCTGCTCAAGCCACTAAGGCCATGTATAATAAATGCTCAGCTTATCCTGCAGCTTGGAAAGGCAATGGTTTGCTTCTACCAGTTGTTTTATTGGTGTGGGGAAATGGGGATGCCACGGCTGAGTTGTGGCATTGCCTAGACCTATCATGTAACTAGGATATATTGCTGTAGATTATGGATTTATGGTTGTCTGTTGGTGTTTTTGGCCCTATGAGCCTTCATTGGCGCCCTTTTGGGCTAGTTGGTAATCTGTAGCATGCGATGCTGTTAAATGCTGCTGTCACGGAGATGTTGGTGAGATTTTGAGTCCAGCTGCTGCGTGTGCACAGCAGCAGCACGCCAGCAGCGCAGCCAAGTTGCTACTGCCAAAACATTATTGGGGTGGAAACGGATAAAAGAGTGTGGTCCGGCCCAGATTGCCAGTGAGTAGGCAACTAGTCTTTTGCATCGGGTCTGTCTACTGGCGTGCAGACTTTGGGTCTGTCTACTCGCTGGTACATCTAACTGTGCCATACAGAGGCCGGCAGATCGCCTGCATAATTAGCTCCAACCTACCTACTGGCCAGCACAATTGGTTGTGCCAGAACGTCTCCATGCTACTATTAGCCCCAACACAGAGTACTCGCTTGTGCTACAGGTAGGTTAGCAGAACACCGAACTGATAAAGTAGCCGTGAGAGATGATTGAGTAGGTAGGTTGGAGCTAATCATGCAGGCGTTATGCCAACATCCACATGGTAGTACAGTTAGATGTGCCAGCGAGTAGACAGACCAATTCCTGCATGCTATGGTTGCGCGTCGGGCTGCTAGGGTGACCAGCACCTGCAGGTGTGGTGAAGCAGCATGCTAGCGAAATAGACGTGCCAATGTGTGATGCAGGGTGCTGCCAGGACTTAACCACTGCTCTAAAACTTTACAAGGAGCTACATATAGAAGCATTACCAATGCAAAGGATGCAGATGCATGCGGCGTACAGATGGGTGCGTGCAGATGGGTGCGGACAAAGCGATCTTTCACAAAAGCAGCTGCACCTGCAGATTTACCAGGTGAGGGCTGGAGCACTTTCACATGCCTGCACTCCACAGCTTCCAACCAGATGACCAGATTACCAATTGGCCCCATCACTGGATGGTTCATAATTAAAGCGACGTACCGCATGGCCTGTTTGCTGAGCCTTCTAGTCCGGAAAACCAACAAACATCTAAGGTTGTGTGGCAACCACAAGAGGGATGGCTGCTAGGTCAAACCGACCAAACACACCAATTGATCAGATGGATCCAAAGACAATGGATTCCAGACCTCCAACCAGAAGTCCAAAGACCTTAGATATGTGACCAAGGAGCACAAGGCACCTGGTGCGTGAAACTTAGGCTGATGCTTCCATTATGATTATTATATTTCATAATATGCCATAGCAAAATAGTGCCCAAGGCCCCGCACCTCAAGCTGTCACAAAGAACAGCGAGGTGGAACAGATCCCTGCCCTGCTTTTAACCCCAGGCTCGTTCCCCATCCCCTTGTGGGCCCCATTCAAAAGCCCAGCACTTACCTGTCTGCTACTTGTTGTCGACTTGTGAAGCAGCTGTAGCCCGGCACCCCATGCACTTTGACCAGCAGGAAACAACCAACTGCATGCAAACACAGCAGCAGAAGGCTGCTTCAGCTGTAGCATAAACAGTTTGGGCTGCAGAAGGCATTCACATAGGTTCCAGGCTTGTACTCCTCGCTGTTCTCTGTGACAGCTTGAGGTGCGGGGCCTATGGCACCTTTGCTATGGCATATCATGAAACATAATGAGAAAATGTTGATCAAGTGTATATTTGCAGGTAACCCACTGATGCAATGAAACGGTGGTGAAGTGGGGGTAAGTGCATGGGCCTTATATCAATCACAGACTGACACAGTAAGGGTCACAGAACTTACAACGCTCCCAGGAAACGTACACAGAAGAACAATGAAGCACACAGCAGTGCCTGGGCCAGTTGCATCATATATTGCTCTGTGTACTTTAATGTTTGAAGTTTGAATTGAATTTTTAGATATAGCATGGCAACCTTACAGCCAAATTGGCATGTGCAGTTGCTACCGAATGCAACCAAATTCTAAGATGGTTTGCTTGCATACTCAGGGTTACTGCAGCCTGTGCTCCAATTCTGGTAACGGAGCATGATCTTTTGAAGCCACTAAATAGAGCAGTATGCAGGAGCTAGTCATAGTGCAAGTACCCAGCACCCAGGATAGTTGCAGGAAGTCTTTGCATGGACATCTTAAATCAGCAAGCTTCAAAATGCATTTGATGGTCCACGTTATACAGGCTAGTCATGGCGCAAACACATACCCAACACCCGCCAGAGGGGTTGCAAGAAGTCTTTGCCGCATGGATACATCGGATCAGCAAGTTTTAAGTCCAGTGCAAGTTAGAATCGCTAGTCATCTGTTCAGCACACCTGCCAGTCTTTTAAGCTAATCAATCAGATCACAGGACAATGTCTAGGTTTGGGGTGGTGGTTGCAACCTGCTTTTTTCGCTGCATCCTACTTTTCTCGCTTTCAGCACTGCATGACAACCCCTGCTCTTCTGGTTTGCACTCTCCCCTGAAATCCTGAATTGTTTACCTGTACCAACCTCCAGACACGCTATTCATGCCGCAAAACACACACCCAGCAACCACGGACCCTTTGCGTGGTAACTCCTGCAAACGCACCTGCTGTAGCAAGCACTGACCCAGCAGCCAGCATACGTCTGTTGTCTTCGCCCCAATCGACAATGTCGACCATGAGTTTTCCAATGGCCCCGCGGAAGCTCCATGGAGCCGTTGGCTTGGTGGGGCCATTGCTAAGGGGTGGGGGCTGGAGGTCAACACCAGGTTCATCCAGATCACGGCTGGTATTGGCCATTTCTCACTCCTATGGCATCTGCTGACTGCGACGAAACGTATTTCAGATAGCAGTGTGATGTTGCGTGCTGAAGGCGAGCTGGATGGTCAACATCTAGGGGTGAAAAGGGGCTCGTGAACCTACCTGCTAGTAAAGCCAGGGACCTTATTCTTTCAATTGAGGAACGTCCACATGATTGAACGCAGATGAGACAGTAGGCATGTTCGCAAGGGCTCACCTGTATGTGTCTACCGCAGCATGAGCCCAAAGATGAAGGTGCAAGGCTTGTACTGCCTCGCTGAAGTACCATGGTCACCAGGTTGCCCTCACATTGTTTAAGCTGCTTGAACGCATTGCCACGGTCATCTCACAGGCAACCAACAAAATTGCAACCCTACAGATGAGGCGCCTCAATGGGAAGCGTGCCAATGTCTTGCGGTTGCCTACCGCTGTGAGCAATTGCCGAACAAGTACTGCCAAAAGGACTTGCTGCCTTTAGTCTGGAAGACAGACTGCAGATCATAGTGCTTCAGTAACTGCAGAAGCTCAGCATCAAAAAGCTCGTTTTGATCTGCGACACATCTGCTGCTTGACCGTTGGAAAGCTCCCTCTGAAAGCGCTTTGTTGAAGTTCCAGCGGCTTGCACTTCCTTGTGGCATCCACTGCAATGTCGACAGCAGAACAGCTCCGCTCAGAGATCCAGGAGGACCTACAACAGCTTCACACTGCCGCAGCAGCTTCAGCAGGCACCTTGTCAGCAGCGCGCGCAACGCACCCTGAGCTCTTCGACGCTTCCTTCCCCAATCACCCTCTCTCCGCAGCCCATGAACAGCAGCGAATCAGCCCTCTTGCAGCAGCAGATCGCATGGGCCAGGACCTATGGATGCTGCACCCTGGAGCTGTACTGTTTCCTGGCATGGTACCTCAATCAGCTGCATCGTTTCCCAACGTGCAGGCTGGAGGGTCTCTGAAGAAGCGTGAGCGTCTCATGTATGAGTAAGGACACATGTCCATATGCCTTGTTAAGTCAGCTCATAGTACATGTGCTGGGAACTTACCGCATGTACATCAGCATTCTCATGGTGATGTCAGGTCTTGCTTGCAGTCAACTTATACTTACGAAGTTAGATCAGGACGGGTTTGAAAAAGAAACATGGCAAATGAATGCATGCAGGGCCAGCAATGACTTGCACCCCTCTTGCCAAGGATCAACACTGGTAGCCGCTACGCATGCTGAACCTGCTCTGTATCACATCAGTTGCTGTGCCAAAAGTAGCAGCTATAGTAGGTGGCAGCAACTGCAGCAGCAGCATCCAGCAGCAGCAGCTGCAGCCACAGGAGACTTGTTAGCAGGTAGAAGGGTTCAAAAGCTGCTTCACTGTGCAGCAGGTGTTAGCATGCGTGTCTATGGAGCACAAATTCTGTGGCAAGGTTGCATTCCCAAGCTAATGCTTGGCAGTTGCAGTGCAGTAACATGATTGCTTGCTGCAAAAGCATGTGCTGGAATGTACACAATGAATCCTGAATCTGGACTAAATCATACTGGTAGTAATGGGGGCATTTTTGCAATGCTGCTTCTGCAGGCCCTATCAAACCGACCCGAGCAGCTTCTGACTCTGCAAGGACCGCTTCAACAACAGGAACTTCCAAGAGCAGAGTCACAAAACCACCACCAGCAGCAGCAGCACTATCGGATGGTCTTATCACTCCTGGACCAGCTACTGCTACCAGTATTGCACCCACGACCACCACCACCACCAGCAGCAGCAGTAGCCAGCGTCCCAACAGCAGCACTGCTCTCATGTGTCTGCCAGGTCCAAGTGCTGCTGCTAGAGCAGCTCCTTCGACTGCTGGTGCTGGTGCGGGTCCTACCAGTTTAAGTGCTAGTGGTAGAAGAGCAACAGATTTTGCTCTAAGCCAAGGTGATGGTCACAATTGCTCATCCAGCAGCAGCAGCAGTAGTGAAGATGATGGTGATGTTGGGCTGTTGGACTTCCTTAGCAGTGCTGGTGGCATGGCATGGGCGGCAGACATTGTCACAGAATGGGACAGGACCAAGAAGGCTGTCGACGGCATAGAGCTGTCTAGTTACTTCAGGTGATACTTCAGGCAAAACAACTTTAAGCCTTGTATCAGATGGTAATGGTGGCCGTAGCTATGCCAGTGTTGCACCCCCCACCCCTCCCCACTGTACCCCTGCTGCTGCCCCTGCATCCCCTGCCCC
>OY744496.1:1920564-2142143 GCA_963556185.1 Pseudopediastrum boryanum
TCCCCCCTCCCCCTCCATCCCCATCTCCACCCCATTCCGCCGGCTCCCCACCCCTGCATTGATCGGATACCCCCCTCTCCCGCTATACCCCCGGCTAAACCTCGGCCCCGAGGGTTCTGCAGGCACGGCACTGAGATACGCAGCGAGCTGCACCTCGTACTGCTGTACCATCACACCAAGCCGCCTCCTATCATCTTGCATCATCTGTACTGCAGATGTTGCCGTCATCCGCGCCTCGTCATCCCGGCTGTACAACCCAAAGTGATGCATCTTAAACCCTGTCCACACCGCACACCCAAGCCGCCCTTCCTCATCCTTATACACCACCCCAAACAGATCATCTTCACAGGGAACTACATACTGCAGCACCGTGTTCTCCGGCAAATTACTCCGAACATCATTCACCGTAAGCTGCGACCCTTTCAGCATCACCCCCAAATCTGGAATCTCAGCGGGTATACCCCTACTACTACCCCTGCCTCCCCCCATGCTCATTCCCCCCTCCATGCCCCCATACCCCCCAGCAGCAGACACCCCCCTCCTCTCCACCTCCCCGCCGTAATACCCCCCCATCTGACTAACCCGTGCCAGCTGGTCGCTCAAATTCCCCTCCACCCCCGGGTAATAACCCCCACCGCCCCCTCCCCCAGGGTAACCGCCGAGATACCCCCCGCCCCCGCCGCCGCCGCCATTGCTACCCCCACCACCCCCCTGAGACCCCCTGCCTCCAGCCATATACCCCCCCGGGGGACCCTCATAACCGTTGTTGCCTCCGTTTTGCCCTGACGGCATCAATCCGGCATAGTTAGACAGCATGTTAAGGCCTGCCATATCAGGGCCGCTGGCTGCTGCTGTTGGGCCACTGCCGCTGCTACGTTTGCCATCTCTACCAGGGTTGGGCTGTGGCAGCTCAATGTCTACCAAGAGCTCTCCGTTGGCATCAACATAATCTGCACAGAGTATATCATTCATTTCACTTTAGGCCATAGCAGAAAGTGCCACAGGCGAAAATCTGCCAAAATTATCATCTGTATGCAAACATACTCATGCAAACAGAGCATCATGGTTGTAAGGATCGTCACAAAGAAGAGGAGGCGCCCAAGGGGGTGGGGTGGGGGGGTGGGGGGGCAGCAGGGCATAGAACAATTTATGTTGCATCTACAAGGTCTTATGCTCAACCGATACAACAGATAAAGAAACCTCAAAGCTCATGCATCTAAAGATCAAAAGGCTTCTGTTTATGATTTTGAATGGTTCATTGTTGGCAATACGAACAGGTAGAATTCAAAAACTTCACCCATTACAAACACGCGAATATCTCGAGTGCCGTACCTGTTGCATTACATGCATTGCTCTTCGTACAGACTCCACTCTACTGCGTAAGAGAGCAGGCATGGACTAGTCAAGAACAATTGCAGCAAGTCAGGGTGGGCAAAAAGAAGTAGCTCCTGCACCATGACGCTGTATAGCCCTCTACTGCTACCAACCCTACCCTTACCATCCCTCCTGCCCCTACTTTGCGAATTCTGCCCTAATCCTGTGGGTTAGTACTTCCTCCTGCTGTGCAGCCTAGGGAGCTGATTCTCCAAATCAATGCTAAAGGCCTGGTCCTTCGAACTAGGCAGTACTGCTTCACAATAGTCCTTTGCCGCCCCAGCTGCTGCGAGTCTTCCCCATGCTGCCGTTGCTCCACCTGATTGTCCTTGCCTACCCTTGCTGCTCTCTGCTGCTGCAGCAGATACCTCCTGCCACCACACAGGCTCCCTATGTTTATATGCCTCTTACCTACGTAGTTGAAATTCAGCTTTGCCTTCTTGCCGCGTATCTTGATTGCTGCCTTATCAAAAGCTCGTGCTGCATCATCTTCCTCCTGATAGCTTCCCAGGTAGAGGTACTTGCCACCACTGTTAATAGCGGCCTGCCAGCGCTTGTTCTTCTTGTTCCAACAAACACCCCTGGCCAAACAAGCAAGGGACATCGGTCAGCTGTGAGACCAAGGGGAATAAAAAAATGCAAGAAGTTATAGATCTTTATACCCTTGGTGAGACACATGATTCAATATCGCATGGCCCAAGCAGCAGTTATGGGGCTATGGTTACTCGGCTGTCTTAGCAGGATCAGACATCAGCAGCTGAAATTCTGCTTTAAAAAAGGCCGTAAAACAGTTCAAACTCTTAAAAGTAGTTTTATCATAAAAAAGTATGTTTTAGTGCAGTACTAGCGTCCTTTGGACCAGTGCCTCCGCCCTAATCCTGTGGATTAGTACCTCACCCTGCTGCTACACTGATCGCATCGGGCTGGCTCTTAAAAAGATAGACTCTCCTTGCCGTACGTGACAAGCATCAAGCGTTTTTCTTTCAAGTTCTGCATTGCCGGGCACAGCATACCGGTGTCCACCTGTCCTACTTTTATAACAGCTTGATGTATGGGGCCCATGGCCCTTCTGCGATTGGTAAAGATGATACCAAGGGGCTCTCACCTGAATCTGGAAGAGAGCTGCTTGTTCTGCTGCTGTGGGTAATGGCCCCCTCTTGGTGGCGTCCCCGCACCCTCAGGTAAACCACCCATCTGTTGGCTCTACAAACAGCCACATGAAGGCTATGGTTACATACAGTATGAAGCCAAAGGGGAAGTGCCAGTCCAACCTACCATGAGATGAGAGAATGCAAATTGGAAGCAGATAGAAGCACAGCTATGGTGAAAGATGCGGGTGGAGGTTCTGTATACTGCAAAAACGTGACTGTAGGCAGGACATATATTCTTATGCTGCTGATAAAGATCGTGATGATGACCTGCATACGTTTGCTGCTGCTGCTGCTGCTGCTGCTGGTATAGTTGTGACTGCCCTGTTGTCTGCCTAGGGGTGATGTAATACTTACGCACAGACGGAAGCTTCAACGCATGGGAAAATTTTCACGCAACCAGCCACACATAATTCTGCTGCTGCTGCTGCTGCTGCTGGGAATTCAATGACTACCTTGAGCAGCAACAAAAGAGCACGGAAATGCATTCGTGCATTGCCCAGCTCCAAAGACCTTCCTCTTGATGTCTTCAACCCCCTGGTTAAAAGATCCAAATTTTGCTGGTTCTTACTACATTTCATGCTTCTTTTAGATATCAATCTCAAGCATCCTCTTACCGAGTGCTTTACCATACTTATACTTGGTTATCTGCATGAAAATATGGTGCAAAATTCAAGTGTTGCTTATTTTTGCACTACATTCCATGCTGCGTTTGAGTCTCAAGCTTCGTCTTACCGAGTGCTGTCCCATACTTGCTTGCCTTCGCACCTGCATGGCTGCCTGCGCTCCAGCTGCCCCAGCTGCTATGAGAACCTGCAAGCCATCCAGATTTCCCCCTACTGCTGCTGCTGCTGCCGCTGTCAAAGTTGCAAAGTCTGAACCCCTCATGTCGTGCAACCTCCCGCCACTGTCCTCCTGGCCGGACCCCATGTGCCCGTTCATGTTTCCTGGCGGGCCTGGGCCCCAAGGGGTAGGGCCTAGGGCTTGGGACCTGGGACCCTGGGGGAGGCTTGAAGGGTCGAAATCTAGTTCTGAAGGATCTCCGCGGGAAGCTACACCTGCAACTTGCTGGTTGATGCCACGATCGTGAGCTGAGTGGCTGCTTTGAACAGAGGGCTCGTTCCCTTGCTGATGACGCTTAGCTGCTGCTGCTGGTAGGGGAGGTTCGTGGGGTGGAAGCTGACTGGGATCGTCCAAGGCAGCTGCGTCATTCCTGCTGCTTTTCCCGCTCCCTTGAGGCTGGTCAACTTCGCTCATCCGTCCCTCATGCAGTGTGACGCTCACGAGGCTGTGCACGTCCGGAAGCCTGCTGGGCATGTAAGAGATAGAGACGTGGTTGCCAACCCGTGGCCTCGTCGAGACGATGGAGGCCTTGTTGAAGGCTCCGACCTGGCAAGGGATCAAGATCTTAGTTTACCGCAAAACGACAGCGGTCCACAAAAGTCGAAAAGCACTCGGGCTGCTAGGGCCATGCAGCAGCCTCGTTGCGAGTCGCTAGCTCGCCAGTTAAGGAGCAGGCAGCCACTCCCGTACAGACATGGATGCCAAGGTCAAACACCGCGATCCCTCCTACCTCACCTTGGTTACACTTGCTCTAAGCTGGAATAGAGTGGGCTGCCCGATTCAGCGTCCTTGAACGGTGTCAAATCAGCTCTGACAACGTCCTTGCCAAGCATGCAAACTCAACAACATGTAAGTTGCTCTTACACACCCAATCCCGCCGGGGACCATCGCTCTATGACCGTCGCCTGTAAAGTTCTGTGTGTGAGAAGAGTGTGGAGATGAGGGGGTCACACCTCGCCCGCACCGCCAGGCAGGTGCTCCGAGACCAACTTTTGTCCCTTGGTCAGTAAGCACTGCATTCTGGCATGCTCCATGACGCAGGACAATACACACTGGTAGGCAGTAGCGTTCGGATCTCAAGCGGGAAGGTCCGCCTGCAAGGCCTTGGTACATGAATGGGGCAGCTCACCTGCCAACCAGGGCGTATGCAGGCCCTACAAAGGTAAATGCAGTGCGAGTCACGTACATCCTTAGAGTGCAACCTTCGTTTATGGTGCCGCTTGCCTTTGCTCAAAGTCACATGTTGTTGAAGAACAGATTGCGACCTCCTTAGCATCAGCCCCGCGGGGACATGACATATCAAGCACCAACCAAAGTAACATGATGAGAATACCTTATCGCACTCGATTCTAATGTCCAATCATATTACAGCTAATAGCGTGAGCTTCCTCCACTACGCTCCACTTGCCGCGCATGCGGGACCACCGAACCACCTCATTGATCAATCAAGCTGCATGCACATTTGCAACCAGCCACATTACAGCACACTTCTTTTGCATAAGGAACGTCGAAGCACATTAGCGACGGCCGGTTACCATGATTTGAATGTGGACCCCTGAACAGCACCGTCCACATGATGTGAAGACAGCATACTCTAACACCCCTCACTAATGCCCCAAAGGCTAGATGGCAGCCACATGTTGACCAAATTCACAGCGCAGCCAACAACAGACCGGTCGTTATATTATTAGGCGACCATACAGCAGCACTGCCCAGCAGCCAGGCAGACAAACAAAACAAACAAACAAAAATTGAAGGTGCGGCAACCGCAAAGGGCTGCTAAGTCGAAACGACCATAACTCCATGCAAACCCACGCCATGAACACACACACCCAACCTGATCTCCCTCCCCGTACGTCCGGCAACCCTGTGCAGGCCACAAGTGCGGTGTCGTCATGCAACGCTGCTCACCATTACAGTGTTCCAAACCTTATTGCAATACCAGCTAGAAGTATCCCAAGCAAAAGAAGCGTATAATGAAAGGTAAAGCCTCACACAGGGTAACCCAACAAAACAGACAAGAAGGGAGCACGGCAACCCATCAACCCCATCGAAGGTTGTGCGACCGTCACAATCTCCGAAGCACAGTGTACCTAGACCCTTGAACCACCTCAACATGAACATTTACGGTATATTGCCATATCTCTAGGTCCCTGGGGGCAAGTCCCATGCCTTCTTGGATATAAATGTTTACTCGCTGGTCACTTGGCTGGCCATATGGAGGACAGCAGACCGCCTGCATAAGTACCTCCTATCTTATTAATGAACTGCTGTCAACCATAGTCCCTACAGACCTTCAAAGAAATGCTGAACATGTATCCTAGCCTGCAACCCCATCCACATCACCTTTCAAAACCTGCAACTGTCAGCAGCTAGGCACCAAAAAGCAGGCACTTCACTATTGATGCAGACAACTAGATGCATCCATGAAACAAACACTTTAAGCAACAAAGTTTGCAGAACTGCAGAGGTTTGTCAGGAGAAAACACATGACCATAAAAACTACATCCGCATGGTCTACAGAAAAGCATGCCATGGATTTGAAAGTTTGAACAATTGAATGCAAGCACGAGAAAAACACACACAATCACAGTCTTGCATATTTGCACAACAAAACCATCAAGCAAGGTCCATGATCCTGCATGGAAACCACACCAGCACCAGGCCATTGAGCCTGCACAACATCAGCAGCAGCAACTTTCACACAGAGCATGTCCCCCTACCACTATTCAGCTTCAGGGACCTTCCACTATGCCTGGTGAACCACCAAGCAACCAACATGCTTTGACACATCAGCCTCTCTCTTCTTGCTCTCTCTCATCCTCCCTCAACTAGTTACCCAGCCACCACTCAGATGGGCTAAGCAAAAGATAAATTACTGCAACACTCTGGAGCTTAACAGCACAAAGAGATAAAGCATGCTCGGCAGGAGCCGTTGCCCTTGCCAAGCCATGAAAGAAGCCTCAGGAAAAATCGGAGAAATGGTGAGGAGAATACAGCAGCTATCTTAAGATGCTGCAAAAGAATGATGGCCAGCCAACATAGCTTGCCTCTCACCGCCTGTTCAAACTTGATGCAAACATACACAGGCATCTCTCCCAAAGGCGTAGCAATGCACCGCTCTCAGGCTACCTTGCCATTAGCTTTCACTTCTCAACAGGAATTCCGCATGTTGAACCCTTGCACAACCTTGGCCTCAACTAGGCTCCACAGGCAAGGCAAGGGGGCTGGCAAATGGGAAGGAGGGGTTTCCAAATACCTAATCCACTTTTGATGCATACCATCCGGCAGCCATTCCCCCACAAGAGACTCTTTGAGCCAAACACTGTGCAAGGTATCATGTTAAGCGACTGTAGCCCCATATAGCTCCAAAAGCTGCCACCATTGTTGCATGACCGTGAAATGGAGTCAACCATAACTTTGGAAACACCAAATCCCATGCAGCCTCAACAAAATGCCTACAACTCGTTTCTGAGCACTTTATGGCTGCTTCTAAGGCATGCCACGCAGGGATGATACACAGATGCAGGCAGCGTGTCTTCTCAAACTGAAAAAGCAGACCATGGGCACCATCGTTCCCTCAGTACTTGTGCGCTCCTGCAGAAGAACTCCCAAGCCTTGCCGATACCCAGTAAACACCCACTCATGGCGCCCAACAGATAAACCCCAGCCATGCTGCTTAATAATGTTTGCACCTGTCACCTACAGGATCAGCAACTGGTGGCACAATGGTGCCATTTAGACACCATCCACACAATACAGGACTGCCAACTACATTTGCACCTGCACCTGGACTTGCTTCTGTTGGGCCACCAATCCAATACATCATAACTTCACATGCAGATCCACCGTGGGAGCCTGCCCTGTCCTTACATCAAGGCTAATCTCTATTTCCTACGGTGTATATACACACAACGCAATAATGTGCATGCATACACAGATTCCCAAATCTGAACTGCCTGCCTTCCTACACACATATGCTTCCATACATGTTAGCACATGTCTTGCCATGAGGCCCAGGCAAGACCCCAGTGTCCACCACCACCATTTCGAACCCCATAAGGCACCCTAAGGAGCTCATAAATAACAACAACCCACAGGTAGGTGCATCGCAACAGTCGAACAACTCACAGACAACAACATCATGTCAACCCAGGACGCAGCATTGCTAACACTCCCCACCAGTTGTGGCTGATCCACCTGTTCATATCTCCCCCTTATTATCTCCCACACAGGGAACATGGGGGCCCCATTCTCGCACACATGCATAGGCTAACACACATCCAATCCACCACACTAGCTTGCAACATGCCCCATCTGCGTAAAGCAGCTCCCGCATGCCCAACATAAGACAGCTTGCAAACCCCCATGTACCACGCAGACGAGAATAAATGGCGTATGCACCGCTTTGCCCGCAAGCCTCTACCCCAGGAGCCAGCCACCTCTTTTGCTCTATTCAACCCACATTATCCTTTTAAAGCAACATTCCGGCCCTGTCCAGTTTAACAAGCAGCCAGCAGTGGCCTCAGTCAATGCAGATAACAAGCAGCAGTGCCTGCAAAGCAACCCCCTTTAACCGCAGACTGGATGCCGCCAGCCAATTAAGTACCATAGTGGCATGAGCGCTTCTGCTGCATCTGCCACTACCACATCATCCAAGGCACGCCAGATGTCTTCGTCCTGAAGTAATGTGCCAATGCTTCTCTGCCTTGGCGCATTACCTACGTACGAAGACATCCCGCGTGCAGTACACAGTGCAAGATGAAACACCCACCCGCTCCTAACCACCCAGCTTCCTCCCACCAAATTCCACACCTTCATCTATGTTAAGAGAGACCACTGCACGGCCCCAAGCACCCAAGCATTCCAACCAGATCTTTAGTGGTGTGACGGTGACTAACTGACAGACATGACGAATGACTGAGCCAAGAAGACAAGACTGCAGGCTGACCCATATCTTGATCTATGAGACAGATCACTGCACAGCCCCCAAACCGTGCAGCCCCCCCCCCCCCATGACCTCCCTCCCTCACACCAACTCCCAACACCTTAATGTGCCCTGCTGACTTAGCTGCTAGGATTTAGTGTTTAGGGTTTAGTTTCAACCCTAAACCCTAAACTAGCAGCACCCCCCACATGACCCCCTCACACCAACTCCAACACCTTAATGTGCCCTGCTGAATTAGCTGCCAACAGAGTCTGGTACCTCTTACTCCAAGCCACACAGGACACAAACTGCCCCGGCCCACCCCCCAAAGCCGCCTCGCTCATGGTCTCAAGATCCATATCAGCCCCTTCCCGGAACCGATGCTGTGCTACAGGCAGCGGCACGGCCTTATAGTAGCTAAACACCTCATTGGTTTCTGACCCACAGGCAATGTAACCCGATGGTGACACCGCTAACCCGATGAAGTTCCGCTCATTGGTGTGCCCTCGGTATACCAAATCACACCGCTGCTGCTGCGGGTGCATGCTACCAGCTCCCACCAACCCCACCTCCCGAGCCGCAGCCAAGGCTGGCAACGACCACAACCGCAACGTGTTATCCGTACTAGCAGTCACAAGCTCCTCCCCTTGCAAGAACCGCACATAACTCACCGCCTTGTTGTGCCCCCGACCCACCGCCAGTGGCGCCGACGTGTTCCTTAGATCGAAGAGATACATCAGGTAATTCGCACTGCCAGCAGCAATCAGATGTGGATTCTCAGGGCTGAACTGCACGCTGCACACGTTCGCCCGCACGTCAATCGTCGCGCAGCTGCTCTCCTGATGGATGCTCCACAGCTTAATCGTGCCGTCATCACTCCCGGACAGCAGCCGGCTCGGGTCCAACGTGCTGAAATCCACCGCCCATGCACGTTTAGCATGCTCCTCAAACTGCACCACCTCCTGGTTCCCACTAGCATCCCAGAGCTGAACCACCCCCTCATAGTCACTGCTGGCCAAGTGACTTTTCACGTAACTACTCCACACTACACTGCTCAACCGGCTGCGACTGGTAATATCCAGCAGCGGGTAATGCACCCCACCCCGCGAATGCTCCAGCAAGCTCGCATACTCGTAAATCCGAATGCGCTTGCTGACGCCTGCTGTCGCAAAGAACTCATCATCACGGTCAAACGCCACGCCGCAGATGAGCGCACTACCCCCCAACACATCCCCTGAGGACTTGGTGTACCCACGTACTGCCAAGCGGCTGTACTGCGTGTACTTATGCAGGTCCTCGCAGAAGGACTGTAAGTATCCAGGGAGCGCCTCGCTAGCCCCCTTCTGTGTTCCTGCTGCTGCTGCTGCTGCTGCTGCTGCTGCTGCTGCTGTCGGTTCTCCTCCCAAAACCACTGCCCCTGAAGATGACGAAGGGCATTCTACTGCTGCCACCCCTCCCTGCTGCTGCTGCTGCGGTTGCAACTGAGGCTGCTGCTGTTGTTGTTGTAACTGAGGATGCTGCTGCTCCCACTGCTCCTTCCGTCTAAAGAATAGCATCTCTAAGTCCTTGATGTTCCCAGACAGCCTCTCCCACTGTCGCAGGAGGGCAGGTGGCACTGCTCCACTTCCCAACCCCTGCCCTGCTGCTACTACAGCCCCTGCATCTCCTGCTGCCCCAGCCCTTGGTGCTGCTACTGCCGCTGGGGCCAGCATGTGCTGTTGCGCAACGGCCCCTGCTCCTACCGCTGCTACTGCTGCTGGTGGTTGTGGTGCTGGGCTACTGAACCTAGCAGGATCGAACCCAGGCCCCACTTTACGCCTCTTCCCCCGCATCTCCCGCCGCCTTTCTTCCCGGTCATCCTCATCCTCTTCCTCCTCTTCCCCCCGGCTCCTACACCTCGAAGCGTGTGCCTCCTGCTGCTGCTGCTGCTGTTCTGATGGGGCAAGACTGCTACTGAAGCTACCACCTCCACTGCCATGCCGTACCATCCCATCCACCCTATTCTCCTCCTCCTCCTTCCCACGCTGCTGCTGGCTGCCTGAGGCTGCTGCTGCTGCTGCTACACCTCCTACCCCTTCCCCTGCTGCTGCTGCTGCTGCCTCCCCTGTCACCTCACTCGCACCACTCCCTAACCGCTGCACCTGTGCTAAAGCTGCCACCACAGCCTCAATGCTAGCATCCAGCCCTGTGATGCCCAGCTGCAAGGTACTAGCCTCTGACTGCTTCCTGGCCTGCATTGTGCGTAAGAAGAACAGCAGCCCCTCTGCATCATGTGCCTGCTCGACCTTCTCCTGTGCGGCTCTTTTTGCACGGATGGACTCACAGGCACTTCCTAGAAGATCACCCTTCAGCAACTCCTGCAGGTGAACCATGGCACCCAAAGATATAATTAATAACTGATATTTGATTGAGGATATCATTGCTTGCGTCATGATCCGTGCATAAGCAAACCAAGTTTAGTAAATATGCCATAGCAAAGGTGTCACAACCACATAACCTGAAGCTGTTACAAAAACAGCGAGGTTGAACAATACATGTGCATGAGATGTCAGTAGCATGCATGGCCCCTAACCTAATACCAGTGCCAGCAAACACTACCAAGAAAGCCCACAACAGCCTATGCAGGGCGCTTGCCAACCTACATACGGGCACATGCAAGCTGCCTTAAGCCTAGCATCTATCCCCTTGCCATGCAAGTGGTCGTCCCACGCTGTCACAACCTCCTCCCTCGCTACCTTTGCAATGCTGACAGGCTGGATGCCTTTAGCAGGTCAGCTATTTCAATTGCACGGTTTGCACTTCCTATCTACAGTCACGGGAACGGGACCATAGGACTGACTAGCAACCGCCTTCTAGCCACCTCGCCTCAAAAGAACTTCCTTTTACAGTCAGTGCGCTCTTGCGTATGTATTCAGAAGCACAGTAATCCCTCTGCACAGCCAGCTGTTGCGTTTGTATTTAGGAGCACAGTAATCCCGCTGCACAGCCAGCTGTTACGCTTGTATTTAGAAGCACAGTAATCCCGCTGCACAGCCAGCTGTTACGCTTGTATTTAGAAGCACAGTAATCCCTCTGCACCTGCACAGCCAGCTTACCTGTACACTGGGTCTCACATCTGGGTCAGGGTGGAGTAGAGCCAATGTGAATGCCGCCTCCTGCGGCCGCTGCAACAGGAACGCCGGCGGCAATATCCGCTGCCTCAAGTCCTGGATGCACTGTGCCCGACTGCCACCAGGCGCGGCCCAGAACAAATCAAAGAACAGCACTCCAAGGCTAAAGCTATCACACTTGGGTCCCAGCCCTGCCGCTGCTGCTGATCCTGCCCCATTCCTGCTGTACCCGATGCTGCCATTGCTGCTGCTGCTGGCCCCATCCACCACACCCACACCCACAGCTGCAACTGCCTCTTCTGGGCTCCTGTAAAGCTGCTCCTCTTCTGCATCTACAACCCCAGCACCTGGAAGGGCTTCACCTACATTAGCCGCGGAGGCACCATTCACAGCAGGGGGTGCCGCGAATGTGACCCGCCCACTGGAATGCAGCAGCAGCCTGCTAGGCCTCACACAGCCAGGCGGCAAACCTGCTGGACCTGCTGCTTGCTGTGCACGCTCTAAGAGCAGCAGCACCTCACAAAACAACCACACACTCTCCTTTGGATCTATCACGCGATTGAGCCGCTGAAGCCAGCGAGATAGGAGGACCTTGCTGGTCTTACTGGACCCAGACGTGCCTGCCATAGCTGCAGCTGTGGAATCTGCTGCTACTGCTGCTGCTGCTGTTGCGGTTGCAGGAGAAGCGGCTCTCCTGTTTGCTACTGCTGCAATTGCAGCCGCTGCTGCTGCTTGGGTTAGCTGCTGCTGCTGCTGGGGGTTGAGTACCATGTTCGGGAGAGCACCAGCCGAGGAGTTGCGTTGTGGTAGCTGCAGCTGCAGCTGCTGTGGATGCTGTGCTGGCGGCGGCTGTAACTGATGCTGCTGCTGCCAGAGTTGCTGCTGCTGCTGCTGCTGAAGGTTATGTGCTGCAGGAAGCTGATGGTGAGCTGGGGCTCCACGACCCACAGCAAATGGCCCGACAGGTGACACCTGCAACATCATAAACCACACAGGCATCAATCAATCAATCAATCAATCAATCAAACTGCAAGACCAGCTATGCCAATGGCCAAACAAACCTAGGCCATCAACACAAGGCTCCTGATCACAATCACGAAGCACAGGCATGCTTGAGATATTACGGTATAATTAGGATACTACCATACAGAAGTACGGCAGCCAGATATCTCATTGGTAGAACAATGCAGCAGAATGCATCACAACATCCGGTTGATTCATGCATGCCACAGAACCTTAAGAGTGGCGACAAGCAAAATGGGTATTGGTATTGAGACCCACTCAGCGACCACCGGTACAGGAGCTGGCCCTCGCCTCCCACAGTACACACTGCTGAACCAGCTTGGTTCAAATACCCCCGTCAATCACTGCTGTGCCAAGCTGCTTGAACCACCTGTATTTACCTCTTCCTTGACAACGGTGTGATTTGCTGAAAGCCTCTTCCAGACATACTGCCATATGTTTGCGACCTCCTTGCGAGTAACAGGCTTAACCAGATACTCCTCAGCCCCTCCCTTAATAGCCTCAAACACAGTGAGCTTGTGCTCATTGGCAGACATCACTGCAGGACAAGAACGAATCCAGGTTAGATTACTAAAACCGCTTACATGCTTACGCCCCTGAATTCAGATCGCAATAGCAGGATAAGCAGCGGTATTGAAGACCTGTGTGGTACATATCCCAGCATACCCAAGGGAAGCAAGTGCCAAGATGTGTGGTACTTACTGATGACTGGGAGGTCTACAAGCTGGCTGTTGGATCGCACATAACGTAGAAGGTCCAGGCCATCAACTTCGGGCATCATCACGTCCTGCATGACGGAATACTGGCTTAGCGCCGCTGCTTGAGCTGAGTCGGATGTCCACTGGAACTACAGCTGGAATTGCCTTGAAACACGAGCTCTCCCGCAGCTGCCATCACTGTACTAATTGGCCAACGTACCGTAAGTATGAGCTGAAATGTGCCCGGGACGGAGCGCCGTAGGATTTCCAGGGCCTGTGGCCCACTCTCCACCACCGTAACTGTCGTATAAAGCGAGCGAATGAGACATTTTGCAATGCACGGACGCACTCACTGGCTCCCACTATATTGCTGAGTCTGGTGGAGCCAAGGAGCCAGGCTTGCCGGTGCAAGGTTTCATTCCTACCTTTGTAGTTGCATTTGCGTAACAGGTTTCCCACTACCAGCCGAGAAAGGTGCTCATCATCTACCAGCAGTACGTGGATATCGTTAGGTTGAAGGTACCGGTCAGAAGCATGAGGCTCTAGGCGGCTCTCATATTCCTGCTCACGAGAGCCTACGAGTGTGCCCATCGCGAACAACGAGCTCCAGGCAGCTTTACTGCTCCATAGTCATGCGTATGATCACCTAACCAACATGAGGTAACAGCAGCTGCTGCTGTTTTGTGCACAAGCCCTTATGCAAACAGGGGTCGCTGCACCTGCTCGAGGTGTGTCTGCCACTCATAAAGGACCACATCGGCCTGCAAATGTGGTTTCGGAGGCTGAGGCTGTGCATTGTACGGGAATGCCACTAGCATGATTGCAGCCACCCATACTGCTCTAACATAAATGCCTATCGAGGTGAGGTTGTATGCTACTCGGTTACATTCGTTTTGCAGTAAGAGTAATGATGCATGCCGTGCGCGCATGCCTTTCTACCGCCCAGAAATGTGTGCCGACTGCGACCCCCAACGGCTGAATTCCCCCGGTGACCAGATCAGATTTCCTGCTCTGAACTCAACGTTGGCATTTGAATTGGCTGCCGTGAGGACTCCGCGCACCACGATCAACTCTTTGAGAGATGAAACTTTGGTTCGAACACTTAGTCGCTGGCAGAGCCCTCTTCACCTCCCTTCCATGCCGCCTGCTGGTCATCACGCAGTGAACGGGTTGGAATTTGTGTACACGTGTTATAACCTCCGAGCCTAACAGGGCATCTAGGATTGGGCCCATCCGGAATCCTGCTGTATTGTAAATGCCGACACATGTACAAGCCTCGAACCGAATGTTCATACTACGAGAGGAGCAGCTTCTGATACGCTTAAGCTTTTCTTGGCCGTCTTCTGAGCAGACTGACATTAGTCGATAGAAAGAGCGCAACCAAGTAGAGCTGTTGCGTGAACATCATACTGTTACCTTTCCAAGATGACACCTTCACCTAAAAGCCGGAGACAGAATCATGAGAAACAAGGGCCCAAAAACACTGTCCATGCACCATCACAACGGCTGCAACATGCTCATGAGGTAGCCAAAACTTGCATAGCCAAGACATTCATCACTACAGGCCAACAACAACAGGAATAGGATTCACTAGTAGGCTAGCATCAAAATGGCATGCACCCTGAGCATTTCCCAAATGTGAAAGTATACACGTTTTTATAAATCATTGCACAGCTATTCGGGCCATGCAGTACCTGCGGGCATAAATCCAACCAAATCTGGGCTTCCAGACCTTCCACCCAAAAGACCAACGCAATCACATGTTTACCGCTGACAGCGCTTTACCAACAGCATGCTGTGCGATTGCCATGTACCATCCTCTGTCTGGCAAACCCAAGCATAAGGATTTCCCAGATCCAAAACATGTAAAGTACAAGTACACACCGTTCAATCACCCGGAGCAATATGATGCGGGCTACCCAGGGGAACCCACTCATGTAAATGAAACTCCAGAGGGTTCCTCATCACCTCCAAGATTGCAGTGAGATGCATATCTAGTATCACTACTACACAGCGTCTGAGCCGTGTAGCACTCGCAACACCTCACACCAGTGGAGTTCATATAATCAAACCCTGGAGGGCCTTATCACCAAGCAACACCTCATCACTACAACACATCACATCAGCACACTTGTGTAAACTTCAACGTCCTTATCATCAACATCCCCTAGCCAAGTGATCATAGACACCATGATTACCCCATGACTCCAGAAGAGTACAAGAGCACAAAACCTTTTACTCTCCCCCACAAGGACGGCAGTATAAGCTCTGGTACCATCTTATCAGCAACAAGCAGAAGCAATGAACATACCCCTTCGCAGTTGTTCTGCGCCAGCATTGCTCTACCTCTATTTTCAAACCATCTCCACGGCACCATGCCACATGCCAACATGTAGGTGATTTGAATAAAACCCCACTCATGCCAGGCATCTATGGTCCACATTGTGGCTAATACCATGAGACCACGAGTGGCCCACTGACCACCAGACACACATCCTTTGTCATAACCATCAGTGCCCTTTGTGGAACCCATCACTGCATTCCCCACACTCTTTCACCAGAGACATAACAAAGCTCACAATCACATGCCTGCTCAACCCCCGCCTCCCTCCTCAGCCAAGCACTAGGTTTCAGACAACATGGTGCATTTCATCCTCTTGACTGCAGAACTCACCCGGCATGGCTACGAATGCTAGTTGAATTCTATTTCAGTTAAAAGAAGGAAAGGCACAACATAACCTGAAACCTAGACTAGGTGAAATGGTCCATGGCACCAGATAAACCATGCCCCACAGCACGACATCAAGCCTAAAGCTCTGGTGTGTTCAGAGCACATAAGAGTGACACATGTCCCAATCAGAACTGCTTCCACCCTCCACTAAAAACAGATCTTGTTGCCCAAAATCATGGTAGTCTGCATTCCTAACTTCAGCCTGCACATCTAAACCCAGAAGCAACAATGCTTATAAATGTTATCTCTGCTGAGCCCATGTCTGATCAGGTCAAAAACCATTGCAAAACTACAAGTACTGGCAAAGTGGCCCTGTAGCAGATTAGCCTTATGACATTATGCTTCTAATGCAGAAACCAAACAAGGGCCACACTGTCGACAGCCCCAAAACCCTAAGCTTGCCACAAGCTACAAAACCATGCCATGAACAGACGACATAATTCCACCTTCCTCCACCCTCAACCCCAGTCCATTTATTATCCCTGCACAACCTGTAGTACCATGCGCCACTTGCTTGAACCACAGCCTAAACCTAAATCGCAAACCTAAACTTTAAGCCCTTCAGTGGATCCTCTCCAACACATAATCTACCATAAGGTCCAAAGACCGCTTTGCAGGTGAATCCGGCAAACCTGCCAAAGCCGCCTTTGCCAATTTCCCCTCCTGCTCGGCCAACTTCTGAGCCTCCTCAATGCCCCCTACCTCCACCACCAACTTCAGCGCCTTCTGCAAACTCCCTTCCTCCTGGAACTCACTTTCCACCAACTCCAGTAACTCCGGCGACTTCTTCAGAGCGAAGATTGCCGGCGCCGTGAGGTTCCCACTAGCCAAATCCTGCCCCTGCGGCTTCCCGAGCTGCTCCGTGCTTTGCGTGAAATCCAAGATGTCATCAACCACCTGGAACGCCAGGCCCAAGTGCTTCCCGTAAGCATACATTGCCTCCTTTTGGTCCACCGGCATGTCTGAGAACACAGCAGACGAGCGGCAGCTAGCTGCGATGAGGGATGCTGTCTTGTAGAAGGACTTGTCCAGATACTGCTGCAGCGTGACCTCCGTGTCAAACAAGCTGGCTGCCTGGCTGATCTCCCCGTTGGCAAAATCTGCGATAACTTGACTGATGAGCTTGATTACCTGCATGGATGAAAATGCAGCATGTAGTTCAGCTAAGTTTCAAGTGATCTGATGGAACCAATCCACACGGTTGCAACCAGCACCGAGCCTATCCAAAACTCTCTGCACATGAAAGAATTGCATATACTGTTTATTCCTGGCAAGAGCACCATGTGTGTGTCAGGAGCAGACCCATCGTATCTGCCTTCCCAGAAGCCTGTTGATGTTTAGCCCCACCACAAGCAACCATCATTACCCCCACATCCCGTTCTTCAGCAGCCCCTACCAAGCACACCCCTTAATCCCCCCTTCATCCTGATGTTGCTCCAACCAGCCTGCTCAAACAGAAACCCT
This sequence comes from Pseudopediastrum boryanum, assembly GCA_963556185.1. Taxonomy (NCBI): domain Eukaryota; kingdom Viridiplantae; phylum Chlorophyta; class Chlorophyceae; order Sphaeropleales; family Hydrodictyaceae; genus Pseudopediastrum; species Pseudopediastrum boryanum. The sequence continues at coordinate 1,937,883 of OY744496.1, forward strand.
AAATCCACCTAAAAAGATGCCTGCCATACATAACCATCACTCAACCTCTCAACAATTGATTGATTCTCAAGCAGCCTCCAGGCCAAGCCCAGGCGGTGAGCCTGACCACTCCATCTCCATGTCTACCACTTCCTATTCTGTGCTACCCGAGGCAGCATTGCAGATACTTCTTTTGTCATGATGAAACCTAACAGCAGTGGCTGAGAGAGTCTACAAAGCAATCTCAATGCATTCTAAGCATACCCTACACCACATGCAAGCACAGCTAAACAATTCTCCCCTTCTGCATGCCTGGCTATCTCTATCTCTCCTGATCTTAGCCCCTTTCCCGGCGCTTCCTCTCAACAAAAAAGGGGTTGAGATCATGTGCTGGGTGCTGCAGGGCCCGAGGGTTGTGCAGTGATATATCTCATAGAGCACAGCACCTGAATAGGCACAAGGTCTGTTTTCTTACCTCCAGGTTATCCAGGTTTGCAAGGAACCATGATGACTGGGCAAACAAGAAGTCACCCACCAGCACAGCAACACGGGTGCCATACATGCTGTTCACAGTCTTGGCACCTGCATCGAAAGACACACAGCAATATGTTCGAGGCTGCGAAAGACCATAACACTGTAGCATGCCTGAACATAGGACTGACAAGCGAGCATTGAAGCGTGCTGAATAGGAGAGAAGAGCGTTATTTTATGCTGCATGCGTCAGCTGGCAGGCTTTAACCTCTCAAAATTTTCAATCAGCAGGATGTGTGGCAATCGTACATGGTGTGGTTGTCATACTGCTGGCAGAACCCTGGTCCATTTTCAAGCACGCAGTATAATCCACTTGCATGCATGCATCACAATCTTCCATCTTGGGTTCTTAACATCTTGGTTCCCGAGCTCAGCAACATAAGAATTCATTTGAAAACAAAACAACTGGTTTTACACAACCTGGATGTCCATGTTGCACGCAGGCCATGCATCTGGTGTACTAAACATCCGATGCTTCTTTGCTTGGACTCACCTCTTCTTATCGAGCACTCGTCAAGCACATCGTCGTGTACCAAGCTTGCTGTGTGGATCATCTCAGTGATCTCCGCAAGCCGCCGATGCTTCTCTGTCAGATCACTGCAGCCAGTACCAGTGCATCCAGTGTAAGGAACACCTCAAAGTACTCATGTGCAACAGAACACAGGTAAAGTGATCAAGGAGCGAGGATCACTCAATCTATCAGCGAATTGCCAGGTACCAGTGAGAAAGGGGGCCAGACAGTGGTACATGAGCATAACCTACCTCATCCCTGCCAGCTGTGCAGTTGCCCGAGCCACGAGGAAGACCAGCATGGGGCGCAGCTTCTTCCCACCAGCACCGAAAATCTGATCAGCAGCTGCCATGAGCATGGGATGTCTGCTGCCCACTACGTTTTTGAGGTTCTCGTTCATCTTTCTCATATCATCTCCTACTGGAGTTACAATCCGCTCCATCATTTCAGCGGGTGTCATAGTCAGCCCGCTGAGCTGTGGTAGATGCGGGGATGGCGTTGTCTCGGCTTCGCTGCGTACTGGCATAAGGACCCGGACGGGCATGGCCGGGGAAGGTGCTGACAGGGTATCTAGAGAAGGCACGATCCTAACTCCACGAGCTTGTGGTCGCGATAACATGCATGGGCTGCTAAGACGTAGTTGCACGGCTGACATGTGGCAACAACGCGAGGAACTACTGCAGGCCCTGCTTTCTGCGGGTATGTGGGATCCTTGGAGCAGCATCCTGCTAAGCCTAATCACAGCGTAGGATGATCAATTAAGGTTCACAATAAACCACATAACCTTGACGGTCGCTGTGTGCGTTCCAAAGCGCTCTTAGAAGGCCAAGCTTAGTGCTTGTGCAAGGAGGTAATGGCCGCTGGGCGCTGAAGCCTGCAGATAATGGTAAAGCAGCACAAATTGGGCGAGCCAGCATGTCACGAGCAGAACTAAGGCTGCAGGCTTGGTCTACTGGTGTACATGCAGGGCAAGCCACCACGCTTTGACGGGGCAGCGCCCTGCCACCAATCACCCGGTGGTCGAATGGGTGGTCTCGGAGCGAACCCTCTCCTAGTCACTGCTCGCCACCAGATTGCTTGGGACCCCGCCAACCTGTAGAGGCCTCTTCAGGGCACTGGTAAACCAAGTGGGAACATACGCCTGACCAGGGCTTCGTCGATGCTGAGATATGATTTGTTTCACATACGCAGGTCCTGTTCGGGCTGCAGAGATGGCAAGCCAGCCAGTGCGTCGGTGAATGAGGCCATCACATGTGTGCTGCACCATGCGCGCAGTAACATGGTACGATTTCCAAAAATATATCACCGGTCCCGTTCTGAGGCTGCTTGGTGCATATCAGATGTTACCACCGAAACTAGACCCTGTGCAGGCATGGACGTACTTATGCAAGAGCTTACTGAACACCACCCTCATTTTTAAATACACGACAGGTCCCCGGCCAGCCGCATCATTTTAGATGCAGCATGCACCCAAGAAAGACTGAGCATCCATAGTGCTTTCGTTAAGGAGCACCACATCTCTAAGCTAGCAGCAGCGGGCGGCAGCGCGTTGCCAAATTCAACAGGCGCTGCTGGTCACAGATGACACTCGTACCCAACAGGAGAACGAGCCTGCCATGACATGTCCCCCCAAACTGGCTATCACTGCCTGCTCCTCCTGCAATACCACCAACAGCTGAAAAGCATCTTCCAACAAAACCCCAATCTTCACCAGTCTCCCCATAGTTTTGGGCTTTTTGCTGCTAATCAGCCCCCCTACAGTCCACATACTCATACACCCACCACCTCTTCTGTAGCCACCATGTCCATCGCCAGCCAACAGCAGCCACCCTCCCAATGTCACAGTAAGACATTGACCCCACAGCCTGCCCCCCACACAACCACACCACATCCGCCATCTGCATTGTGCAATCATACACACCCACTCCATCCTCACAGCCGCATCAGGCCGTGCATGCAGGGAAATAGTGCCCATCTATCTGCACGCCGTACTTGATGCTCCGCTGCACATAGTTCTCAAACGATGATGAGTTCTCCTGGAGCTTCTGTGCAGCATCCTTGTTCAGTGGATCCTCTGGATTTGGATCCTGGGAGAACAGCAAGCCACATGTTCAAAACTAGCAACAATGCTCTCTCAGTTTTCTTTGCATCAACAACCGTGGCTGTGCACTACAGCAACCTCATGCAGAATGTTATGGTTGATGAAAACAGACCACTAGGACACAATCTGGCAAGGTCCACATGTTACCACCAGAAGTGCAGAGCTCAGTGCATGGGGCAAAAATGCGTTCACAAGTGCCTGAACCAGGGGAGCATTGTGGACCGCAAGCAAAGCTGACTAGGAACCTCCTCACAGTTCCACATCGCTGCTCTTGTAACAGCTTGAATTGCAGGGCAAATGGCACCTTTTTGCTATGAATTCCGTAACTATCTAACAGAATTTAGCAAGAAGGCCACATGGGCAAGGCAACCGAATGCCAACCATTTCCTTCACTGTACACTATTATCACCAATGTCAACATATATGTAAGGCTGCCAATGCTGGGACTGAGGACTATGCATGTCTTGGATGCCAGGCAAGCAGTCATAGCTGCCCACAGTTGGGATGCCAGTGCAAGCAATCATAGATGCCCAACCAACTTTGGAAAGGACAGATGCTGCTACAAAGGTCTGCAAAAGTGAACAGGTTGGACTTGCACCTTTTCCCATAGCACTCCAACAAGGCTCCTGGCCATATGCTGCTTTCACTGCCAGACTAGCCAAAAGGCAGCCACTGCCATCTACATTGCACGTGGTAGTATAGCTATTGCAGTTGCAACTTCGACACACCAAAATGCAGACAGGACAGAAGTGTGCTTACCAGGAAGAGGAACTGTAGACCAAAGCACACTGAGGAGATGGTAAGCACTGGCTTCCAGTCCTCTCGCAAGATGTTCAAGCAGATGTTGCCGTCCAGGTCAATGTTAGGGTGATATACCTGCGATGTTGGTACAGGTGGGGGTCAGCATGGTGTTAAGCTGTAAGCAGGTTGGGTTGCTGATGAATTACACTGACCTTTGTTTTGCACTTGACCTTGGGCGCATCATGCGGGTAGCCTGCTGAGAGCTGGAAGTCGAATAAGAACTTGCCTCCTCTGCAAGTGGGTTAGTGGGCGTTCAGTTAATGCTGTCAGATGGGACATCACTTGATGCTCTCGGGGCTAAAGAATCTGTTGGAAGGCAAGTTGCAAGTTTACCTGTAGAACCCCTCGTCTGGCTTAAGAATCACCTCGAAGTGCATGGGCTTATCCTTGCCATCAGGAAAGCTAATCTGAGCCTGTTTCGGTAGTGCTAGCTCGGAAAGATCTGCATAGATTGATCACAATCAGCAGGCCCTAGGCGTCACGCCCAGGCCGTGCTTCTGCTGTGCGTACCCTTCTGCAAACGTAGCTCGCCAGCTGACTGCTTAATCTTCGAAGTTGCAACTGCGTCCTTCTTTTGCTTCTCCTGCACACAGTGGCAACCTCAATTTCCGTTTGGGCGAAGCTGGGTAACCCCTCATCACTGTCGACCGCGCTTGCCTTCACTGAGAAGAGTTTGATCATCTTGTCGGATAGACTGGGGTATGCCTATCTCAGCGGGACCAGCTATCAAACGCAGACTATCCTCGTCCCCTTCCGCTTTCGAACTGCAAATTTAGCGCCCAAGGCTAGACTTCACAAAAGAATGCTCAAACCCGCAACTGATAAAGACCCTGCCCAAACGACCGCACCGACCACTTCCAGGCTCACAATACATCGGGTGATGTGTGCATGCGAACAAGTCTTGGATAAACAAGCCTTGGATGAAGAGCATGGATAAGATGAGTCGGTTTTCGGGGCGGTGCCGAGCCTGGTCACTTCAGTTTGCACATTGAATGGGTCCGCGCATTGTTGCTTATACTGCATGTGGTGAGGGGTCCATCTGCGTTCCTAAGATGATCAACTGGTTTGCAGGCCGGTTTGAATTGGAATGCTGGCTTTAACTACATGTGCTGTTGCAAGGTTGCGCTGAAATTTGTGCCTGGCCCTTCTAGTCCCGTAAAACAAAAATATATGTTGTTCCTTGATATTCTTTGCTGGCAACCTGGTGAACCGAAGCACATCTGCTGGCTGGACCATGCAGTAGCAAAGACCAAGCTCAGGCTGACACGCAAGGAAAAGCAACACAAAAAGTATGGACGCATCAAGGCAGCTACAGGCGTTGGGAGAGGGGATGGTATCATGCAAGATGCCCAGCGATTTGATCCTGCCCTGCGTACTGTCAATGAAAGGCAGGTCTGCACTGTTTAAGGACGGTAAGGAGTTGCTCGAAGGTGAGTTGGGGATCCCAAGACTCTACGTGGTTCTTTTTTGTCTCAACCCTGGGTGTTGGAGTGCTTGTCAACCTGCACATGGGTCAAAATGCCTGCTTTTAGTTGCTATCTATCTGTCTCTTTGCAAGCCCGTCCTTTCTTCCATTTGCTGATGTGATTGGTCCTTGATGAAAATAGCAACAAGGGTACCACACCAAGATATAGCATGTTTGTTTGCTAGTCACTGCTGTGGTATGGACCCTCGGTCTTTTAGACATTGGAAGAGTGGTGGAGACGCGCATGTGTATGTGGACAACGTGTAGTGTGTATTCGACTGGGAGAATGGGTGATGTCAAAAGTGACCTGCATAGTCACAGTTACCGGGTGCAGATTCTCAGTTGAGCTGCTGCTGCGGCTGCCGTGTGGTGATCTGCACTGCTGCTGCTGCTGTCGTGTGGCTGGCTATGGTACTTGCAATCGTGGCAGGGTCATGAGGGGCTCCTTACTGTCGCATAAGAGCAGGCTTTGCCTGCCGATGACGGCAAGGCCTGGCGCTGGCAGCACATGGGTTCGCCCATGTTGCCGGCCTGAGGAATGACACTTAATCAATGTGTCGAATGCACCTCAGGTCCTTCGCAGGCAAACACACACACATGATGTGCACGCTGCTTTGCTGGTGATTGAGCTGGGAGACGTTTGGGACCGACAGGTGTGTAGCTCAAATCTCACAAGGAGCAGGGACAGCTGCAGCACATCCCCTAGCAGAAAGATGAGTTCAGGAGAGTGCAGTCGGTCGCCCTGTGACTTGTGGTTGAGTGAGCATATGTAGTATATGTTGGTCTGTGGTTACTACTATGTCTGCTTGTCTGCATGTCTGCTGCGCACTGTATGCGGTCTCATCCTACAGTTGGACTGTCTGCTTGGGTATTACTATTGGTTGTTGGTGGTGTGGAACTACCCACTGTTTCTCACTGGATCCATCCGATGGTGTGTTTGGTCGTTTCGACCTATAGGTCCCTTTGCGGTTGCTAGCAGCCCTTTGCGGTTGCCGCACCTTCATTTTTTTGGTTTGTTTGTTTGTATGTGTTGGTGTTTTTGGCCCTATGAGCCTGCTTCAACCTGCTTCAGTCACCATTGATTGACACCCAGCGGAGTAACCACCACGGGTTTAGAGGCACGCTCCTGACTCCGACGGTCTGTCAATTGATAATAGAAGGCCATAGAACGATCATAGAAAGCAATAGAACGGTAACAACTCTGTACAGACTGGACCCCAGTAGAGAAGATGGCATATAAATATGGCACTGGCACTGGTTTGCTTGCAAACAGGTCACTACCCGCCAGATTCAACAGGCCTGGAACGCCGCCCTCACAGGTCATGGGCGATGCCGCTGTTCTGGTGGTGGTGCCGTCTCCTTACCTCCAAAAGAAAAAGATAGATGACATATGTGGACATGGAGGTCAGCATGACTGCCGGCCTTGCTTACACACCTCAATTTTCACGCATGCCCGATACCATCAGTGTTTCACAATCGTCACCTATGCAGTGGCACCAACAGCAGAGGCACATGTATAGCATGAAGTGTCCTGTTGCAGATACACCATAAATTATAACCCCTGCACCTATTCCCACGGGTGAAGAATCACGTGCCATATCAAGCCCCAGCCCCTGAGACAGAAGATCTGGGCAAGCACTCACTGGAGCATGCTAAAATACAGTGCTTATGAATGTTCTTACAGTTAAGCTGCTGTGTAGGTATCCACCCTATAAACCTCAGGGAGTTCTGCCCACGAACAGAAAGAAATGTGAGTCCCCAATTACTGTCATATGGAAAAGCTTGTAGACGCCAGCAGCCCCGCCATACCACGGCAGAGCATGCCACCAAGCAAGAATAACACTGGCAGCAAGGCACACGTTGCTTGAATGTCCCAAGCAATACGACTTCGCCCAGCTCCACCACAGGAGAGGGTCCCAAGGATGCAGCAGCAAGACATGCGTCTGTCAAGCGAAACCGTCACACACAGGCCTGTTAATACAATAAGTATGTATTAGCTATTCTCTAAATGCATGCATGTGCCTGGCACCCTCCCCCATGTATATAGTGTTTATTTCATGGCATCCAACCAGATCTGGAAGGTGACTGCGCCCAAAAGTGCCTTATACCGCAAAAAGCAAAAAATGTCATGGCCGCATCCAACCACTGGAAGTGCGAAGGCATCTTTCCCGCAGCAAGGGGCCAGTAAAGAGCTTGTCCCAGAAATACACTGCTAGGAACGTACACACACAAGGATGGCTAGCTGCAAAAGACAGAGATGGTACAGTCAGACCAACGTGTCTTGCAGTTCAGGGCTGGGCAGCAGAGTCTATGGCTGGGTCTGCTACTATCCAAGCTGGGGCTCGGGCTTACCAACCTTACCATGCACTACACACCTGAGTGACACATTCAAAACTCTATTATTATTACATTTCATGATATGCCATAGCAATAAGTGCCATAGGCCCCGCACCTCAAGCTGTCACAAAGAACAGCGAGGTGGAACAGAATACGGGTAAACTTCGACATGTATGACAATATATGCATGCCTAAACATGAGGTCCAGCAGCTAGGTCAAAATCACCCAAAACCTCCACTGCCCCAATGGGGGTAAGAGCCTCCCTCCTACTTAAGAAAGCAAGGAGGGCTTGTAAGCCCGGGTGCAAGCAATAGTTGGTAACAAACCCCATTGGTTGGACCTCACGCCACATCAGAAGGGTGAGCATAAGCATTCCTAATCTTCCAAGCAGCTGCAACATATTTAGCTATACACTTAAATGCATGCTTGAAAGGGCCATATACTAAGCCAGACTCCTCATCGACGTCTACACCCCAGAACTCTTCATTAAGCATGCTATGCAGCTTCTCCTCATCAGATTTGCCATCCAATATCTGACATTTTGCAGCAACATCAGGGTCAGAAGTCAGCTTCTCCCACAGCTTTTGCCTTTGTGCCTGGTAAACAGGACAGTCAAACAAGAAGTGTTCAGGAGATTCAACTTCACCTCCCAATTCAGGGCCAAGATCACAGGACTTGCAGCACTCCCTACGTGCACTTTGCCTGCTAGCGCTCTGCCTACCGAATTTTGCTGTCATAGCGTTGAGAGGAAGAATACCTGCACGCAGCTGCATAATGAGTTCCATGCCTTTGCTCAGAGGGCCTGTGCACAGATATGGCTGCGGCTTGAAATAATTGATATCGTCATTGTAATGCTGCATATATGTCGCTAAAGTAGATTTATTCCTAGCACCCTCCTCCCGAACAGCCCTGTCTCTTTCATATATACTCCACCTGACATATGCCCTGAAGCTAGGTAGGTGTCCCTCTCTCACTCTTGCTTGTAAGGTTTCTTCCTGCATGCCTAGTTCAGCCCTGAGTTTATTGAACCTCTTCTGCCAAGAAGTATAATTCCTGTGGCTTGGCCAAGATGCTTCAAGTGCCTGCCTGCTAAAGCTAGTAGTATCCTTTTGCTGTAATTTGAACCACCATTCAACCTTCCTCTGGTCCAACCAGCTAGATAGAGGTCTAACACCAGCTTCTGCCCTCAATACCTCATGGCAGATGTTTGGCTTGCAATGCAGTGATCTCTTCAAAACCTCTATTTGGATCTTAGACTCTATGGTATTTGTCTGCTGGGATGATGCCCACCATACCTCAGAACCATACTCAACCCTTGGTCTTATCAAAGCCAGCAGCATGGCTCTCTTAACCTCAAAGCTTACATGACGATTCTGGAAGAATGTTTGCAATGCATTAATGGAGGCTGTAGCTTTTTCAATCATACCTGCAATGTGAGCGTCCCATTTGCAATCACTAGTGAAAACAATCCCCAAGTATGTATATGCATCTAGTACTGGCAAATTCTCACTGCTAAAACTTACCTTTGGGGACTCTTTATTGGGGGGCAAAGGACCAAACACAACAACAGCACTTTTAGTTGGGCTCAGCTTAAAACGCCACTTACGACTGTAGGCATGAATCGTGTCAGCCATCTTCTGAAGCTCTTCCTGCGATTCTGCAAGCCCTACAAGGTCGTCAGCGAGCATTAGTGCTACCAACTTTGATCTACCTTCAATGTTACTCTCATCAGCCCTTCCTATGCCCTGTTCCCCACTACCACTATTATCTACCTCTTTTGGTAGGGGAACCCCCGGGTGCTTTTCCCATATCTCTTTTAGGAGACCGTTGATGAACAAAGTATACAACAGTGGTGATAGCGGGTCCCCTTCCGCTAAGCCTAAATCGCTAGAAAAGTATTCTGATGACTCTCCATTATGCAAGGCACATCTAGAGAGGCTATCGTATAGATGTACAAGAACCCTAAACATTTTACCCCTAATGCCCATCTCCCAGAGCTTGTACCAGAGCCCGTCCCGCCAGACTGATGGGAAAGCTTTGACCACATCTACAAACAGTGCGTACGTCCGGAGTCCTGCACGCATTCGTCCGGATGTGACTGCATGCAATGTCCAGACATGATCAATGCAGCCTCTGCCTGGCCGGTACCCATTCTGGCTCTCGTGAAGGAGTCCCTTTGCTTCAGCAAAATTAGTTACCCTGTTGTTGATGATCTTGGTATAAACCTTGTCTACTACGCTTAGCAAAAACTCTAAACCCCAAAGACTTAAACCCCGTTCCTTTTACTTGCAAATGATCCCAGAGGGCTTACCAACCTCCTCACTGAAGGCCAAGCCACTGAAGGCCAAGCAAATCAGGTCCATGAACACCCATGCAGCAGCAACTGCAGACCACCCAGAATGAATCCTGCTGGGAAGGATCCTGCTCCTGATCAAAGGTCCCTGCAGGCTTGCATCAGCGGCCTTCCCAGGAGCCCTTTTGTGGTTGCCTCACCTTCAACATTCTGTTTGTTTGTTTGTTTGTTTATTTCACCCATGTTGCACCCACTGCTGTCATTCATGTGCGGGATACTCAGGCCAGTGGTACCCAGCAGACTGGTCAACTGCTCACAATATCAACAGTGTTGCTCTCGCACTTACTCACCCAACCCCGCTAAGAAACTGGTTGGAGTCATGCTTGGGTCCTGCACGGCCCGGTGGTCTCTCTTAACAAAATCACCAGTGCCATCATCATGAGCCTTAGACAGCAACAGGCGCCTGGCATACATGCTGAGGCTGTCGGCTGCTAAGGTGTTCCCCAGCAGGTTGTGGAACTGCAGCCAGCTGACCCGCCCATCCCAGCAGAGCATTGCCTCTGGTCGTAACATTACAATTCAGGATTTGCCATAGAAAAAGAGCAACAGGCCTCGCACCTCAAGCTGTTACAGAAACACACCAGCGCTGTGTTAAACTTCAGGAGGAGAAGGAAGCAGAAAGGCACTCAACATAACAAGCCCTGAACTTGCACCACCCATGTTTTCTTTGCCTGCACCCTCCCAATCTTCATTTCTTGTGCTTAATCTCTTGGGCCCCACGGCTGCGCTGCATTTGGAGACTTCAAATTCCGTGGCATTGTATTCCTGACTACACTGCCCAGGAGCAGGTGCTGTGCTTGTAAAGACCTATTATTACATTTCATGATATGCCATAGCAAAAGTGCCATAGGCCCTGCACCTGAAGCTGTCACAAAAACAGCAAGGTGGAACAGAATACGGGTTGGTCTTCGGCATGTTTGACAACATATGCCTAGACATGAGGTCCAGCAGATAGGTCAAAAGCACCCAAAACCTAATGACCTACATCCAATCGCTGCTGCGCCCAACTTGTGCATTACTTTTGCAGCCCACAACGCCTTGAGCAAGCACCACAGGCATGTGGGATCACGGCTGTCAAACAATATAGACTATGGTCTCCTTGTCTCTGTCTCAGCCTTGCTTGAATTCGCAGCCTAAGAGCCCTGTATCTCTCGCACTACTTGCATACTCACTCCACCCCAAAAAGAAACTGATTGGAGTCATGCTTGGGTCCTGCATGGCCCAGAAGGCTGTGCAGTGGTCTCTCTTAACAGACTGCTTAATGAAGTGGTGACCCGTACCATTGTCTTACTCATTTTCATGAAAGGTGAATTGCAATTGCACTTCCATACATGCAGCTACACATGCTAGGAGGTGATTGTTGCACAGGACAACATCAGATGCCTTTGGCAATCCTAGACACTCTCCTCCTGAAAGTGTCCAGCAAGAAGCACAATACTAGCGGGGTGGTGGAAGGACGACGGCAGGGCCTGGGCGGAAGGAAGTACCTGCATGGGAAGCAAGGGGACATGACACGCTCTTTCCAGCCATATGCAGACTGCTAAAAACAATTGATTAAGGACCTAGACAGAGCCCCTGCTGCAATTCAAGCTGTTGTAAAAGGAAGTTCTATTGAGGCGAGGTGGCTAGAAGTGGGTTACTATTCAGTCCTATGGTCCCGTACTGCCAAACCTTGCCGGACACTCCATGTAGCACAGCTCTGACATTATACCTTACAGCATATATACAAACTAAACAGAGGCACTAAGCTAATTGCATGTCTAGGTAACAAAAGAAACCCTTTGTAAAGCATAATGGACATGTCATACGAGCACATGATGCAGCAAGCCAGGTACGAGAAATGCAAGAGCTGTTCTGAAGGTGTTGTGTATAATGATGGTCATTCCTCAGCTCGATTTGATTTATATGAGATAGATCACTGGCACAGCTTTCGGGCCGTGCAGCACCCACCACATGACTCCAATTCGATCTATATGAAATAGATCACTGCACAGCTTTAATTTATGCATCTTGGCCTACCTGCCACCCCCACAGCCAGAGAGAACGGGTTGAGTAGCACTTGGCACCATGTACAGGCCTCACTAAACCGCCTTAGTCTGCTGACTTGAGAAATGAGGTTATGCCAAGTCACGCATCAGGTGCAGTTTACTCTTCACTTGCTGCTGAGACCAAACACCCAAAAGAAGTTCAGCCAGTAGCTTGCTATTCACTTGCTGCAGAGACCAAACACCCGAAAGGAGGTGAAGGGGGCCTGGCCCCACCTGCACCAAGGGTCGAGAATACACAGGGGAAATACAAGCAAGCAAGGGTCTTATACAGTCTGACAATGGTCATACAGAGTGTATGTACATAGGGGCAGGGGGGATGTGTTGTTTTGGCCCGTGGCCGACACAACCGAGCATTTGCAGGACCCAAAACAGCACCAAGTAATGGCAGGGGGGTATGTGTTGTTTCTGGCCCGTGGCCGGCACACCCGAGCATTTGCAGGACCCAAAATCGCACCAAGTAATGGCAGGAGGGGGTGTGTTGTTTTTGGCCCGTGGCCGACACACCCGAGCATTTGCAGGACTCAAAACAGCACCAAGTAATGGCAGGAGGGGATGTGTTGTTTTTGGCCCGTGGCCGACACACCCGAGCATTTGCAGGACCCAAAATAGCACCAAGTAATGGCAGGGGGGGATGTGTTGTTTTTGGCCCGTGGCCGACACACCCGAGCATTTGCAGGACCCAAAATAGCACCAAGTAATGGCAGGGGGGGATGTGTTGTTTTTGGCCCGTGGCCGGCACACCCGAGCATTTGCAGAACCCAAAATAGCACCAAGTAATGGCAGGGGGGGATGTGTTGTTTTTGGCCCGTGGCCGGCACACCTGAGCATTTGCAGGACCCAAAATCGCACCAAGTAATGGCAGGGGGGGATGTGTTGTTTTTGGCCCGTGGCCGACACACCCGAGCATTTGCAGGACCCAAAATCGCACCAAGTAATGGCAGGGGGGTATGTGTTGTCTTTGGCCCGTGGCCGGCACACCCGAGCATTTGCAGGACCCAAGATAGCACCAAGTAATGGCAGGGGGGGATGTGTTGTTTTTGGCCGTGGCCGGCACACCCGAGCATTTGCAGGACCCATAACAGCACCAAGTAATGGCAGGGGGGGATGTGTTGTTTTTGGCCGTGGCCGCCACACCCGAGCATTGGAAGGTTACAGAACAACACAACTATGCGTTCAATATACTGGCATAACCAGACAGAAAGTAGTCATGCACTGTTGTACACCATGATAGGTGGCAATCAAGTGTGATACATACTATAACTTCATCAGTGACAAGTTGCGGAGTTTATAGTTCACATGAGACAGGAGTGTGCATCAGCTTCGCGTCCGCTGTGCTCTGCCACGTCAGCACCCATGATGGTTGAGGTGCCCATCATTATTTTGCTCATAGGGCACTGGCTGCTGATGAACACGTAAGGCTGATCAACAAGCTTCGGGACAACGCACCTCTGCCATGCGATAAGTCGCTACCAGTGATGAGTCGCAGTGTCTTTCCCGTTCTAACTTCGACCACCAAGTTTAATTTTTTGTTGTCTCATCAGCATGCACGAGCCTTGCAGCATGGACGTGGCCTTGACTTCCTTGTAGTCTGCTGCACACTTCAGTAGGTGTAGGTACCGGTCTCCCAAAATGGCCACCGCTGGAGCAGCAAATAACAAGGCCCGCTTCATGGCTCGCTGCCCGTGGTCCCGATCCTTTCGGACAGAAAGTGCTGGCAACTTCTGATACAATTAGAGAAGGCCCACAACGGCATAAACACAGCGCTGACACCTAGTTGGACGATGGACGCCTTTGCATAACATCTTGCCAACGGTGAGAGATTGAGAGGGTACGAGGGAATGGCAAGGAGAGTAAAAGGGCTGTTGCAACGGTGGTGTTTGGCAGCTGTATCCTCCCAGAGCTTATCTGACTGCGCAAGTGTCCATCTACCTAAACCGAAGGATGGGATGGTCATCTTGGCCAACTTGTAACTACGAACTCACTCTTGACTCTCAACCGAACAACCGAACCCTCAACCCACCGACCACGGCCAAAACCCTCACCAAAGGACTAAGTGTTTGATACATCTGTAATCTGTTGATACATCCAACATGAGGGACTGACTAGAGAGGCATGCGTTACATGTTACCCAAAATACAATTGCATCCGTTGCAAGGTTCCAGCACAACATCCATCCAGCAACTGCTCAAAACAGCCTTAACAAAGTTACTCATAACACCCACTCCAGCCAACAAAACACACCTGTACAGAAACTCATTCCACTCCCTCAGAACCCCTCCAGTAGCCGCAGCATGCGCTGCTTACAACTTACTCAGTAACGTCACATCATGCTGTCCACTTGCAGAATCCAAGCTTCATAGATACCAGCCCACCTTGAGATGGAGTGGTCACATGACATCGCACAAATGCTACCGATGCCAAACACGCTTCCCAGGTGAGACAACACAGCCCATCATAGGCTGCCTCTAGGGAGCAGCTGGGCCCTCTTGACTTGAAGGTCTGCTAGGACTGACCAGCTACGATTTAAGTGTACAATCCAACAACAACAACAAACGACTAAGGGACAAGTCATGACATTCATCCCTTGCATACAAACATTGAGACCATGCACGACAGAAACTGGCAGAGCTCCCAACACATGTCCCATTCGAATTCCAGGTAAGGAGGTCCTCTAAACACGCTATGCAGCAGATGCTTATGAGAAGCTGCTGTATATACCCTCATTGACGTGTCAAGTCTGCACTCCCAACTTAGAGGTAGGACAGTAGCCCAATGTGCCGCAGCCCTTTTTGGCTGATCAAGTTCAGCCCAGAATACAGCGGCCTCTGCAGCATCAAACGCCGAAAGACTTTCCACAGCCACAGGAGTCTGTGGCATTAGGATTCTGAAACTGGAAACCCCCGCCAATCAGTGCATCTGAGAAGTCCAAACTCATCCCAAACAAGTACAGCAGGGACTTGGGGTCGCAAATGATCTTGAACTCTCCATCCCCATAGTTCATGGTGTAATCGTCCTCTTTGACGTTGCCTGCCTTTTCAAAGTCCATCACGTAACTCATGCCTGAGCAGCCCCCTTGCTTGACACCAACTCGCAGCAGCAGGTCTTGACCCCCAGCTTCAGCCCTGAGCTTCTTCAGGTGGTTTAGGGCTCTGTCTGTGAGGGCTATGGCCTCAGCTGGTTGGGACGGTGCAACTTCCACTGCACAGCGACAAAATCAAGAAGCTTCACTCAAAATTTTTGATGCAATCATTATTAGTGTTTTGTCTGCTCTGCATGCAGGGTCAAAGTCCTTCGAGATCACTGCATGTCCAAACCAACCCAGCATTTCTGATAAGACATGCAATCAATGCTAAGGCACGTTCTGGCTACGCACACTGAGGTTTGTGGCATATGCCCCAGTCGTGCCCCGTCACTTTCCAGGAGCCCATGCAGGCAAGTACTCGCCACTGGCACACCGACCGCTGCTTTTCTGGCTGCCTGTTTCACCATAACGGTACATCAAAGTGTCCTTGCAGACAAGCGGCTGAAGCCAGCCTGCATATGAACTGCAGAACTGCAGAAACTTCCCGGTACACAGCCCATCCTCTTGCTCACCTTCAGCAGCTGAGCAAACCACAGTCTCTAATCTCCTCTTACTGATCAGTGGTTGGCACCGAGTCAAGGCTATGTGCCTAGCAGGCCGCACAGGGTTCCTGCATGCTGCCCTGCTGTACACTGCACGAGGTTGCGCGAGGCAGGACATGCTTATGACTGGCTCCAAGCTAATGTTTTATCAGAGAGCCCACAGAGCCTTTTTTCAACCACAGAGTGTGCTTTGGCCGATCCAATCGCTATATACGCGCAAATGTGATCGCGTTCGAGGGAAGGGTGGGTGGTGAGACACGTAGAGCGGAAGTGCCTACAACCGCGAGTGCAGATGGACGTTTTCACGCTCCACATATAGCATGGTATCACTCCGGGCACGAGGGGCCACTAGTACAACCCCATTTCTGTCCTTTGTGATTGCTGCCAAGTTCTGAGATGACCGAGCAACGCACCACAGTTCCAGAACCCCTACTACCCGAGCCTAGCATTTTCAGCCTGACAGTGAGGAACTGCACAGCTGCTTCTGAACTCATGGCAGGAGACCCCTCCTAAACCTAGTTCACGCCCACAGCAGAACCAGCACATCTGCCTCAGGGGCCCCTCCCATACAGCATGCCATTAAATCCACCCCATCAGACCAGCCCTCACCTACTAGCTTAAACCTCACCCCTCATCTATGGAAAAATCCACAGGGCACACTCCTTAGCGACCAAGAAGCTCTACAGACGCACTGCACCTCTATCTCTATGAGCTGCGAGCGCCCTACCTCCATGCTGTAAAGGAGCGAGGCTTCAACCCAAGATCCTGACACATCCAACTCCCTTCAAATTGAATCCCATAGCATTTGCCGGCAGATCTCCAGGCCTACTGTTACCACAACACAGCCTGAAAGCACAGCCCTTCCACTCTTCCACACAGCAACATAACCCCAACATGTGCCACATCTAGGTCCTGCCCCAGCCCCCAAACAGCTTGGCAAAGGTGCTCTGCGTCTGCACTGCTGCCCTCTTAAAGCGATGCCCCACATCTGGGTAATACACCTCATAAGCAGCAGTGTCCAACATAATGGGCCTGGCAGGGACTGATTGGAAACCATATGGTGCTGAGTAGATGCGCACCCCCTTGCCCCCCTGGCCAGCAAAGGACTCCCAAGCCTGCAGGTCATCTGCCAGGAACGTTGCTGCCTGCACATGAGTCACCATGAGCATGTAATCAGATATCCATACACCCATCAACAATTGGAGGCAGAATGCTGCCCATGCATTTCAACTAGTGCTGTGGCATAGAATGAGAGTGCAGCCGTGATGCTGCCCATGGGAACCTGACATGCGTTTCGCATACTGGTAACAAGCTGCATCAGTCTTTTCTCCTCTATTATAATGGCTGCATACCCATGGCATCTTGTGCTGTTCCACGTTGCTAGTTCCGTGGAAGATTGAGGTGCAGGGCCTAAGGCATTCTTGCCATGGCATATCATAACATAAGATGTAATAGAGCCCTTACAGCACCCCAAAAAATAGAGCCCTTAGAGCTGTGCAGTGATCTATCTCACATGATATTACAATTTCATCATGGCCCCTCAAAGGGGGCGCCCTTACCTGTCCTGCCTGCTGCTGCTGTGCCCCTGGTGCCAGCTTCATCCCCCCCAGTCCCTTGCGTGCCTGCTCCTGGCCTGAAGCCCCCTCAGCCTGGTCCTCCGCCACTGCCACCAGCTGATATGCCTGAGCAGCACTCAGGAGGGAGGCCAGACCAGGCAGGGCTGTGCGGGCAGCTTCCTCAGACTTGGGCAGATCCTGGGACAGCAGGAGGCCCCGGAGGTTGGGTACAAAGAATCGAAAAAGGCAGGTTGTAGACGGGCAAAAGCAGAGGTTTGGCATGCAGTGCTGGAAGTAAAATGTGGCAAGATAGCCGCGAAAAAGCAAGCAGGGAGCCCAGCAAATGGTAGCGCTGCCTCATAAATCGCACTGTACCCTTAATATAGTTAACATCAACGGCAACTTTAGATAACCCAGCCATTCCCCGTCCACTGGAAGCTCTGACAATATTCATACACCCAAGGGAGGCAGTCCCTGACCACACCTGCACAAGCTTCTCCTCAGCGTCTCCAACCACTGCCCTCCCAAACAGCGCTGCTGACTCCCCTGGTTCTGCCGACAAGCTATCCGCCGACCAATAGCATTGCCCAGTGATAAAGAACCCAGAATACCCCATCCCACACACAACCCCACCATCCTACCAAGGACAACACCGCCTGCCCTTAAACCTCAGCCTCCACCACCTTCCTTATACCAACCCAGCCTCTATCGCAACCTTTCAGACAATTGCCTCTGATCTATCTGTATCGTACTAGCCAAAAAGCCCAGAGTTCCAACCATTTTGAGAGTCAATAAACACATAACTGCAAAAGAACCTCCCATTTGTCCCACTCACCCCCAGCTTGTCCTGAGCGTCCTTGATGCGCTTCCCCTCCCTCCCAAACAGCGCTGCTGCCTCCGCCCACTTGTCCCCCGCCAACAAAGCATCTGCCATTCACTAGCAGCCTCCAGCGCTAAAATACCCCAAAGCACCCCAGCTCTCACCCACCGCCACCATCCTACTAAAGACAATACCACCGGTCCTCAAAATTCAGCCTCCACCACCTCCCTAGTACCCCTATTCCAACTCCTGATACAAACATCCTGGAAACCCCCACTCACCCCCAGCTTGTCCTGAGCATCCTTGATGCGCTCCCCAGCCCTCCCAAACAGTGCTGCCGCCTCCGCCCACTTGTCCCCCGCCAAGTAGGTATGCGCCACCCAGTAGCACCGCCCAGCAGCTGCAGCCGCCTGCCGTGCTGCTGCCACATCAGCCAGCGCCTCTCCCGCCCGGCCCCCCAGGGTGCTAGCCAGCTCCCCTAAGTCCTCTGTGTGGTGCATTAGGGTCTCATGCAGACGTGTCAAGTCTTCAGGCTTGGCAGATCTACAAGGGGAAGAAGGGCACATGGGGACATAACGGGTTTAGTTGGCAATCGCAGCGGGGATCGGAGGCTCCCACTAAACATATACTCAGGGTTATGCAGATGTGTCAAGTACTCAAGCTTGGCAGACCTAGAAGGGGGAGAAGAACACATGGGGCGACAAGGGGCTTCAGTTGGCAACCGCAATGGAGATCGGAGACTTCCATGATAGATACTCAGTATTATGGAGATGTGTCAAGTCCTCAAGCTTGGCGGATCTACAAGGGGAAGAAGGGCACATGGGGCCATAATGGTTAAAGTTGGCGCCCACAGTGGAGATCGAAGGCTCCCATGATAGATACTCAGTATTATGGAGATGTTTCAAGTTCTCAAGCTTGGCAGACCTACAAGGGGAAGAAGGGCACATGGGCCATAATGGTTAAAGTTGCCAACCGCAGCGGAAATCTGGAACCATCTACACTCTCATCAGTATACCAGAACCAAGAAACAGCAACCGCTGGAGCGTAACTCTGCGGGATGTTGGGGTGGACTCCTGCAGCAGGCAAGCTGATGGTGACAGAACCTCGGCCTCTGCACCAACCAAAGCTGGCAACTGGCAGCTGGCAACTTTAGGAGGCGGCATTCAGGTACGACGATTCAGTCTCGCTTCCGTCTTCCGTATGTGGTTTAGCTCTTGCACGTATTCATCCTTTATGTGAGCTTATGCTCGTGTGGTACATGGTATGCGAAAACCTTATGTGTTTGAATAGTTGACAGACCTTAATCGTCGTGAATTTTGGACCTTTGTACCATTGATTTTCATGACCTTGTGGCTGGGTTTGAAACCAAATGCTGTGCTAGATTCTTTGAGTAGTAGCTTAATTTACTGGCATCAAGCTTCTTTGGCTGTAAAAGATCCAGCATCCTGGGCGTTGGCACTTCTATAATCTTTTCTTTATACTTATTTTACTATGACGTAGTACTGCTGCGTAGCAGCAGGGCAACGCACTGGTCCGTAGGGCGTAGCACTGGTCCAACGGACCAGGACCAGGTCCGTTGGACTGCTGCGTAGCAGCAGGACGCAGTACTAATCCGAAGGATTAGGGCTTTAGCACTGGTCCGCAGGGCGTAAGCACTGATCCGTAGGATCAGGACCAGGACGTAGTACTGCTGCGCAGCAGTCGGGTGTTTACACACTGGTCCGTAGGGCTTTAGCACTACTGCGAAGCAGTAGGATTAGGGCTTTAGCACTGGTTTCAACCAGAGTGTTCCTGCCATGCCATCTTCAAATCATCAAGTCTAAAAAGAAGAAAAAAAATGTTCAGGCTGGCAGGGCTCGCGCACTTACACTCTGAAGGAGGACAAGGTATGCAAGCAAGGGTTTCAACGAGACCAGCAATAGAGTTATGGGGTACACTTCATGCACTGAAGGGTGCTTAATGCCATGCAGTCAGTACAACCCCTCAAACACATGCAAACCAATAACAAAACTGCCGCTTTAGGCATCACCCAACAGTCTGCAATTGCCTGTAACCAGTAACAACTGCCATGCTTGCAATAAGGACAATCCCACCCCTCACTCAAATACTGCTCACACTGACCATACTGCTTATCGTCTGACAGCCTTGGCTCTCTAGTAGTCCCAAACCTCTCTGTATCGAGTTCCGCTCTCCACAACTATTAACAAACTGGTAACCCTCATGCCCCCGGCGCTGCAGGGCCTTGCAGTGCCGTGCAGTGATCTCTCTCATTTACACTGCGATGACTTTGACAATGGCATCCCACCCCACAAATACTGCTCAGATGCTCACCTGTCCCTGACCTTCTTCCCCTCTGCCAGCTTCACTTGCAATGCCTCCCATACTAGCCCTGCCATCCCACCCATGTATTTGACATACAGCATCGCCTAACGCTCTGCCGTGCCGTCGAGAATGACAGCTGCACCCTCCCCACCCCACATATACTGCTCATAGCCTCACCTGTCCCTGACCTTCTGCCCCTCTGCCAGCTTCAATTGCAATGCTTCCCATATTAACCCTGCGTCCCAGGCATGTAGGTGATCTATAGTAACGTCCAACACTCCGTCTGCTCACCTGTCTCTGACCTTCTTCCCCTCTGCCAGCTTCACTTGCAATGTCTCCCAGCGCCTCTGCACCTCCGCCACCTGCAGCTGCCCCCTCTCCAACGTCTCCTCAATCAGCTTCCCACTCAGCGCCTTCTCCAACCCCGTGAGCTCCTCCGTCTGCCCCTGGCCCCCCGCAATCCCCGCCGCACCCTCCCCAGACGCATTCGCCCTAATCAGCGCCCTTACTGCTGCCCTCGCCTCGCTGTACATGTTAATGAGCTTATCATACAGCGCTAGCTGCGACTCCAGCCCGCCAGCGCTGCCATCATCATCACCTCCAGCAGCTGCTGCTGCTGCTGGTGATGGCCCGGTGGCAGCCGAGCCGGCTAACCGTGCAGCGGCAACTTGAGCAGAGAGCTCGGAGGCGCTGTGGAGGGCGAGGCGCACGCGCTCGTGACGCACAGGGTGGGTCACGCCTCTCCATGTGAAGCCGCTAGTGCTTGCAGCTTGCTGTGCATGAGCCTGAGCTTGCAGGCTGGAGAGCTTGCTCTGCAGGAGACGGACGGAGAATGCGGCCTTCACTACTAATTTGAAAAGAAGCAGATTACTAAGAAGTGGCACGATTCACAACTGCTTTCATAATAATCCAGCTCTGCTTATGAAATGAACTAGGCATAGCACTAGGCAAGCCTAAGTGTCCTGCCGGGGGGTATGGGGCAGCTTCCCCCTGGGCCTCCTCTCCTGCCCACGCCTTTACTTTACCCTCCCCTCCCTTTTGGCCCCTTCCACTTATACCCAAAACACACTTATCCACAGCCTGGCTAAAGCACGCCTTCAGTATCTGCTGAATCAGCTATTCAATGTCTCAACAAAATCCGCTTCCTCTCTGGCAGCCACCTCTTACCCCACGTGCCCTGATTTGTGCCCTTTTCCCCTTATTCTCCTGCATCTATGGCTCTGACCCAGCCAAACTATGCATCTCCAAATGCCCTACGTGTCCCCTGAGTCCACCATCCCCACACCCCTACTCAGCCACACACCCACTCACCCAGCTACAGCATGTCCATCCCCAGGCCAGCAAATCCATTCCTTCCAGTCTCTGCCAATGCCAAAAGGTTATTGTATCAGCCCATATTCGCACTCATCATTCTCTCCCACAGGCCCCCAAACTCGCCCGCCTTGACCGCCTGCTCGCCCCCGCCCCCTGGCGCCCATCCCTCAATTCCCTAATCACATGCAACATGTCTATGCCCAGGCCAATTCCCCCCTCTTGTCCTCTGCCAGAGCCAGCAGGTCGATTCTCATTCTCCACCCGCCACAGGCCCCCCAAACTGGCCCGCCTTACCCCCCTGTCCTCCCGCCCCCCATCTCTACACACCTGGAGCATGTCCACCCCCAAGCTAGCCGATCCACTCCTCCCAGTCTCTACCAGTGCCAGCAGCTCACTAGTATCATCCCATCCCCCATTCCCTCCCACAGGCCTCCCAAACTCGCCCGCTGTTTCCCTCAGACCCCCACCCACCCACCTGCAGCATGTCCATCCCCAGGCTAGCTGATCCACTCCTCCCAGTCTCTACCAGTGCCAGCAGCTCACTAGTATCATCCCATCCCCCATTCCCTCCCACAGGCCCCCCAAACTCGCCCGCTGTTTCCCTCAGACCCCCACCCACCCACCTGCAGCATGTCCATCCCCAGGCTAGCTGATCCACTCCTCCCACTTTCTGCCAGTGCCAGCAGCTCACTCTTTGATCCCATCCCCCGTGCATCCCACAGGCCCCCCAAACTCGCCCGCCTTACCCACCCACCCACCCACCCGTCCCGCCCCCCTTGTCTACACACCTGCAGCATGTCCATCCCCAGGCTAGCTGATCCACTCCTCCCACTTTCTGCCAGTGCCAGCAGCTCATTAGTATCATCTGGCCCGCCGCCTGCCCTTTTGATCTGATGCTCACAGTATCGCACACTGGGGTCAATCTCCTCCACCATGTTGCCACACAAGGTCTGACTCTCAAGGGTGCCCACCTTAGCCAGCTCACTGAACAACTTCCTGCGAGCAGGGGTACATGGAAGGGAAAAGGGAATAAGCGGTTAAAAAAGAGGGTGACGAGATAGAAGCAGCGTCCTCTTGTATCCAGCTAGGGTAAAATAAGCTAGGCAGCTCTGAAAAGGACCCACCTTGGCCAGCTCACTGAACAACTTCCTATGGGCAAAGCGGTACATAAACAAGGGAAATGGAACAAATGGTGAAGAGAACAGGGTGACATGGGAATGGCGAGGGAAAAGCGACATCTTCTTGTATACAGCTAGGGTAAGCTAAGCTAAGCAGCTCTAAAAAGGCTCCACATTAGCAAGCTCACTGGACGACTGCCTGTCGGCAAAGGCGTATATGGAAGGGAAACGGGGTAAGCGGTGAAGAGCAGTGGGTCAAGGGTGCAGCAATATGAACCCATAGCTTCCCCTAATCCACCCAGCCACCACCAACATGCTCCGTGAACAACTAACACCACTGCGACATGGAGGCCACAAGCAATATACTTGGTATTCCTCTTGGTTGCTGGTGTGGAATCCAATCTTTTTGGATCCAACCGATTGTGTGTTTGGTCATTTCGGCCTAGCAGCCCTTTTGCGGCTGCCGCACCTTAAATTTTTGTTTGTTTGTTTGTTTATACCTCCAGGTGCTGCGCAAGTGGGGGTGCACTGCATTACTGCCAGTTTCCTCTCCCCCCCAGGCTTCCTGTCGCTCCACAGAACTGCCCCCAGCCCCCACCACTCACTTAGCCTGCAAGAAGTGGTTCAGAGCCTGGTTCCAGTTACTCTCCTTCTCAAACAGCACATTTCCTGCCATCCAGTGCTTGTATGCCTCAGCCTCAATGGCTGTCCGTGTGTCACACAGCAAGGAGGTGAAGCGCGCAACCTCAGACGCCCAGTAAGCAGCCTTAGTCATGCGGCGGATGCAATGGTGGCGCTTGCGGGCACTGGGGCCCCCCTCTGCTTTCTTCAGCTCCATGGCGTGGGCCCATGCACGCTCAGCACTGACCAGCGGGATCTGCAGGTACCTGAACGGGGAACGGGGGAGTGCACAGCTTTTTACATATTATTATATCTATTATTTTACTATTATTTTACTATTATTTTTTTAACTATTTTTTGTATTTTTTTTTCATGGGCCCATGCACGCTCAGCACTGACCAGCGGGATCTGCAGGTACCTCAACGGGGAAAGGGGAGTGGGGGGTGGAGGAAGGACGGAGGGACAAGTGGGGCAGGATCAGCTAAGGCAGTGCTGATTGTGGCATGTGTTAAATCACACCAGTACAGTTGTATTACTTGACATCTGTGCCGCCTTACTGGGGCCAATGCAGAGTCAGGCAACGGCTGGTAGAGAAGGGGAAGGGTGTACCTAGAGATGGCGAGAAGGAAAAGGGGCAAGAAGGGAATACATTCTAGGCTGCCCCAATGTCAATCGGGAGGTAGCGTGTGCTGCTCCGAACTCACTCTTCGACCTCCTAGAAGGGGTGCGTGTCTAGTCCACCACATACTCAATGTGGCATGCTAGGCTGATGGAACGTGCCTGCCAAGATCTTAGATG
This sequence comes from Pseudopediastrum boryanum, assembly GCA_963556185.1. Classification (NCBI taxonomy): domain Eukaryota; kingdom Viridiplantae; phylum Chlorophyta; class Chlorophyceae; order Sphaeropleales; family Hydrodictyaceae; genus Pseudopediastrum; species Pseudopediastrum boryanum. The sequence goes on from OY744496.1 coordinate 1,962,183, forward strand.
AGTTGTGCCAAGAAAACACTACTGCATAAGGCAACCTCTAGCATAAAAACATGTGGCTCTGAATGTGCAGCAGCTGATTCTGATCCCTGATTGCTGATATATCAGAGAATCATCTTGTATGCACTTAAAGGATCTGGAATGCACTAAGAGGTACTCCAACAGCCTGGAGCTGATTGAGATGCATTAGCTGTTGGAGCACAGGATTGCCCAGGTATGCTTGAGAAATGACCTTGGACAGATTCGTAACCTGTTGAGATCCTGCTGCAAATCTAAGGCACGTATGCTGTGTGTCTTGCATGCTCACTGCTCTAGCCAATTGCTTGTGCTTGGTGGTTCCCATGTTGTGAAAGAGTTCCAACGGGATAACCCAGCTCGGTAGCATTGGCAATGTTCTGGGAGACCCAGCAGTGGTGCCTTGTGCAAAGTCGCTGCTGATTTCGCTGAAGCTGTGCTGCTGGAGAGTCTGCTGCAGCTGCTGTTCTTGATATTGTGCTGCTGGTGGTTGCCTAACCACTGACAGAAAGTGCTGCATAGGGTAGCTGCTGGAAAGAGATCAGATAATATAGGCATGTTCGAGTACCTGATATCGCTCATCATGGATGGCTCTAGCTTCTTCTTGGTATAGCGTCCCTTGCCATGGAGGAACTTCAGGGACTGGTACAGGGATCGAAGCCGCCGTGCACAGTACTGCCTGGACAAGGGGTGAACTAATTGAGGCACTGGGCACTGACTACAAGAGTGAGCTCCTATGCATCCTGACCTGTATCTGCCATAGTCTCCATGCTTCAAGCCGTTCTGCTGCTGGGCTGACTTGATTATCTGGAGAAGCTCCAAGCTGAATTGGGCATTGGGCACGGCTTCACCGGTGGATACATCCCCTGTTTCCACGGTATCTACTTCCATTTGACTCATTCTACCGTTCCAGGCAGTTCGATCAGGCCCGCATGTCCACAGCTTCTGGCTACATAATGGACCACGAGCCTCCCAAGGAGCTCCAATGTCAACTGGAGGACCAGAGTGGACGCATGCAGTGGGCCTGGTGGCGACCCTGAAGACTGCGGAGCTGTCAGTTGGCTGTGACACCAGAAAGTCACTCAACAACTTGCCCCTCCGCTCTTTTCTTATTCGCTCCGTGTTCCCTGACTTCAACATTCAACACAGAGCAAACCTTTGGAATCGTGCATTAGCAGCTACTAAACCTTACACACGCATTAGTGGCGGCCTCCGGCATGGTCACACCAGCTCAGCCAGCCTGTATTTGCTACTCAGCTATTCCTGCCTTTGGCCCTGCGATGATCTTTGTGTGCATTTTTCAGTGCCCGTGCCTTATGAGGACTTGCAAGCTAGAAAGTTGCTTCCCGGCGGTACTGACCCAGCAGGGCATGTGCCTAAGGGGCCCAAAGTGCAGTCTGCAGTAACGTTGTGTGAGGGCCGAAATAGACATAGCGCTGGCTCGAATTCCTTTTGGCGTGCTTGCGAAGCAGCCTAAGGTTTGGCAACTTCAAGATGGCCAGCAGGTGTGGAAAATTCAGTGGCAGGCAGCAGATTTATTCTTGTGACATAGTTCCTCATTGAGCAATAGCGTATTTTGCTGCCTATGCATCACCATCGCAGTCTGGTAAGTGACTTTTAAATCAAGTCAAATGGACTGCGCTGGGTGACAGTGCTGATAGGACTTAGGGGTGGTGGTGTCAGAAGGCACATGTGTAGTCCCAGTACTGCTTGGGTTCCAAACATGCTACATGTTCTACTAGGGCAATTAGCAAGCACTGTTATCCTACTGTCTGTACACATGCAGAAGAAAATTGTCGAAGCTGAATATTGCAGCGGATCATTGCGACTGCTTCAGCGTGAGGTGCATTTCCAGTATGGCCAGCCTGGAGTGCTCAGCTCACAAGCAGCCGATGTTGGCAATTAGGGTCCAGTCAGCTTAATACTTGATCTGAAACAATTATAGCAGCTTTGGCAGGCCGTGGAACAACAGGTCGGTGCCAATGCTTGGGTGCTGTCTACAGCAGAGGTATGTCTGGCTTAAACCGTTCCAATTAGCTAGGCAGGCATGGCCTGCCTATCACATGGCCTGCCTATCACTACCTCATCTGCTGTGCCACACAGAATATAGCAGAGGGGCTTTGCTGTATGCTTGCAAGAGCTTATGGAGCTCTATTGGAGCTCTCAGTCAGTATCTTTTGCATGCCCATTCCTGCAGTGCAATAAGCCCATTATTTAGTCTTGGGAATCGCCAAGAGGTTGGCAGATGAGCAGATGTTGCATGCACCTATTCAGGCAGATGGCAGGGCTGCGCAGTGGGCACTAATGAGCAGAGTAACAACTTCTTATTTGTCTGTGAATCTTACATTGGCAAACCCATCGGCGCGCAGAGTAAAAAACCCCTATTGGAGGCATTCCCTGATTCCGACAGGCTAGATGTAGCTGCAGGGTAGTAGTGGTATTTGGGTGCTTCTGGCTCACTTCCCAAAACCACAACTCAGGGCCAGTGAGGTGTTCAGTTCTCAGGCCATGCTGTGCATTGTATGGCCCACACGTATCACCGTCGCAGCCTGTCTAGCTTAGCTTGCATTCATACTCCAGGGGTGGGGAGGGAGGAAGGGTACATGGGGTCTTGGCCAACCACAACGCACACTGTCTGTAGATGCCTTGAACTATTGGCATGTGATTGCCTCTGCCTTGTTGGGTAGTCTGATGGCTTCGGCTCTGTAGCGGTCTCGCCCCTCTCTGCCTTGATGACTGCTCTGCACACAAGGCTAGAAATGGGTGTCACTCATGCCGGGGTGGCGCATGGCCCGAAAGCTGTGCAATGATCCAGCTCATATAACACGATGGCAGTACCCATGTCGGTACATGCCAAACTTTTGGAAACTTTTCAAAGTTTGGACTGAACCTTTCAGTATGCCGTTGAAGCCTTGGTTAGCTCTTTGTGGGTGGTGCTGCCCCCACCTACCGTCCCACTTGATGGGGCACTTGGCAATCTGTAATCTAGTGACTGTGGTGGTGAATGTTCATATATATGCTCGCTGCTGAGCGCCTGCCTTGTAACTGGTCCAGTCCCTATAATGCTCATAAGCACGGTATTCTTCCTTCAACCAGGTCAGTAGTTTACTCCCCGCCTAGACGGATCCAACCTACGGATCCATGGTGTGGTCTTTCTATGATGGTGGTCTGGATTCCATTGTTTTTGGATCCATCCGATGGTGTGTTTGGTCGTTTCGAGCTAGCAGACCTTTGCGGTTGCCACACCTTTTGAGACGTTTGTTATTTTATGCTTCCCCGCCAAACAAACACTATGTGACAGTCAAACAGGAGCAGTACCGTATTATCCATCTTACTATTGCTTCTTTGTTTATTGTCTTTCTTGTTATAGTTCCAGTGGAGCGCGCTCCGTTGCCATGGTGGGAATTGCTGTCCTGGAATGATGCAACCGAACAGCATGCCCATCCCATGGCATGCCCATGCTACAGCATGCATGCATGCGAAGTAGCCCTAAGTGACCTGCGCGTCAACTTCGTAGCAGCATGGCCCTAATGTACTACCCCAAAATCGGTGGAATGTGTAAGGTTGCGTCCCAGTAAAGAGGAAGCAGGCACGGCAGCCCACTGGGGACCGTTGCTTTGCATGCAGGCCAAATGTTGTGACACCTGGAAACAGCTCCACAGCTCAAGCAATCGCCCCCTCTTGATTCTTCTGAGCATATTGTTGTGCCCCAAGGCTCCTTCTGTACCCTGCCTTCGCAATAAGAGCAGTTGTCACCGCTCCACGAACCCCATGGAGCACACACCGGCGGTGTCAGTTGGAGTGCGAACCGCGGACCGCGGCCTCCCCCGGGCGATAGCAGTTCTCCTGGTGGTCATGGCGAGGGCTCTCTGCACGTCCCAGACCTTGGGGCAGTGCTCTCTGCCAGATCTGAGGAGCATTCTGCTTAGGAGCGGCTGTCTTGAGGGAATCTGCCTCCCTACTCTCTTAGACTGGCCCTGCATCTTGCCCTTGGTCACTCGTGTGCTGCCTTGCCTATGCGAATGAGGTCAGGCCTGGCAGTGGCCATCACAAATATTTGCAGCCAGTTGGGAGCAGCCGCCTCCGTAGATGTCAGTGGAAGGCTATACCTGATATACACTCGTGCACATTAGTGGCACTCTTTTCCGGTCGCTGAGGGTCACGGCGCTTGCTGGAACGAAGCCTGCGTCCTCGGTCATCGGGCGCTTAGTAAATAAAAGTACTCTGGGCTATCAAGGCGACCCCTGGCACCCTCGACTTCTGGTTCTGGTTCCTGGGCGTGCCATGCGCTCTTGATGTGGTGGGTTTCGAGATTGCCTGGTAGAGCTCCAGTGTCAGCAAGCAATATGCAATGCTATCGTATACTATATGCGTGGGCTGGACGAGTCATGGATGCGTTGTCTATGTTTTGCTAGGAATGTAGTCATTCCTGCCCCTCATGTCGACTGTCCTACTGCAGGTATGCACACCACCACTGAAAACCCCTTGTACACTAGCCCGGTGGGTGCAGCCAACTTTCTTGGGCGCCTTTTCGTGCCGTCTCCGTGTGGGGAGCACATTGAAGATGAGTCAGATTTCCCACTCCCAATGGCCTCAGACAGCCCTCGATGTGCAGCCTCTTTAGAAGATGGGGCTCCATCTATGTCGTCGGATGGTCAAGCAGAGCCGGAAAATACGCTGCTGAAACTTGCATGTACTCCGCCTGGAGCGCTGGACCGAACAGACGCAGTACGAGTAGACTGGCCAGATGCTGCCGCTGCTCCAGCCCCTGGTCTCGCTTACCAGCTTACAGACGTGAGTAGGCAGGGATCGACGCTAGCCTTCAACGGCTCGCCTCCGGGCCTTACGGATTCTCCTCTTGAACCCCAACAGCAGCCGCAACAGCAAGGGTCCTCTTCACAGAACCCTTTCCAGCAGCAGCCCTTTGCAGCAGAGTTAAACCCTCCACAGCAGCAACCGGAGCAACAGCAGCAGCAGCAGCTGCAGCAACCGATCGAAGAGGAGCAGCAGCCCGTCGAAATTGAGCAGGAACAGAGTGCCTTGGCCACCGACGCAGAACCGCTCCCATTCTACAGGACGGAGCAGCAGCAGCAGCAGCACCAAATCCAGCCGTGTTCAAACCCCCAGCAGGAAGAGCAGCAGCTGGGTAAGAGTGAAATGCAGCAGGAAGTGACTCGGCCTCGCCAGCAGCAGAGTGCTACACGCAAGCAGAGCTCAAATGTTAAGCTGGAGGAGCGAGCCTCAGAGGATGGTGGTGCAGCAGCAGCCAAGCAAGAGTGAGTACCTTGGTTCATGTCCAACACACACTCAAAAAAATTGCGGCGGCACTGCACCACTGTGGCGCTGGTGTTATCAAAAAGTTTAAAAACCAATGTGTTACGGTTGGCGTTGGGGCCTTCTAGTTTGCTTCAAAGCTGTTCCAGTCAGCTTCTGCTGCTGCTGCCCCTTAATTCAATTCAGCCCTAGCTTCGTAATGAGCATAGCACCAACCCCCCTTGTGCAACAGGGATTACCTGTTTTCCTTCCTATCATTGCCAAGGCTTTGAGGCCAGTCGCAGGGAACTCTCAACTGCAACAATCTATTCTTGGTGCCTATGTGTTCATTGCTATGCTCAACCATCAGCTCATGAAAGGCCCCCGCTTGGAACAATAGTTGTGCTTTAGTTTTCTGGGGCTGCGACAGGTGTTTGGGACACACCACATATGCTACATCTCTGAGCATACCTCCACCCGATATCTTCTAGGCTCATCACCAAGAAGATGCAGCATACTCTCTGTTCTCACCTGGACTATAAAGCACTCCAACGTGCGCTTTGCTTTAAGTTGCTGTCTTTGGGGCTGGCATGCATGCTCATCTTTCTATCGGCCTGTAGGGTTGGTCATATTCTGTTACTGAAGGGCATGACAAGTAACAGACTGCTGCTTGGCAATTTGCATGGCCTCTGGCAGGGCATGGCTGGCTACTGCTTGAATTAGCAGTGTTTAATTATCAATAGAGACCGACACTTGTTTAATTATATGACCTCATGTATGCGCTTCAATCTGAGTCTTGCTTGTGAGAAGTGCTAGTGCTTAAAGCCATAGTCCCCATCAAACTTCCAAGCATAAAGTGAGGTTTTGGAACTCTGAAGTGCTTTGGAGGATACTAAAAGTGTGTTTTATATGCCCATCACATTTCACTCGATGCTGTGTGCCTTCCTTCCTGCTTCCTTCTGTGCTTCCTTCCTGCCTGTCGCTCACAGGCAGACAACAAGCAAGAATAACAAGCTCACTGCTGGTGAGAAGGGCGCTTCCACCAACAAATCAACAGGTGGCGCTCTCATGCTCGGTCCTTGTGCTCACTGCGGTGTAACTTTCTCACCCCAGTGGCGAAAAGGCACTCCCGAGAAACCGGTGCTTTGCAATGCCTGCGGCATTCGTCTGCGGCGCCACAAGAACCTAGACAACACCTACTCGACAGCTACCAGCAATTTGAGCACTACTACTGCCGAGGCAGCAGCGGCGGTGGCTGTAGTGGCTGCTACGATCACCACCGCAACGGGTGGTACCACTGGGGCACTTCGTAAGCGTACTGCTGATGCGAAGAAAGTGGTGCAGCCAAAAGCTTTGAAACCGGCAGATGGGGCAGCAGCCAAGGGTGTTAATGGATTTGCTGTAACGGGGACGGTTGGGATGGCAGGTGGTGGCAGGCCTCCGGTGGGTGGGTATGGTAGTCGGATGGTACAAGAGCTTGGGAGCGATTCAGACAGCGGGGAGGGGTCTGGGGGAAGGAATGGTTCCCCAGCTGTGAATGCGTGGGGTAATTTGGCGTCACTAGCGATGGCAAATGGCGGCTGGATGTCACCGGTGGTGCCGAAAGCGAAGACTCGGGGGGTTCGTAGTGAGCGAGTGCGGAGGAGGGAGGCTTGGCTGGCACCTACTGCTGCTGTAGGGGGTGGTGCTGGTAGAGGCCGCAATAGAGCAGCAGCAGCAGGAGGAGGAGGAGGAAGCGCTGGAATCGGAAGCAGGGCGGAAGCTGGTCCGGGCGAGATCGGGCAGCACAACAGCAGCAGTGGTTGCGGGCCTCTGGATGGTGGGGGAGGCTACCAGGGTTTGCGGTCAGTGTACACTGGGTTTAGGTTTGATGGGGGGTGCATAGACCCTGGGTTGCTTACACCAAGGGGTCCAGAGGAAATAGAGCTTGGGGGGTTTGAACCTGGCTGGGAGGTTGAACCAGGGGCGGCTGAGTTACGGCACCAGCAGAGTGAGCCACACATAGTTACAAGGGGTCACCGATTGAGCTTGCCGGGTGACAAAGCTGGTCACATTGGGGCGGAACTGCTCGCAAGGACCCGAAGTGCCCCGCTCACTAGCTTCAACCAGCAAGGGTATGTGCGGGAGGAGAAGGTGGATGCCATTGGGGCACAGGGGCCATATGTGCAGGACAGCCACCGCCCCCAGCAGCAGCTCAGCGAAGCTCTAGGGCAGTTATCCAACCATTACCACCACCATGAACAGCAGCAGCAGCAACACCAGGGGGTGCAGCAGCATGGGCAGTTATCAACAGCAATGAGCTTAGATGAGGTGGGAAGGCCTGGGGCTGTTATGGGGTGGTACGGGCGGCATGGGAGCGACAGCAGCAGGAAGATGTACTGCCTCAACGAGCACGAGGACCAGCAGCAGCACACACAGCAAGTCCCAGCACCAGCAGCAGCAGCAGCTGGAACGGCAGGGATGATAGATCGACAGCAGCAGTTGAGACTGTTAGAGGAAGAACAGCTGCTACTGGAGGAGGAGAATAGAAACTTAGAAGAGCAGATACTCAAGCACCAGCAGCAGCAGCAGCATGTACTGGTTGAGTGCTCAGCTCATCTGCCCTGCGCTTTAGGGCAAAACCTAGGGCAGAACCCATTTGGGTTACCTAGTGCCAGCGGTGACCCTCTAGTGACGACAAGCACCGGGTTGCCGGCAGCTGCGGGTGGCAGCAACTTTGGTCCGCGGTACGGGGCACCGGGGTCACCTCCTCCAAGTTACATGGGACCAAAGACGGCTAGCATGCTGTCTTTTGACACAGCTGGTAGCGGGGCAGCAGTAATGGGCGGGTCTTGTAGCAGAGGCATGTCTGATGAGGATTTGTTATTTGATGATGTTTCTTGCATCTTTAATGAGAGTCTCCCATGGAGTGATATTGCAGGCATTACAGCTAGTGTCGGTGGAGCACTTGGTAGCCGTTCCTGCACCCCAGCTTTAGTCGGTAGCGGCACTAATGCTCTTGCCGCGGCAGCAGGTGCAGCGGCACTAGTGACAGCAGCCGGTGACCCGTCGGTGATGGCGCCCCAGTCAAGTGACTACTTAGGCACTCCTCCGCCTAGGGGCACGGATTGCATCTCTGCAAGCCTTGCTCTGGGAGCTGCAAATTTAAATGGTCATCCGGGAATTTCGTCTCCTGCTATAGATCGGACGCTACAGCCCATGGGAGAAGGTCCAGCAGCAACGAATGCAACGGGGGCAGAAGCAGCAGGGGCAGAAACAGCAGTGCCAGCAGCAGCAGCAGCAGCAGCAGCAGCGGGTGCACCGGTATCTGCCTGGATTCCGAATCCTGAGGTTATCTCTGCTGCTTTGCGGGTGTTAAGCAGAGAGGTAACTACAGAAGGGGTGGTAGTTACCACAGGAGGCCCGATTGTCACAGCGTCCAGTAATAATACTGCTGCTGCTGCTGAGGCGACTCCCATGGATATAGGAAGGCAACAGTGCAGCCATTCGGGCATGGCGTCTCCCCGTTATGAAGCCAGCAGCAGTGGTGCCCGGAGGCGCCTCTCCAACTCCTACTCACTTGGGTCACTAGAAGCACCCGTGGCACCCGTTGGGCACCAGGGCACCTTTGGTCATCCAGTCAACTCCACTCAGCAGCAGCAACAGCAGCTTTTCCCTGCCTTGGGCAGCAGCTACAGCATGGCACCTTTTGGTCCCCATAGTGCAAGTATATCGCTTGTGGGGGCCGGCAGCGCCCCGCTCCTTCAGGGCACCAACCCTGGCTCACTCTCAGTGAGTAATAGCTTGCCTGTGCCAGGAAGTAGCAGCAGTAGCAGGCAGGGGTCAATGGCTGTAGCTGGTCAATTGCCTGGTGATACCAGCTTGGGGGGCTCTAGGGTTCAGCTCCGGGACCAACCGGTACAGCAGTTGTCAGGGTGGCCGGTGGCTGGTGTGAAGTTGTCTTGTGATGTCCAAATGGAAACAGGATGGGGTGGTTTAGCGAGTAATGCAGGCATGGGGCCGGTACAAGCAGCAGGAGGGGGAGGGATGGGAGGGCAGGGCTCTGGGCGGAGAGGTTGGGTGGATGATAGTGCAGCTGGATCGTCGTCTCAGCAGCAGCAGCAGCAGCAGCATTTTGGAGCTAACGGGGCTGGGCAGGGGCATTTCAGCAACCCTGCTTCTTCACCTTCATTTTCTATGCACAGTGGGAGCCAGCAGCAGCAACCACACTACCACCAGCAGCAGCCTCCGCAGCAGCAGGGTCTCTGGCAGTCAGGACAATTGCCTGCTGCTATTACTGCTGCTGCTGGTGATGTCTTGTCGTCAGTGCTAGCTGGGCGCTCGTTTAGCAGTCCTTCAGTAATCAGAGCAGAGTCTCTACCAGCAACTGGTTTCATCGGCAGCGCCCGGATGCAGAGCCCACCACTGCAGCGACCAGAAGCCCCTCTTGCACGATCTCACTCGGCGTCACCGTACTGTGTCACTATCACTCACCGGCAGCTCCCTAGCATGATGAGTGACACAAGTGACCCACGAGTGCCACCGTTGGGACCTCCACCAGAGACAGGATCAACAATGCAGCAGCTACTCAATTCGATGACGATGACACAACCTAGTCTTGCAATACATATCAGCCACACACAGCTGTACCAGCAGCAGCCACAGCAGCAGCAGCAGGCACAAATGCACTCTCATCTGCCGCCCCAGCCGCAGCATAGCTACCAATTCCACCACCACCACCAGCAGCAGCAGCAGCACCCGCCCGTGCCGGGCGTGCACAGCAGCATCGGCGCCAACTCTGCGGCCACCGCTGCATCGCCAACTACATACAGCCTCCCACCGCGCTTCAATCGCACGACGGTCACCAATGCACAGCTAGGCCCAGTGGGACTAGGAGCGGCGCCGGCGGCCAGCCCACAGGATCATGTGAGTGGGGTTGCGGCGGGGGGTGGGGTGGTGGGTGGTGCCGGTGGCACTGACGACAGCAGCCCGGAAGTGCTCAGTTTGAGCCGTAACAGTATGAAGAGGCCACTATCTCATGGCAATTACCCACCGGTGCTGGAGAGCGCTGTTGTGGGTCTTGGTGCGAACCAGTACGCGCAGCAGCAGCAGCAGCTGCAGCAGCATTTGCAGATCCACCAAAGTCATTTTGTCAAGCAGCTGCAGCAGGGGCAGCAGCCGCAGCCATTGAGTGTGCAAGGAGGAGATGGAAACACATTGGTAGCTTCTAATGGGGATGTGTTCATGGTACCTGGGGATATCTTCTAGCTAACCCACGTGGCATGGTAGCTGGGGACATCTTCTAGCTAGCCCACATTAATCCATGGCCTGGCTTGGGTAATGGTATCATCTACGGTCGTGTTTAGCCCATTCTTGTTATGTCTAGCATGTCAGTGGGTTTGCGATATCGCTGGTGCCACAGGAGCCGTTACACAGAGTGCTTGTGCATCTTGGGTTAGTTGAGATTTTACGGACAGGGGCTTAAGATTTCAGGGAGTGCTTGCACTCCTTGCTGGTATAATTAGCCTGTTAGAAAGTGCATACTACTTGGTTGGATGCGGAGTGCAGGATGCACAATTGGAGATATGTGTTGTGCTTGCGTTAGTAAAAGTGAGTTCTAGAGATGAGGTGGCTAGAAGTCGGTTACTAGTCCCCGACATTTGCTGTGCTTGCGTAAGTGCATGCATACCACCTAGGTCTTTTGAGAGACGTTGTTGCAAAGGAGTTTAGATCATGGGGTACTAGAGCTCACTTGCAAGCAAATGGCCCAATGCTTGCAATGCAATCTGTTTAATCCAATTGCTATTGGCGCTTGGGCAAATGAAGCGCAGGGGATTGGAAAGCTGAAGCCACGTTTGGCATCAATCCAGGCAGGGACTAGCATCAGTGTTGCAGGAAATTGGTAATGGGTCTGGATAGTGGTTGCAGGGATCTCTTGGATATAGATCCAGAAAACGGGAGCTCTCACGGGGGTAAGGAGATGCGAGGTATAGGTTGTGTTGTAGCAGGTAGACTTAGGGTGTAAGCATACAGGGTTAGTGGAAGGAGGTACAGAGGATGAGACTGAAAGGAGCACATTACTCTTTGATTCGAAAGGCCCCCAGGGGGTTGCTTCCAGGATGCATGCCGGTTAGTTGCTTGGGCTTGGGCAAGTTTTCGTGTTGCCAATTTCATGTGTCTTCAGTTGAGAATGGGCTGAAGCTAGCTTCCAGATTTCTTGCAAGTTGTGAGCTTAGCTGTGCGACGTGAGCAGTTTTGGTCGCTTCATTGGCCCTTGCTTGACATCTGCAATCTCTTTTGGAAGTGGCTAAATAGGTTTGGGAGGTTCCTGTGCAAGGCAATGGGATTGAGGGTGTCACTTGCACGTGCGTAGGCTCATTGCGATAGTGGACAGGCTACAATGGCACTGGACATGTGAACACAGGAGGGTGTGGGGTGGCTTATGGGTGGAAGTGAAAGAGGGGAGCATGGGCTTTGAACAGTTCAAAAGGTCAGTTCGCACTTGCTGTGATTGTATTAGACACAAGATGGACAAACCGGGTAACACAAGGGTGTTGGTGGCATGGGTAAAGATGGCTTCAATTCCTTCCCAAATCGCATGGTTTGGAAGGGGCGTGGATATTGGAGATGGGCCGGTAGTGAGTAATCGACCTCTATGGAATTCTCCTCTGAGATAACCAGACAATAGGGGACTTTCAAATATCTAGCTTCTGCACTCAATTCCAACAAACAGGCTTTCGCCTGCTGGACGTTTCTGCTTGGCTCTCTGCTGTTGTTGAAGAAAGCTTTTTGTGAGTTATAACCGTTTGCAGGTTACAACAACCTGGCCGAGCGCAACATTGGCACCCATTCCATCTGGGTGTCTGCAATTTTGCTGGGGACAAATCTATACTTGGATCAGTGCCACACTAGTTACACGCATGATTAGTGGCACTAGCCTTGCATGTCATCACTCACTAGCATCATATGCATCATGTATTAATCGTTGACATGGTTACTGTGGAGCAGAGTACCGCAGCGATTCTTAGCAAAACGCTGTGCAATGCAAGCGATTGGGGGATATGCCAGTACCATTGGTTCGGGATTTTGTTACGGGGGAACTCATATGGTTGTAAGCAGGTGACATGTATGGAGGTCGATGTGTACTGCACTACATAGGGACAGAGACAAAAGAAAGGGTGCATGCAGATCCTTGGAGTAAAGCTGGGATGCTTGCATGCTGCAGGGCAACGGGAGATACGATTGCATGGACAAAATTGGACTTGTTACTGGCAGTGCAGTTTGCAAGTGTCTTGTGTTTGATTAGGCCAGATTTGGCTGGGGATGCGAATTAGACCTGGACAAGACAATCACAGGGACGAGCCAAATTACGCTATAAGTGGATGGCCATGTGATCACCAACCATGGCATGTTATGGGAGTTTTGATTATGCTTTTGTTACAGCATGCTCTAAAGTTGTGGTTGAGCAACAGAGGTTAGTAGGTACACACAAGTCTGTTACGCCTGTGCATGTGACTGTCCGTGCGGATTCATATGCGTTTCTCATGCTGGGAAACGAATATCCTAAGAGCTCATCCCATGGTGACCCAACAGGCTGCACAATGCATCTTTCCTATCGGTGAGTGATCTTGTAAACATTGCATGCAAGTGGTGTGGACTGGTTGGATGTTATGCCAGGGAGCGCTTAATTCCATGGCACTGTATGAATGTTTCTATATGTGCCCAGGTTCGGGATGAGAGCATGCTGGCCCTTTTCAGTTGACTCTGGCATCTATCCCTGACTTGTTGCATCGTTGCTGTAAGTAGAAGTTGCAACATTTGAAAACTAGAGGTGTTTTTTCAGGGTGAATTGGAAATACACCACGGAGAGCTGTGAAGCTGCAGACAGTACGAAAAGCAGCTTGTGTTTCTGGCAGGGGTTGGCCTCTCTCTGTGGGGTCGAGAGTGTAGGCAGGGAGGCTTCTGGGGGCTTGGCTGGTGCAGAACCCTTCTTTAGGCCCTTCTTAGTCACAATGCTGTCTGTTGGGGTCTCTTTGAATGCGTTGTATCATACCCAGGCACAGCTGGCTCTGCAATTGGTCGTACATTCATCAACATCCATCAAGAGGTGTTAAATGGCATTGTGCAGAAGCCTTGCTCATCTTGCCTTTGCGAGCTGTGTAGAAGGTACATATAGACTGCCAAGATCACTGAATAAAGGCATTGCAGGGGTCTGTTGAATGGATCGCCAGGGCATGGGTTTTAATTGCAGGAAGTTTGGTGCTAGGGTGGTCCAAAGGTGGTTAGTTTGACTGGCTGCATGCAGCTCAAGCGCCTGTACTACTACACTGGCGTTGAAAGGCCTGTTGACCAGACCACTTGGCAACCCATGCTGTGGTCTAGTTTAGGGTGTAGGTCTTAAGTCCCTAACCCTAAACCTTAATCTACTTAGCTCTGTGCGCTTAGCTTGGGCAGATAGACATGTGTCTTGCCTTCTATAATACTCTGCAGCTGCCTTTCCCGGAAATTTGCTGGAGGCAGTAACAGCTTCGAATTAGGGAAGCTGGTGCAACATACCTTACTTTCACTTTGGGTTCCCTATGTTACTATGTGGCTTGTCAATGAACTCAAGGCTGGTTTATTGCATTTGGTACGTATATACTTGTTTCTGCCAGCCAAGCATGCGCAATGCTGCACACAGCATTGCTCTGAAGATCCTTGGCACTTTTGTGGCAGAATCCATAGCAATCTGGCAATGTTGCTGCGCAGGCGGTCTTTTGTTGGGGCGCAGCAAGCTTTCTACACTTGGTAGCTGCTAAGGCACATTGGCAAAATCCTGTGGCCATTCTGTGAGGCATGCAGACTCAGTTTTGTGTGGCGCCTGGTATAGGGTTTGATGACCTGCTGCCCCCTTGGGGCCCAAATTTGATTGAAATTTGCGCCTGCATGCAGCTGCTGGTCTATAAATGGACTGTAAGTAGTGACTGATGACCAGCTTCAGGTCGCAAGCATTTCACCTGTGGTAATGCTTTTTCGACTTTGAACTGGCACAAGTTATGCAAAGCTGTAAGGGTGAAGCTCCCTCAGCAGTCCTGGCCATTGAGGCAGTGAGCTTGTGTTTGCATCTAGTCAAATGGTAGGGGTCCTGTTGAGGTTTATCTATAAGTTGGTTATGTTTGCTGCTCTTGTGGGTTCAGCTGCTTCAATCATTATCAGGGGCTGGGAATGGCCAAACAGCTCATCTTATGGGTTGGTTAAGATGCATGCGTGCATGGCTTGGAAATGACGCTAGACATGGCTTTGATGTAGGCATGGTGGACCTAGGCATGAGCAGGCACAGACATTGCCGCATGTCAGACCAGTGCGAAGTCTGCATACATGCCCTTTAGGCATGCAAACATGGTAGGTTTTGGGCTGCTGGCTGGCAGCACAGGGCAGCTGCTGCACTATGCAGGTTGTGTACATTATTACAGGGGCTAGCGTGCACTCCGACAGCATGCATAGGTTGCAATTAGCCAACAAACATGCTGCCTGTGGTTCTGGCCGGCCATGTGCCTTTTTGGAGGCCTCCTGTGCAGCTGGAAAGGCAATCCATTGCATACTGTTGGGGAACTGTGAGAGATGTGGTGCAGCATTGCGGCCATGGCAGCACCAGCATACGTATTAAATATGCAGGACATGAGCAATTGCTGCTGCTGAAGTTTGAGCAGTGGCTAAGGCAGGGCGGGGTAGGGGCAGGGCTGTCAGAGGGAGGGGATAGGGGATGGAAGCCTTGGGAGATATGTTTGTGTGTGTATGTGCTCTCTCGTGTTGTAGGCCTTTGGGGTTCCGTCTAACTGTTCTCTATATGTCAGAGGTAGGCAAGCATGCACTGTGATTTGCATTTTCTCTGTTTTGTAGTTGAGTGCACATACAGTTTATCAGGTCATACAGCCTCATGCAGGTCACAAGGGAACCTGCTGGGATAGAGGCTGCATGACCAAGCTTGTCATTAATAGTGGTGATCAGGTTGCATACTGGGACCAAGCAGAGTGTTTGTTTATCTAGCAAAACAAACACACCTAGTGTACATGGTGCATGGAACTATCAAACGTTGGCAGGAGCTTTGGATGTGCTTGTTGTTCAGTGTGTCAGCAGTATCGCATTTGATCGGATAGGTTGTGGTTGAAAATTGGGTGCCGCTTGGGACTTGCAGCTGACTCCGCAGTTAGTGAGTGGTCGGTGCAGGGTCAGTCACAGGTGAGGGAGAACTTGTTGGTGGTGTGTCCAATGGTGTGTTTGGTCGGTCCAACATAGCGGCATCCCTCTTGCGGTTGCCGCACCTTAAATGTTTGTTTGTTTGTTTGTTTTTGAGTTGGGAAAGAGTTTGCTGGGCCTCATTTAGCAGTGACCACGTACCGGTTGAACGGCTAAGTTTGCAGTGACGGCAGAACCACTGCATTCAATTGACCAACTTGTAAGTTTGCAGTCTGTCACTAAATTCTCGTTTATCTTTTGTTCATGGCTGTGGGTTATTGCAGCGGATAGAGGTAGCATGGATGCTACACATAGCGCTGCTGGGAGTTGCAGCTGCACGTGTGCCATAGGTGACTTCCGGTGCTTTGGTGTGAGGTGCCCACGCGGACTTGGTTCATTACGTGGTGCTGGCGTGTCCAGCTTGACTCCAAAGTGCAACCTGCAAGTCAAATCCCGTTACCGCATCTGGACCAGGAAGCAAAGTTGCGGGGCAGCAGTCGTGTCGCTCCGACCTCCTGACCAGGAGCAACTTTGTTGGAGCCCATATGGCCCGTTCTGGGAGTCCACGACGTTGGAACACTATGGAATTCCGGCAGATGAGCTGTTACCCTCAATAACTGAGAGAACGCCTTGCCTCAGTGGACGACAATCAGGGTGTTGCGAAATGAACGTGCCGGTGGCGGGGTGCCTCGGCTGACTCGACAAGTGAGAGGCCGGAGGTGTAACTTTTCGGGGTGACCCGCCCATCATGGCACAGCACATGCATGCCCAATTTGCACGGCGGTTACGGCTATGCATTTGTCTGATGATTTGCTATGTTTTGCTGTCAAGGAGTGTATGGCCAATTCTGACTTGGTGAAAAGTTGATCATGGGCTGCGCTGAAAATGCCCATTTTGAGGAGGCAAACGTGCGAATTTGGGCCTGAAAATTTCCGAAAAATGTGTATAAGTCTCTGGAGTTATGATGTGTGCTGGGACCCTTGCCCACCAGCTGCAAGTGGTTTGAAGGCAATCAGACAAGTGAGCTAGGACTTATGCTCCATCAACCATCCCCAAAGGGGCCAACTCTGAAGCGCAGGTAGCAGCCACCCAGCAAAGCAATGCCCATAGGGACCAGTGGGTGTTAACAAGCATGCAAGGGCCTGCACCAAGGATGGGCCCTGCCCTGAAGGGAGTGCCCTCTTAACTAGGACAGGAGCTGAAAGTTGGGGTCAAGCCATAGGGTGATGGTGCAAAAAAAGCACTTGTGAGAATGCTTAAACCCCAAGCACCCAAGCTTGGCCCTGCAACAGCTGACCACACCAGTGCATTCATCACAGCCTGCACCACTGCACAATATGTTTCCAGCACCATACTCCACATTGTCAAGACAGGCTGGAAAAAATGGCTGTGACAAAGGGGTCACGCCGAAAGCATTTGGTACAAAAGAGACCTAGAATGGAGCAGCCTATCAGCATGCCTCAACCCCACAGCATGTAATGAAACAAGACTTGCCTCCGCTGCAGCCTTATCCCCTTGCCACTGCAATCCAGGGTTTAAGCACCACAGTGGGATGTAGCAAAACACCCAGGGTTTGGTTGGCACAGCAACTAGGTGAAGTGCACAGGTGCCCATCTTGCACTCCAAACAAACATGTGCAAACAACACCCAAGCAGCCAGGCCCCCACATGCTGCTGTACTAGAGAGGGAGCCTCACCAAAGCCACCTGACTGCCACTCATGAGAATAAAGACTGGAACCATGGGAGCTAAGGCTAGCTGGCACATTCATTATGCAACACCCTGTGACAGGAGGTTTTGAATGCTCCATACCTAGTACCCTGTCTTATCCCCTTGCTTATTTACCACACAGGCAATCCTGCCCTTCATGCTATTGAACAGATGTGTTAGCATTGAGGAGGGGACTGCCTGGAACTGCTTGTGCACAGCTTCCTTGAACTCCTCAAAGGAATGGCAACCCAATGCATCAACTCTCGCTTGCACGTAACCCCAGACATTCTCAATAAGATTGAGATCTGGTGAGTTGGGAGGCCAATTTGGCAGCAGTCTTGCATTGGACTTGTTCTTCTTGCTCCACTCTTCCACCACACTTGGAGCATCCACATGTGCTGGATCACCATCTTGCTGCAGAGTCCAGCAACTGATTCCTTGGTTACTAAACAACCGCTGACCCCCAGGCAATAGGGTCTCCCTTAGCACACTATTGTACTGTGCTGCACATATGTTCCTGGCTGGCTCACCCTTCTTATTCTTAAAGGAGGGCTTGCTCTTGCTGCTGCCAGCAACTTGATGCAAGGGAGTAACACCATGCTTGGTGATTCCACCATACACATTGAGGCATTGGGGCTTGTTTGGCTGGTAGGCCCCATGTTTTTTGGCCTGTTTGGGCCAACTTTCTGCCACCTGCAGGGCTGAACGCTGGAACCAGGATACCGAAAGTAGAACTTCTTCCTGTCTGTGAAGAGGACATGGCCCCAAGAGGTCTTGCTGTTTTCCTTAGCAAACTGCAGGCGCTTCTTCTTGGTATCCTTGGTTAGCTCCTTCGGAGGACGCCGCTTGGAGACCACCATCTTGCACCCCTCACTTTCGGCTGCTTTCCTTGCTGCACGAATTACAGTGGACTTATGCACAAGCCGCGGCACAAGCCCCTCCGCCAGCAGCTGCTTGGCCACCTGCTGAGCACCTCCTTGCTGGCCCTCATCTAAAAGATTCGAAGCATGAAGCGCAGCTGCCTCTGAAAGTATGGTTTTCCTGCCTGTCCCTGGCTTGTTTTCTAAACTCTGTTCGTTTTGCCACCGGTTGATGCACCGGCGTGCTGTCGCACGGCACACTCCACACTGTACAGCAGTCTCTGAGATGCTCTGACAAGCATTGTAAGTATTAACCAAATGTACTTTATCTTGCAGCGTCAACCTGGCCATTTCGGAAGTAGGCAGGTTTCACGTGCGAAGGCCAAGGGACCGTCCGTGTCGTAAGTGGCACAGCTGGTCAATGTGGCTTGCAAAGTTGTGTAGAATGAGAGCAAGTCTGTATCAATTGCTGCCTTGAGCCGGCGTTGAATAGGCTTCAAAGTTGCTTTCACAGGGTGTTGCGAAATGAACGTGCCGGTGGCGGGGGGCCTCGGCTGACTCGACAAGTGAGAGGCCGGAGGTGTAACTTTTCGGGGTGACCCGCCCATCATGGCACAGCACATGCATGCCCAATTTGCACGGCGGTTACGGCTATGCATTTGTCTGATGATTTGCTATGTTTTGCTCTCAAGGAGTGTATGGCCAATTCTGACTTGGTGAAAAGTTGATCATGGGCTGCGCTGAAAATGCCCATTTTGAGGAGGCAAACGTGCGAATTTGGGCCTGAAAATTTCCGAAAAATGTGTATAAGTCCCTGGAGTTATGATGTGTGCTGGGACCCTTGCCCACCAGCTGCAAGTGGTTTGAAGGCAATCAGACAAGTGAGCTAGGACTTATGCTCCATCAACCATCCCCAAAGGGGCCAACTCTGAAGCGCAGGTAGCAGCCACCCAGCAAAGCAATGCCCATAGGGACCAGTGGGTGTTAACAAGCATGCAAGGGCCTGCACCAAGGATGGGCCCTGCCCTGAAGGGAGTGCCCTCTTAACTAGGACAGGAGCTGAAAGTTGGGGTCAAGCCATAGGGTGATGGTGCAAAAAAAGCACTTGTGAGAATGCTTAAACCCCAAGCACCCAAGCTTGGCCCTGCAACAGCTGACCACACCAGTGCATTCATCACAGCCTGCACCACTGCACAATATGTTTCCAGCACCATACTCCACATTGTCAAGACAGGCTGGAAAAAATGGCTGTGACAAAGGGGTCACGCCGAAAGCATTTGGTACAAAAGAGACCTAGAATGGAGCAGCCTATCAGCATGCCTCAACCCCACAGCATGTAATGAAACAAGACTTGCCTCCGCTGCAGCCTTATCCCCTTGCCACTGCAATCCAGGGTTTAAGCACCACAGTGGGATGTAGCAAAACACCCAGGGTTTGGTTGGCACAGCAACTAGGTGAAGTGCACAGGTGCCCATCTTGCACTCCAAACAAACATGTGCAAACAGCACCAAAGCAGCCAGGCCCCCACATGCTGCTGTACTAGAGAGGGAGCCTCACCAAAGCCACCTGACTGCCACTCATGAGAATAAAGACTGGAACCATGGGAGCTAAGGCTAGCTGGCACATTCATTATGCAACACCCTGATCGCGATCCGTGTCAAGTTCCGGTGTTTTACAGCGACATACCAAGGTCACAGTGCATACCGACTTCAAGGTCAAAAAGAAGTGCCTTTGTGAACAAGTGAGCGCCATATTGGTTGCAACGACTGAGCGGGCGCACATGGCGTGTTACCTCCATCACATCCGCGAACGGCCAATCCTAGTACCACGGGCACAAAACAGTCCGTTTCCACCTTAAACTTTTGTTTGTTTGTTTATTACTTTATTTGTTTAGTGTTCCAGCCTCGATTGTTTGTTCGGGCCGATGGATTCAACAAGAGATTTAAGGCCATCTGGCTGACCATTTCCTCTGTCGACCTCCTGAATAAAACAAACAAACCAATTTTAACGTCCGGGTCCAAGACCGGAAGTCAGACTGACTCATCGGACGGCCTTGCGGCGACGGTGTTGCCCAGTTGATCAGACCGTTAGCCCATTGAACAGACGAATCCATTGTCTAGGCAACGCGGATCCATTGTCTAGGCAACGCGGATCCATTGTCTAGGCAACGCGAATAACATGTGAACATGAATGAATGAAGACCTCATGGTGAGCGCCATCACAAAGAGGCAAAGCAAGCAGCTAACGTCATGCATACATACCAGTTGGCATACTAACGAAGTGGTGTGGCGGGTGTTGCAGGGCCCAAGTGCAGTGGTCTTTCTTAGCAGCCCTTGGCGGTTTCCACACCTTAAATGTTTGTTATGTTATGTTATGTCATAGTATTTGGCTTTCACTATTGTGCGTACATGAATGCTCCAACCTATTCCTGCCAATCAATCATCTTTGAGCCCATGAACCTCAATTCTAATAACATCACCTGGTATCGTTCCAGCCGCTGTACATCACCAACCATTTGCCCGTGCCTGGCATTCCTCGACCTACTAACTGAGCATGTCTGGACACAAGCCACCCATTTGCTGTATAAACACAACCAGTTTTTGTCCTGCGGCCCACCAAATGGTCGGCCAGCAAAGCAGCCAGGCTTAAATTGCTACATCAAACACACGACCATGATGGCCTGCTGCTGCGGGCTTCTGCTTCACAGTTGGTGACACTTGCAGGCAGCAGGCTGCATCAAACCTGGCTGCAGTGTCATTCTCAGTGTCCTCTGCCTCTGCTGCTACTGCCATGGCTGCATGGCCCTTGTTGGTAGGACTAGTGGCATCCTGTAGGGCTACTGAGCAGCACTGGATTGCACATGCGCTGCTGGATACTTGGTACTTCTCACGTGCATAGTCCAGCATCAGCGCTTTGAAGCTATCAAACTCAATCATGCTGCTGAGAAGGTCAAAAACCTGCAGACAGTGTTGCCATCCAGGCATTCAGTCCACTGACCGACCTGGCGCATGCTTCTGCCAAGCAGACATGACAACAACCCCTTCTGCATCTTCTCCATGTACAGGATGAGTGCCTAATCCACGATTCGAGCTGTACACTTCCCTTGGCAACATGGGAGTCCACCTCGTCATCTGGGTCAGACTGAGTAGCATGCTGCCAATTTGATTATCACACGCACACTTCACAGAAGCAGCACTGCTACCTTTTTCAGGAAAGAAACTGAGACACCCAACACTTACCTCAGCATCCAGTTCACCCTCTCTCATGTCCAGCTGTTCCAGGAACCAGTCCATGTCGAAGGAACGCATTGCCTTTGTCAGCTGCTGATTGATGGTGCTTTCAAGCATCTCACAGTACTGATGGAACACATCCATGTAGACGAGCTTGTTTTCTTCTGTGTCCTGCAAGTGGTGCAATTGCACATATCAGGGTATACTTCAAGCTTGCATGGGCATATAATTTGTGCTTGGTAGGCTATTGGCAATCATATGGCAGGGCATCCAGGTCAGGAACAGTGCTCTGTCCCTGGGTATTGCTAAGGCTCAACATGTCCTGCTTGCAGGAACTCACATCCCCTTTGCAGACAAGCAACAGGCTAGAAGGATGTACAGGGATCTCTCCATGGGCTGGCTGCATCATACCTCAAAGTGATGGCAGTGCTCTTGGCAGAACATGGACCTCTTCTGCTCAAACTCCTCATCAACAAGCAGTTCTGCAAAGATGCTTGACAAGTGAGAACATACCAGAAGGCAGTGGAAGCAAGACCGTTTGGCCAGCGTGGTAGCACAGCTGCTACACAATCCGGGAGCAGCCAGAATGACCCAAAGAAAAACTGACGTTTTCACTCACCCTCTAAAGCCTGTACAACAGCATCAAACTTGTTTGTGTCCCCTGACTGCAGAGTGCCATCATCCTCCATATAGACTTCTTCATCCTGCTCTGCGTTCTCATCCTGCATCGAATATGTTTGCTACGTTTTTATCCAGTGACTGAAACAGAGCATCCCGTCAACAAGCGTACCAGCTCAAAATCATCCTCATAGTCGTCTGTGTCATTTTGACCCATGACTGCGAAGGAGCTTAAGCAGCTTACGGTTCAATCGAGCAGCAGAATTGCCTGAATGTTGTTTTTCCGACAGATGCCTGCTTCTGTGTATCGTTGCTGGGCTTGCTAATTGTTGCAAGTGGGCCAAAAGAAGGATCAGTTTGCGGATTTTAAGAGCAGCAAATGCGGAAGCTCAGGTGATGAAGCTCACGTTTCTGAGATTAATACTCTCACTAGCATGCAGCAGCACTTTAAAACCGGGATCACAAGCCGCGCATCGGCTCAGAGCTGCTCTAGTGAGCGAGGTCAGTCTCTCCCGACTCGAGACGCTCCGGAGCCGAGTGACTGCCCATGCGTGGGGCCTCGCAGCTTGACCAGGCCGAAGATGATTCCCTAGAAAGTCCTTGGGGCTCACAGTAAATCTTAGCGGCCCTTAACCATTGCAATATTTCGGGAGACTGCTCCCATTGGTAGGTACGCCATTGCCTTCAGTTGCAGCATACACCTCCGAATAATGCCTATAATGCCCCTCATGATTCGCCAGAACATGGACGTTTGCATGATATAGTCAGCGCCAATCATTAAGCAGCTGCGTGGGGATAGCGCGCTGTTGCCGCAGTTAGTGTCCGGGCGTGACACCTCGACGAGCAATAATGTATAGCCAAGTAGCCCCACCATACGAGAATGGTGGCCAGTATGTGCAGCCTGTGAACTATGCACCAGGGCATCAAGGCCATGCGCATCAGATGTATGGCAGCTCAGTGCCAAGTGACTATGGCATGGGGTCCCACACAGCACCACAGCAGAGTTACCAGCAGCCATACTATCAACACACATCACAACCGCAGCCTAATCAGCACTACTACCCACAGCACCAACAGCAGCACCAGCAGCAGCAGCAGGGGCAATACAGTCAGATGGGCTACAACCAGAGCCCATTGCCAGTAGACTTTAACAGACAGTATTACCAGTACCAGCAGCAGCAGCAGCAGCAACAGCAGCAACACCACTACCAGCAAATCAGCAGAGCACCCCTGCAAACCCCTGAACACGCTCCCCGTCAGAGCGTCCAGATACCCATGAAACGGCAGCTTCCAGAACCCAGCTCTGCGCCCCAGCCAAAGCGGCACCAAGAAGACCCAGCAGCAGCCATGCCCAAACGCTCAGCTCCACAAGAACGCCCGCATGAAGCAGCACCAGCAGGTGGAGCAAGCAAAGCAGGATCATCCAGCCCTGTAGTGCGTTCATGGTATGACCAGCTCTGCAGAGAGTTGGAGCACTTTAGCCGCCGCATCAGCTTGTCGCCCGCAGAGCAGCAGCAGCGCGAGCAAGTGCTTAGTAGGTTCAGGAACATGGTGTCGAGGGCACTCCCTGAGGTGGCAAGTACTGTGAAGGTGCAAACGTTTGGCAGCTATGCCTCCAGCTTGTCACTGCATACGTCTGACCTGGATGTCTCTTTGACAGGTGAGCTTGGTAATATGCACCCCATACATAATGACAGCATGTGCAATTGAGACTCACCCACACATCCTGTCCGTCGTTGATCTTCAGACAAAAGACATTTCTTGGCACTTCTGTGCGACATTTTGGTATGCGTTGATCAGCAGCATTCATGATCTGCTTGCCATCAGGGCAGTCCGCTTGCTTCACTGCATTTATCAGGTCCAGGAAGAGGCTCCTTGTGAATCTGATTAATCCGAGTACAACATGTTCTCGCCTTTGTCATTTGTTTTACAGGTCTCTGTGAACCCCAACAAGGGGGTGGGTTTTCACCCTGGGACAAGGAGTACATAGTGTCCATCCTACGCAGGTTGGAGCGTGGGGCCAGCAACCCCTCCTACCAGCTGGGCTACTGCAGCAGCAGGCTGGTGGCTAGAGCCAGAGTACCTGTGCTGAAGCTGGTCTTAGAGAACCAGCTGGAGCTGGATGTGTCTGTCAATGGGGAGGGAGGGGCACGAGCAGCAGCGTTTGTGCGGGAGTGGGTGAGTGTCGAAACAGGGAAGGGCAGGGGTGGGAGGGGCATAATGGCATGATTGATCGAAGCCATATATGAGGGATGCAGCAAGCTATTGTGATCGGCTGGTGTGTGGCCATCCTCAACTTAGCCGTAGCCTACCTTCACCTGCCTGTAATAGCAGGTTTAATATGTACTGGTACCACAGCAGAACAGAGGCATACTGTGCGTGCACTAGAGGCTATGATCAGGGGCATCTCAGGAGCATTAAATAGCCTTTTCTTGTTTCAAAATCCTTTGATCTGTAATTTCAGTGACAGTATGTGTTGCTGAAACTATGTGTATCAAGAAGTACATAAGTCTGGAAGTTTTTGTAAGAGGTGCATGCTGCCTGGCATGGCTGCAACCACAGCTACTTCTTAGCCTTGTTAGCTAATTATATTATAAGGGTAATGGAGATGCCTGGAGTTTGCCCAACCGTAGGAAACAGCCCTGTAGCACATCTCTTGCACAAGTTGCCTCGCTAATTCGAGTATGTATATTGAATGACACATGCAGGCCGACCGCTTCAAGGTACTGCGTCCGCTGGTGATGGTGCTCAAGTGCATGCTGAAGCAGCGCAGCTTGCATGAGGTCTTCCATGGTGGGCTGGGCAGCTGGAGCCTTACCAACATGGCCATTGCACACCTGCAGGTAAGACTGGGGGAAGAGCCAGACTAAGACCTGGGACTTAGGGTTTAGGGGCTTAGGTTTAGGTTTTACCCTAAACGTAGCAACCCTAGACCCAACCTAAACCCTAAGCCCAAGCTGGAAAAGAATCACTAGGACCTCAGTAGGAGTCTCTGGTATTTGGTTTATTGGGTGGACTCACTAGAACGGGATGGCTTGTGCTGCAAGCGGTCTTTCATGGAGCTGGGTGCATGGCAACTGTACCTGCGGCTTAGAGGAACATATGAAGGTCAGTCATGTGATAGGGAGCTGGGGGCACGGGATGTATAGGGAGCAAGCAGGGTTCCCAGAGCAGTACAGGGGAAGGCGCCCTGCAACAAAGCGCATGCTACAACTTCCCTTGTTCAGATGGTACTTGAGGAATGATCCTGTTAACGTCTTGGTGGTGTTCCAAACTGGGCTGGTTTGGGCCTGGAGTGACTCAAAAAATCCTTTGGGTTCAGTTTAGTGTCTTCCCTCGTGTTCAGTGTTTATGAACACCCCTTGCTTCCCCCTCTCGTCTGTGCAGGCCGTGGAGAGTGACAATGGGCCCTACAACCATCTAGGCCATGCCTTCTATGGATTCCTGCAGCGCTACGGCATTAACTTCAACTATGATGTGGATGCAGTGGCAGTTGGGCGGGGCGGCATTGTGCGCAAAGATGAACTAGGACCCGAGTTCAACAGGTACAACATGCTGAGCTTGGAAGACCCTTTGACAGGTAGGGTTTAGGGTTCGAGGTTTAGGGTTTAGGGTCCTGTAGGCAGCTGCCTGAATCATGTATATGAAAGGTACAACATGCTGAGCTTGGAAGACCCTTTCACACCTGGGGGGAGTGGCTGAGCCGCGCTGTCCTTGCCCCACCTTGCTTTTTTTGTGACAGCATGAGGTGCGGGGCTTAGGTCGCTTTTGCTATGGCGTATCGTTTGTCATATTTTGGTGCATGCATTGAAGAATTTTCCGTACCCTTGCCAAGGCGTAGGGTACTTCTTTTGGGTGATGTTGTGAGTCAAATTGTTGAACACAGTTCGAGGTTCCAGCTGCAGGTTGGCCCACGGGCCTGACATGGGACGTGTTCTTTGTTCCACCTTGCTGTTCTCGTAACAGCTTGTGGTGCAGGACCTATGGCACTTTTGCTATGGCATATCATGAACTGACATAATTGTGTACTGATCTCCTGCTGCTGCTGTGAATAGGTTTGGAGGTTGCTGGAGGCTCCCACAGGCTTGCAGATGTCCAAGCCGTGTTCAGGCGGGTTGCCAACAGGTTTGCAGAAGACTTGGAGTGGATGAGGGCAGACGAGAAGAGCAAGGGTGCGGGAGAGGGAGGTGCGGACGGGGCTGAGGGCCATGCGGGGGACCAGGAGCAGCAGCAGGGGACGGACGTCCCAGCAGGGCCTATGGACTACGACTTGTTACCAATGGCACTGGATGTCAAAGAAGTTGGTGAGAGTTTGTGAAGTGGGAAATCCTGGCAGCAGCGGCAGCAGCAGTCAGACTTGGGGTCTGAGGGACAGGGAAAGCTTGGGAGGGTCTTGGTAAAGTAGCGGGGTGGGGAGCGGGGGTAATGGGGAAGGGGTTAAGCAGTACATAGGTAGAAAAGCAAACGTGACAGCTGGACATAGCCTTGGCAGGAGCTAGCGCACAAATGCAATGGGCAAGAGGGTGTACAGGGAGCAGGCAATATGCCTGTGGCATGCGTAATGACGAGATGAAGAGCCTTCGTGGCATGCAGGTAGTTGAGATTGAAATGTTGCTGCACTGTGATGGGGTCATGTAGCACGTTACAAGCCGTTTAAAGAGTCTGCTGGGTGTTAAATGCCACCCAGGAAGGAGTGCCTAGGGGATGACGGGGTGGGCTGGGGATTTGGGGGTGGGGGGTGGGGTAATATTTGACGTCCCCAGTGAGGATCGATCCTGTGACCTTACGGTCCGCATGCATGGATGTTAACCACTACGCTAAGAGTCCTAGTCGCAGGGGTCCATGCATGAGGAAAAGGTATCTAGATGGGATTCCAGTGCTATCTGCCCTCCTCCAGACGGCAACGGGTTCCATCTAACGTCCCATACCGTTACACTCCTCCCCACCCTGGCAGCTGGCAGCCCTCAGGATACGTTTGGGTTGGGACTGTGCCTGGTGCATTGAGAATTTGCAAAACTGATCTGGATTGAGAAGTTATTCTCATCGGGATGCTAGGCATTTCCAGCTGGATCCTCAGTTAGTTGGGGAATGGGACAACCAGGGTGTTCTCAGTCCCACTCGTAGCAAGGGAGTCCACACGGCATTTGGGTCGGACTGAATAGCATGCTGTCAAACTGGTAGTCAGTCACTGGTGGGCCACAGTCTGCCTGCTGCTGCTGAAGCTGTTGTTGGCGCTCCTGCTGGTGATGGCAGCTGGTGGGTGCATTTCGGGACAGGGAAATGGTGTTGGTTGCTTGTGAGGTAGTCTTGTCGGGGAGGTGAGGTGTATGAGTTACTTGACCCTGGCGCCTTGGCGTAGTGGTTAGCACTCTCCATTGCTATCCGCTAGGTTGCCAGTTCGAACCCCGATGCGGGCGGGGTTTTCGAAGGGTCATGCCGTACGCGGTATGATCGGGTCAAAGTGTGGGTTCGCCCATGTTGCCGGCCTGAGGAATGACACTTAATCAATGTGTCGAATGCACCTCAGGTCCTTCGCAGGCAAACACACACACACACACTTCTGGGCTTTCCTCCAGGCTGTGGTGTGGGTGGAGGCAAGCAGGGCCAAACGCGGCATGCGATGGTTTGCAGCGGAGTGTTTTGAGGTGCTGGAATGTATGAATCTGGTGCTGCCGCCCACGTGCGCCCCACCACATTGATTGGGATTGGTAATCTGTCGTATTCTGCTGCAATGTGTTCGAGATGGATCAATGGAGTCAAGAAGAGCTGTTTGCATGTGAGCTTTTACTGACTGCAGTAAACATAGAATCAATCTGGACTGTGTGTGGCCCCTGTTTGAGCTAGTTCGTTGGAACCAAGTTTGAATTAAATCTTCACATAGTCACTATGTTTATATATCCTATATGGTATGCACGGTGCTTGGATGTGGACATGATGAATGAATGAGTGGTGCAGCTGCAATACAGCAGCAGCAGCATGACTCATCGGTAATCCAGCAGGGGCAACCAGTGATGGTATGGTCGACATTCGCACTTACAACAGAGTAGGGCAGCCTGAACAGAACACGGTGACTAAACAGCAACCCCTAGGACGGAACAGCTAACAACAACAAACATTTAAGGTGTGGCAACCGCAAAGGGCTGCTAGGTCGAAACGACCAAACACACCATCGGATGGATCCAAACACAATGGCTTCCAGACCACCAACCAAGCAGTACTGGCTAAACCTGCTGTAATCCATCGGCACCTCCATTCCCGATGTGCAGAGGTGTTCGGAGCTGTTTATGCAGGCGTTTTGCTGACCTGCATATGGCAGTACAGCTTCTAGGCAGTCACCCAATCATTCCAACTGGGGGAGCACGTCTCCAAACAACGGAAATGTTTCTCCGAACCGTGAGGTGCCCAGCAGTAGCACCACATGCCGCTAGCGAGCCGGGCCTGGTTCCAAATGTACCATGAGAATTACTATAAGCTGTGTGGGTCAGTGATGCGGCAGCAGACAGAAATCAGTCGCAACCAGCTGAGGCCTGTGATGTTAAAACTCAACGATGTCTTGAGAGAGATGTGGTGCAGTGAGGATGGGGACTTTAAGGCTTTGCGTGAATCTGGATGCTTGTTGCATCACATGACGGATATGGTGCGAAGTATGTAGAAACCCCAGCAGGGCAATCCCGGGCCCCTGAGCCTGGTTGGCACTTTTATGTTCACCTGAAGCTCCACCAATCCCAGCACTCTCCGCCACTATAGCCGTTGCAGCTGCTGATAGATGGCCCGCATGCACTTCAAGAATGGAAGCACCAAATTTGCCGGCCACCACACTGGATTTGGCTCAGAACGGTATTTGGCATCCTAAATTTGGCCCATGGCCCACCAAAGGACCACCAGTCCTGAAGAAAATAACAGTTCAGCCGAGGTTCAGCCGTAGAATTGCGCCTGCGTTAGCGAAGCAAACCCTGTGACGAGTGCATGCATGCCACACAACATACACCTAGCAACTCAGTGGTGCAAGCCCCAGCTGCAATTGTCATGGAAAGTGCATCCCTGAAGCACCTATCCAATTACCAATTACCAATTACCAAATGGCCCCGTCAAAGCGGGGCGCCGGTGGGGGCAGCGCCACCCACAAGGAGCCAACTTAGGCTCCAACGGCATACTCAAGCTCCTGTCCAAAACTCACACAACGGCTGCCACCAGCCCACCCTAAATCCCTTGCTAGCCAACGTATGTCAGGCCAGCCCATTTCGACTTGCCATGTGCTGACCAGTTGACCCAGTCAACAGCAAGCCAAGCAGTTTAATGCCTTGCTCAGGGCCAAGGACCTATCGCATGGCATGGCTGCAAGAATCATTGACCGATAGAGAGTGAGGGCAGCGTTCCACTCATCGTTCCCCGGGCCACGAGTTAACAACAACAACAAACATTTAAGGTGTGGCAACCGCAAAGGGCTGCTAGGTCGAAACGACCAAACACACCATCGGATGGATCCAAGCACAATGGCTTCCAGACCACCAACCAAGCAGTACTGATACCGAAACATGTATCCAGGCAAGACAGAGCCCATGATCAAGAACACCACCCACTCCTCCATCGGTTGCAAGGGCATGGCAAACAATGACGATTACCACGGGCTGGAAGACGGGCCCGTGGCCCGTGGCCCGTGGCCCGTGGCCCGTGGTCTTACCACGGGCTTAGTTAAGACCTAAGTCCGAGCCTAAAGCCGAGCGCTGCCATGAGATCACTATCCAAATCAGTTCTGATCAACAACACTGCCAACAACTACAAACAGCACTGCTGAGAGCTGTACTGTCACATTGACAAAGTTCCTGGAAGCCACATATCATGCCTCACAGGCCACAAATGACCCTTGTTGAGAAAGTCCAAAGCTGTCATAACCCTGATCCCGCATGCACTCGCACACAGGAACAACATGTGTGCTACCACAAAAACAGAAAAGGTTTAAGCAGCAAGTGCCTGCCACTGGGCAGTTCTGGCTGCTAAAAGGCCAGCTGGCTCGCCTGCCTTAAGGGCGCCCGCTAAATCCCAACCACAACAACAGACCCTGTATCACTTGGGCTGGTAGTATTTGCCACATCCAAGCAACTAATTACTCAAGACATACGGCAATCCTTACCACTGCCCATCCAATCACCAATTACTCAGTCACCCACCGCAGGCCATGGCCCCAATGCCAGGGCCGAACTTCTCCTGTGCTGAAGCCAGCATA
Source organism: Pseudopediastrum boryanum (assembly GCA_963556185.1). Taxonomy (NCBI): domain Eukaryota; kingdom Viridiplantae; phylum Chlorophyta; class Chlorophyceae; order Sphaeropleales; family Hydrodictyaceae; genus Pseudopediastrum; species Pseudopediastrum boryanum. Next base: position 1,992,282 of record OY744496.1, read on the forward strand.
GCCCGACATGGCACTTGCCTATAGCTGGCGACCGACCGCTACCTTCCCGCAGATGGGAAGCTCAGCTGGGCCTCCTGGGATAGCTACAATGCATTTTATGACTAGTCTGAAAACATGGTCAAACACACAAAGTTCAAATTGTGAACAAGAGCCCCAAGTGTTCTCCCACATGGCATCATAGGGCAGAAGCAGTTTGCAACTTTTTGATGCTAATACTCCTTTTTCTTCCCTTCATGAAGCTTCCCATGGTGTGCCCATGCCCATGACTAAATGCCAGCATCAGTGGCTCACATCAACATGGCATGCAAATTGCCCAACCTCCGTTCACGAGGCGCCTGTCGATTGTACATGGGTGTTGCTCAGCACCCTACATAGGTAATTTGACCGTCCTCGTTTGGCATTCCGCGAAGCACCCAGATTGCCAAATCCAATTGGCTGGGCACATTGCAATCGGGATTTCTTGTTGGGCAGCCGTAGCAGTATGTACCATCAGGCCCGGCATTTGGCCCACCATAGCCCCTCTTTGGCCTGCAACATCCGTGAGTACATCGGCAGTTGGCTTGGGAAGCTTCCAAGTCACATTTCCTTGAGCAATTCACCAAGCAGCCCTGGCTACCGAGGCAGGTTCCGCCGCAGAAACTGGAACAAGCAAGCCGCCGGTTAATGCTGTCTATCCGGCAAGAATTCACGCAGTCCTCTTCATATACTTGCCCGTGCACCATGGACAGCAAGGCCAAAATCGTCAGCAGCGCTGTTGTCACCATCGCAGGCCTCATTTCCTGCATGTTGCAGTGGTACTTGGTTAGTCAGTGCGCCTTTGTGGCACTTTGCTGGGAGCCAGCAAGTTTCTGCTGCCTAACAAGGAGTATGCAATATCGCATCGGTTCCTGATTGTGTGATAGTATGCCTGTTGCTGCCAGTACTCCCAAAGTTCTTCAGGGCGGTAGCTGAGTGATGTTGGCCGTATAGTGTAAATCGGTGCCCGGTTGGTGCCCTTTGTACTGAAACCATTTATCATGATCAGTTGTGCCATTGAATGCTCTGGCCAGCATACTTCAACAGATGGACACAATGATACGTCCTTTGCAGGCGTGGTTCGTAGTTGTTACAGTCGCTCTATCTGAGTGTGTCCAGGCAACACATGATTATCCATCGTGCCAGAGTTTGCAGCAATTTTAAGCCATCACGCGTTCTTGCGCACCTCTTCTTAGAGTACAACGCCGCTAGTCGCTTTAGCACTTTTTTGTCCTGAAGTTCCTCACAAACAGGTACCCGCTAAGTACTAGCTCTTATCTTGGAGCTCTAGCCGGTATAAATGATGTAAACGGTAGTATTAACGGTAGTATTAACGCAATATCCTGCTAAAGTAGCAAGCTAAGAACTACTTATACTTCTTACACGTCCCTCGGAGATTGGGTACAGGTAATCACGTCCCTGTAGAACGTCCGTCCACGGTGACGAAGAAGGCGCACAGCGGGAAGCTGGCCTTAGTCCACCAAGTGTCCACCTGATGGAGGCCCGTTACAAGCTGTGCAGCTGCCATTCTATGGAGTGCGTTGCATGGATACGCTTGCAATTCAATACTTAACAGCCGGTGTCTGACCTCGTACGCACCGTCAAAGCTTGCGACGGTCGCCCCCCTACGGTAACTAACATACTTGTGGGCATCCCAAGAACGCCTTGCAGCCGCTTTCGCGGCTGCAGGGCGTTTGGAAGCTGCATTTCTGCTTTAATCTTCATTGCATGTGCGGGCAGCAACCACTGGGCTTGTCCTTGTTGGCCGACCAGAAGAGCTCCTACGTCGAATCGACCAAACACACGATCGGATTGAACCAAAGACAACAGCTTCCAGGCCACCAACCAGTTGGATACCCAAAACATTTACCCAGCTAGGAGACCCACCATAGGTACCGTATGTCTGGTAGCAGCAGCAGCGGACCTAGGGCTGGATACCTCCACCACTTCCACCCCCTCGTGTACTGGAGGAAACATCCCTCGCTCGGCTTGAGGCGTGAGATGTTTCCGCCAGTACATGACGAGGTTAAAGTGGTGGAGGTATCCGGCCCTAGTTCTGCAACAACCCAGCACCTGCAGCAGCTGCAGCAGAACACATCATAGGGAGGGCTCGGGCTGAATGGCAGGACCCAAGCAAATTTGATTGAAGTTGAGTGCCACCTCTCAGCCCCTGTCCACCCACCAGCTGCAATGCTAGAAGCATATGAACTGAACTTCACGTACACCATAGGCTACAGAGTATGACGGAGCAAGGGACCTATGACCTATATATCCAACAGCCCACATTAAGGTCAATCTGAGCACCTTGCCAGAACAGGACAGACCAGGACACTGTCCGTGATACCTACACAAACTGCCAGACCAGCTGCTATGAGACATTGATTTCCTCCAAACACCACAAAAAAATTACAGGACATGCAGCAAGGCATAGAAGCACATGGTACAGGCCTGCACCAGTCTTTTCTCACTCCTCAAGCTCGGGAGTATACTTTGCCCAGTTACTGCCCAGCCACAAGTAAAAAGGTTTCTACTCCATCGACTCTGGTGCAACCCCATGTCTGTGTTCCCTAAAGCCTGTATGGGCTACCACCATGGTACATCAGTGCCCTTCCAAGCATCATCTATAGCTGACCACCCCCATTCCTTGCAGCGCCCCATTCTCTAATCCGACAAGCCCGTCTGCAATATATGATGAGACAGATCACAACTCAAGGTGTTGACATGCCCGTCCCTGACATAACCCCAATCATTCAGCAATAGTCAAGCACTCCTCAGTGCCCTGCTGTTTGTCAACCGGTCAGCACACACGTCATGGATGTTGTCCCTGCTCCACCTACTTCACGCGAAACTATTTCACATCAAAGTGCTTTGGAATCAGAAGCATCGACAGTCAACTAGTCAGCTCAAACTAAAGAGGCCCTGTTGAGCAGGCCTGGATGACGTCAGTCTGTCCATTGCACACAAGAGGAGTTCTGTAGAAGTCAAGATGCAACATACATGCGCTCGCCATTGTCCCCATCAAAGATCATGAGGTGTGGTCATGAGGCCTCAAGGCATCAAATGAGCTCAATAAGCAAACATATGTAGAAAAACTATTAATTGAAGCACATTCTCAACGCCAGGCCCTCACCAGAGAAGCCTGCTTGCTTGCAGAGCAACCAAACTAGTAGCATAAAACCCCACATCATACAACTAAAGGACATAGCTTACCACCTTACCACCACCCCTCTGTGCGCAGTAACTCTCACACCAAAGGCGCTTGCACAGTTGCCAGAAACCATGGTCACATCTACTAGTGTGCCTCCATTCCCTCACACCTGCTACTTGCCAGGAAAAGCCAAGTATACAGGCCAGGCCCCCTCCTGCTGACAGTGCTCCCAATAGCCCCATAGCCCACACCCCCACCTGGATGACTTCTTTGAGGCAGTTCCTTGCTAGTCACGCCCCACACCACAACACTGCATGTATCACAATTCAGGGCGAGTGCGCAAGGGCGTCTAACACAAGGGGCGGAACCTGGAATGCAACGGGCCTACAGATCTGCAGAATCCTGGGTTGTGTTCACTCTGGTCACTCGCATACCAACGGACCACCATGTACCATCCTTATAGCTTCATTATCAACCTTGCCCTCGCCTCTTGTCAAGGGTGCACTTACGTGAGAGCAACGGAGGAGCCCAGCCCCAGACGGTTTGCTGACTTTTGTACCCCACTGTCAATGATTACCATATTGTCAACATGCTGCTTAGTCCAAACCAGATGCCAAGTGGAATCCCACACTGCCAATTGTGCCAGCCCGTTGGCAACCCAAAACCCCCGCTGCTTTACGTGTATCTCAGGCCAGCACTTCCTGAGGAAGACCCCTGGCGATAAGGCAAAGATCCCCCTGCAGGTGGCGCCCCTGTAAGAACCCATGGTGCTGCTGCCCCCTTGGGTTCCCGCTGCTTTATGTGTATGGCAGGCCAGTGCTTCCTGGGAAGGATCCCTGGGGGTAGGGTGAAGCTCCCCCTGCTGGTGGTGCCCCTGGATAACCCCCTGGTGCTGCTGCCCCCCCTGGATAACCCCCTGCAGGGTAGGGTGCTGGTGCCGCAGGTGGGTATCCGCCCGCACCAGTTGTCGGAGGATAACCGGCACCAGCAGCAGGGGGATAACCACCGCCCGCAGCTGCAGTAGGTGGATAACCACCAGCAGCAGGAGGATAAGCGCCTGTTGAAGCAGGAGGGTAGCCGCCGGCAGCAGCAGGAGGGGGGTAACCAGCGGTGCCGCCGGGTGAGTATGGTGGGTAACTAGTGCCACTAGTGTTTGTAGCTGCAGGTGGGTAGCTAGTGTTGCTATACGCTGCAGGGGGGGAGGTCCCAGGGTAAGCTGGGTAACCACCGGGTGCTGCTGCTGGTGCTCCAAGGGGGGTTGATCCTGTTGGAGGGTAGTAGCTGCTAGTTGTGGTCGTGGTGGGAGGGTAAGCAGCTGGTGCAGACCCCCATGGCTGGCTTGGAGGGTAGCTTCCCCCTGCTGCTGCTGCCGCTCCTGCTGCAGCCGGATATGGTGCTCCTGCTCCTGCTGGGTATGGTGCTGCTGCTCCTGCATGGTGGTGCTGGGGGTATGCTGCTTTCCCTGCTTGCGCACCTGGGCCAGTCTATACAAGTAAAGGAGAGGAGGGAGGGTGCAGAAGCAATTGGCACTCGATGCTAAGGCACTCTGTGATGCATAGGCACTCTATACTACATGTGCGCTTCACATACTGTTCATGGCACTCATAGTACAGTGAGAGACTTCACGGCATCCTCAGTACAGCACCCTTTTCGTACAACAGGAAAGCAGAGGACCAGGAACGTCAGACAGCTACGGTAGCAAAGGCAAGGGTTCAGAGGTCGATGCTAGCCTTCAGGAATGAAGTAAGACACCAACTGGCAGACATCACACCCCAGAGAGATACATAGGCGGCATCAGCAAGCGTCCCTGCTGGAAAACTAATAGCGCCACTTACAAACCAAAGGCCGTAACATGCCAAACATCTCATGACAAAGCACATGTGTGCGCGAATTGAATAGCACTGGAAGAATGTAATCAGCCAGGCTCCTCAATGCAATTCATGCATTGCCTTTACTTGCAGGAACGCCCAACAGGTGCGTCCCTGCTTGCCTCAGCTTACGACTTACCGGCGCACTGTAAGTCAGGGTAAGGCTGATGAAGCCTTTCTTCTTGCCATGGGCTGTGCTTACTGGAGCCTGCAGGGTCTGATGCCCTTTCTGCTTCACCTGACAATACAATATTGACAGGAGACACATCAGCAGCAACCCAACGTCTAAACGACACCTTAGTCAGCTGGGAAACATGTTGTTGTGAATGCACAGACCACAGATACTGTCCTTTCTATTTGTTGGCTTGTATACTGTCACATGACAGCCCACTGCTTACCGTCCATTTGGAACAGACATTTGACAGCATACTCATAGCCAGGCAGTGGCGATCAGGCTCATGCAAGCAGGGGGCAGAAACAGAGAGAGGCAGTAACAGAGTTTTACCTGCTTCCTTGTGTGGGACTCTCAAATTTAATGGCCTAACAGCACCCAGCCAGACATGGGGGCAAGGAATGGTCATGGCAACAAGACCAAGAGGAGAGGCAAGTGCAGCACCGTGCTTCGATGCCCCAGAACCGACATCACGTAACAATGGCACAGATACAATAATCACAAACATACTAGTTGGAAGTCATGCTGTGGGTGCTGCACGGTCCAAGGGCTGTCCAGTGGTCTATCTCATATATACCACCCCAGGCTAGAAACACAGTAGCTCAGTGAAATGAAGATGAGGCTGGTGTGCAATGAGCAACATCGACAGGCGCAAGACGTGAGCCGCACTGCAGGGCTCTTTGCTCAGTATAGTTGGGCGAACTCTCAGGGCATTACATGTAAGATAAATCACTGGACTACCCTCGGCCCATGCAGCACCTGCCACACGACTCCTACCAGTTTTTTAATGTGTGTTGAGGGTACGTTCTCTTAGCGCATTATGAATTCCTCAAACACACAGGTTCTCACCTCAGCCAAGGGAATGCGTGCGCTGCCTATCTCATCATCACTCGCCAACACATTCTCATTGCAGATCTGCAGGAAAGGAAACACAAGCACGTGGCCAGCATGAGCTTGGTTTCAGCTTGGTTTAACCTCATTGCAAGGGCAAGCCACAGTTCTTGTGCAACACCTTGCTTGCTTGGGGATTCAATATGGAACACGGCCTACACATGCTGCTCCCTCAATCAATGCCATACATGCACAGTGGCAAAGCAGCTGAAGGAAGAGGGCGGTACAGAACAGGCGGTACAAAACTCAATGTGGCAAGGGTGGGGGAGCCCGCTTGTTGGAATATCAGAACAAAGAATTGGGCTGAGGTCTGTTGTGCAACTTCTAGCATATAAAGCAAGGCACATGGTTATTGATGCCGTCCATGCAAAATTGGAACCCAGCCATGCACTTGCTGCCCATTGAAGTGCCATTGCATGGGACCGAACAGCTGCCATGGTCCTGCTACTTGCTAACTGCTAACTATACTGCTGCTGCAGCTTCTGTCACTGCTCTTGTTCAAGGCCCCTGCTAACTGTGCTGCTGCTGCTTCCCTCGTTGCTCTTGTTCCAGGCACCTTCCCCTAGGTAGTGTTGACAGTGTTGTGACAGTGTTGTGACAGTGTTGCGACAGTGTTGTGACAGTGTTGTCACCCCTGCTGCCGCTGCTGCTGCGCTTCTTTCACTGCTCTGCTCCAGGCACCTTCTCCTAGGCAGGCTGGGAGTGATTAAACCCCTGCTACTACGCTTCTTCTTCTTCTTCTTTGACTGCTCTCCTCCAGGCACCTTCTCCTAGGCAGACTGGGAGTGATGCCACCTCTGCACACTGTGCTGCTGCTGCTTCTTATTTCACTGCTCTGTTCCAGGCACCTTCTCCTAGGCAGACTGGGAGTGATGCCATCTCTGCAAACTGTGCTGCTGCTGCTTCTTATTTCACTGCTCTGTTCCAGGCACCTTCTCCTAGGAAGACTGCGAGGGATGCCACCTCTGCAAACTGTGCTGCTGCTGCTTCTTATTTCACTGCTCTGTTCCAGGCACCTGCTCCTAGGCAGACTGCGAATGATGCCACCTCCGCACGAACTATGCTGCTGCTGCTCCCCCTCCAGGAACCTTCTTCTAGGCAGACAGATACCACACAGGACGTCTTACCTTCAAAAGGACCTCGCTCTCATAGAGCACATTGGTGAACCTGAGAGTCTGATTCCAAACAGGATTTCTCCCTCCGTCCGTGTGCGTGTTTGACCTTGCTGTGTTCGGCCCAACCTGGACCAGCACATAAGGGTCTTGCCTCCCTGCACGAGCATCCCGAAGCTCATACAAGGGCGCGTTTTCAGGCCAAAAACTTCTAAGCGGCATCGTTTTGACTTACCAAACGTCTCGGTGTCCTTCAAATCCTTTGCATAATCCACTGCGTCCGCAAATGCACGTGGTAAGTCATATTCGTAGGCACCCGTGTGCCGTGGCCAGCTCTAGCCTTTTATACTTACAGCGCACTTCCAGGAGTCCACTGGCCATTTAAATGCAATTATACCGGCCAACCCGTGGCCTCCTCTACGTCTATACAAGAGTCTTCCAGTTCCACGGATGCTAGGAGGGCAGATGTCGGAGAGCCGAGTAAAGTCAATTAACTTTATAACGAGCGTGTATACTGTTTTAACAACTCCCTGTGCACGCATGAGCTATATCCTATGAAAGGTACCGGAACTGAGCTTCCATGAATGATCGAGTGACACTCAGGAAGCTGCAAGCCGGCACTTACCAAGTGCCTAGGCCTTGGCCTTGAAAGGGCATTCTCAGCCGCAGCTAGCCCAAACCACTTCAACATCAGCTCAAGTGGCCGGTGCCCCTATTGTTATGATGCAGGAAGCCCAGTGGGCTCTGCGGCTTGCTTGCATGATGGTGGTGGCATAATTCATTCCGGCCTGCTTCCTGACAGCTTGACTGAGCAATATAGCAGCAGCTTCGCTTATCCAGATGAACTAGAGCGTGAAAATGAGTATTAACTGCGCACGTCCCGGCTGAAGAGCTCATTAGCGATCTTATCAAGAGGGTAACTTCCTGCTGCTCTAGAGACACGTTATGGCCACAAGACGTACAGTCAAACCCCACACTAAGCCATCATCATAGAAAAAACAGCTCTGGTGAGATCCTGAGACCTATCCAGCTGTCACCTAAGGCTCAGCCTAATCACGGAGGCTACGCCATGGCAGCATATAACAAACAAACAAACAGAAATTTAGGTGCGGCAACCGCAAAGGGCTGTTAGGTCGATACGACCAAACACACCATCGGATGGGTCCAGAAACAAGGGATTCCACACCACCATTCAATAGGAATACCCAAGCATACATCCAACGACGGAGACTGCAAATAGTGCGCATGCAGCAAATCACCAGGAGGAGCTATGCATATACCTAACAGCACCATGCACTCTAAAAGCCAGAGCGTTTGCATCTGCTTGTATGTACTGTAACAAGTATAACACATCAGAACCACATCATGACAAACATGAACATGATCATCCTACGCTGAGAGCAGCATGCAACACCACTCATTGGCAGTTGCAATCCAAACCATGATCTTGCAGCAACAGATGATGGAGTGTATTTTCTGTACAGTCCACTTATAAACTGCTGCACAGTCTGCCCCACGCAGCTGCCAGTGCATTCCATGAACACTTATGCACAACGCTTGCTGCCCCAAACATTTCCCCCTTATCCTTGGATAACCCAGCACTTCCTCACAGCATGTCACAGTGATGCCACAGTGAACGAACTGTACAAAAGCCATGACAGTGACAGGTAGGGTTGCAAGTACTTACATAGAGCATAGCCAACCTACCCAAGAGCGATCATAATAGCATGATATTCTTTGTTTTTTCAATCATGCAGAGAAACGGAAGCTATTTTTCAAACATGCAGAAGAAGCGGAAAGTGTTACCAAATGCCATTGCTCCTGTATACGATCACTGCCACGGCAGTCAACTAGTTGCAATTCCTCACAAAAATAGCCATAACAGGCGCATGCTCATCATAGCACCATATCTGATCTAAGCAACCACTATAGCTCCAATTTTGCCAACTCTGCCACCCCTTGCCACGAAACCAAGCCACGACCTACTCAGTGACACTCAGCAGCTGGCAGACTGCTTACCAACTATGCATAAGAGCCCCGGTGTATCCCATCCACCCCTGTGATGACCCTCATTTCTTTCTGATGTTGCTTCACGCCAATCACTTGCCCCACCTCAAGCCCAACCCTAAACCGCACCTAAGGCACCTCCTCAGGCACTGCTAGAGTCCATGGGTAGGTCCTAGGGGCCTTGTCCAGGCATCCCTCCGGCTCCCAGGAGTCCCAGTGAGGGCTGAAATCCCACCAGCGGATGAGGTAGTAACGCACGCCACGCTCCACCTAAGCAACCACAGCAGCAGCAGGGGGCAGGGCCTGATATTATGCGATCTGCTCTCATCCACACCCGGGGCAGCAGTTGAAAGCAGGCTGGACAGCTTCTGAAACGTTCAACCAAAGACTCATGCCGAGATGGGATGATCTTTACATGAAAGAGGTAAAAGCACAGCTATGTAGCCATGTTTCGTTGTTCTTTGTGACAGTTTGAGGTGCGGGGCCTATGGCACTTTTTGCTATGGCATTTCATGAAATGTAATATGTAGCCATGCAGGCTTTTTGACATGATTGCATTGTTAGCGTGCGGACTTAGCAAACAGTTTAAGCATCATCCCCACCGTAACTGCCGATCAAACTAGATTAAATGCTGTAGCTCGTCCTCTACCCATGTATAACCCCAACGTACTGAACTATGGTGGCTCCTATGGAGCAGCGGCCCCCTACGGTGGCAATCCCTACTCTGGGGCCACATATGGGGGAAGCAGTCACCATCAGCAACCGGACGATAAGCTGTCTAAAGTAAAGGATCCACTGCTCAACGCTGTGCGGTGGGTGAAGCAGAGGTCGCCCAAGGAGAAGTTGGCTTTAGGATGCACTGCGGGGGTTGTGGTAGTGACTGCATTTCAATGCCCAAGGGTCGGTTCAACTCTGAAGAAATTGCATCGGAGCTCATACACAAACCATTCAGAAGCACTTCCCCACATGCAATATCAGCTCACCTTGAACCCCAGGATCTTCTTGATGTAAAAGGGCCCTCCTGCCTTGTTGCGTGCCACCTCATCAGCTGTAGGCTCCCACACCTTTGTTGCATCCTCAAAACCATCATCATCAATGATGACATCATCATCAGCAGCAGCACCAGTCTTAGAAGTTCCTCCTGTACCCTTCCTGCCGCCGCCCCTGACCACCTCCTTCCCACCTCCCACCCCTGGCACTGCTCTCCTGCCACTTCCCTTCCGCTCCTGCTTCTCTGCTACCTCCACACCCCCACCCTTCTGTCCCGCCCTCTGCTTCTTCCCCTGCTTGCTGCCCTCCTCCTCCTCCTGCTGCTGTAGCTGGCGTTTGCCTTTCTCTTGATCTCCGACCTCCCCCACATCCCCCCCAACTTCCCCACAGCTAGTATCCCCGCTCCCTCCAAAGCTCTGCCTCCCCACCTTCAGCAACCCCCCAAGCTTAACCCCCTCATAATCCACCCTGCCACCCCTCCCAAAACCACCTTCCAACCCCCTCTCAGAACCGCAGCTCCTCTTAGAGGGCCGCCTGGTAGCCTCCAACCCCTGCACACCCCCTCCTCCCCCTGCTGCAATCCCTGACGGCGTGATAGCATCAGCATCAGCCCCATCCCTCTCCTCCCCTGCTGCAGCAAGCACATGAGCTCCTTCCTCTCCGTCCCTCTCTTCTACCTCCCCCTCCTCCCACTTCCGCTTCCCCAGCAATGCTGCTGCGTCATCAGCCTGCTGATCTTCGCTTCCCTCTGGCTCCTCACCATCCTGCTGCTGCTGCTGGAACAAGAGCCCAGGTGCCCTAGCAAGGTGCCGGGTCTCGTCTGTCTCATAGTCCTTAGCCCTGAGTACCATTCAGACGGCAGAACATGATCGCAAGAGCAGCAGTTTCTCAACTGGAATGGACTATCCCTGACGGCACCACACCATCCAGACCAAATATGGTAAAGGTGACACACAAACAGATCCATCCGTACATTCTGGCCTTGCAAAGACTCCCCGCTCTTGAAGACAGAAATGAGATGTGCTGCAAGCTCTCAGCCTATGCACTGCCCAATCCCTGCTGCTGTATGCCCATGTCCCTTCCCCTCCTGGTCACCAAGCGGAAACTCCCATCTCTCCCCTTACCCTTCTTTGGTGCGATCCCACCAAACACAATATCTCAATCCATACAACCATGCCGGAGTAATTAGGTCAATTGTATGGAAGACATATAGTTCCATACACGTGTTCCCTGCATGTGTATGTGTGATATAATTGTATCATCCCCAACTCCCCAAGTCCCAACACCCTGTTGCAACTGCTCTTATGGTAGCCTGCATGCAAGACTGCTAGAAACAAGCAGTAGCCATATCAGACCCTCATGCCACCCCCCTCTGTAGCCTTCCCCTCTACCTGAACAAGTGTGCTCGCATCTCCTTAGGGTTGATGTACTCAAGCACCACCGTGTCATTGGGAAACAGCCTCTGCAGGAGCAGCAGGTAAGATATATTAGCCATTGAATTCCTGCTCTTGCTTTCTTAGCTTATCAAGATAAGCAGTGTTTCATACAATATGCCCCTAGGCAAACGACAAGGCATGAGCACCTTTGAATTACAGCAGATTAGCCAAAAGCTCACTTGATCATGGCACAGAACGCCATCCAGGAGTATAGGCATTGATGATTGGCTATTCCATTTGCAGTAGGTTTTGAAGCCTCCAAATCTTATTTTCTTTGCTGCCATACTTGGAGTACCTGGATGATCATAGAATAGCTTTGCTGCATGCGCACTACTCCTAATCCTGGATATACGAAGAGTGGATGGGTAATGATCGACACACTACTTGTATGGACGAGCACAATGAACAGATCACCATCGCATCTATCCCTTCTGCTCCTTTTTGTTTTGTCCCCCGCTCCCTTTTCCTATTACGCCCAGCCCCTCCTTTGCCACCTGCACACCACTCCCCTCCTCTTCCCCCTCCTCCCTGGGAAATGGCAGTATCTTCCTGCACCCCCGTGCCCACTACCAACCCTACCCAGCCACACCCACCTGATCCTTAGCAAATCCAGCCCACCCTCCAGACAACCCCGCTCCACTGGGTCGTGGCAGGTAAACCACCTCCCAGCTCCGCTCCTCCTGGGGCTCATTGTATCTGAAGCTGTCCACATCATGCGTGGTATCGGAGCACTTGAGTGTGACAAGCACCTTGCTCTGATGCCGGTAGCAATCATGGATGCCAGCTGGCAGTTGCATCCAAAAGCCACCAGACACCTGGCTGAAGCTCATGGCCTGAAACAAAGGAGAGAGAAGGCATAAGACCAATCAACATGAAAACTTGAGGTGCGGGGCACTTTGATGTGGTAATATCAACGAAAAACTGGCTTGGTGAAGGACCAAAACAACACCAGTCAACATCTCTGTGGCAGCTTGAGTGCGGGGCAGATGGCATTTCTGCTGTGAGGTGTGAATTTTGATCAGAGTCTGAGGACAGTATCACATGTGAACCATTCAAATAAGTACGGGTACGAGCTGGAATAGGGACTGGACAATGAACCTGGCTCAGAGTGCTGGAGATTGCAAGGCTGGCAAGTATGAGAGACTAGAGAGTGTGCAGTGCACAGGTACCTACAGAACAGTGCCCACAGCGAAAAGCCAATTTAAACGACGACAGTACAGTAAGCATGGCAGCTGCATGTTGTCGAGAGACTGTCAGTACAATAGGCCTCTATCATCCAGCAATATTGACCAGAACGGTTGCAGAAGAAATCCATCATGGCTCTGCTCTTGATAGCAATCACTGAGATGAACATAGCGTTTGCAGAGGTGGTGCTATACCTTGATGTAGGCACGGTGCCCCTCCTCCCGCAGCTCCTCTGTGAACTTCAAGGCAGCTTCTGCTCCTGCATCTGCTGCCAGATCGGAAGCCAGCCCAAGGTTGATGTGCCAACCGCCCCTGCCTCCACTGCTGCTGCCATGGCGAGATGGTGTGCAGGAAGCACGCTGGGAGGCGCGCTTGCTGGGTTGCCTGGGGAATGATAGCCAAGAAACGTTAGGACTGAGGAGACAGGATGCCGGCGAGGAACATGCCGGTGGTCATTTTGGGGAATATGATGAAGGGGTGGGATTTACAGCGTATACCAGCATGCAACAAATTCCTGGGAGGGGTGCGGACCAAGCAGTCACTCTGTGGTCCTCTGAAGGATCATAAGCAGCCTGGTGCTGTGGTGTGCATGTGAGGGCGATATGGTGCAGCTTGTGATGCACCACCTGGAGCTAGTTGAGGTATGGCTGTATGAGCAGGTGAGCAGCTTTACCTGTCCATCCAGTCTTCTTGGATCTCATAGAGGGGTGTTGGAAGCTTGCTGATCCTGCAGGGCACCAGAGGACCTTCAGAATCGGTCTATCCTCACGCAATCTGCTACCGCTTTGCAGTTGTGATATGTGCAGCAAGATCTGCAAGGCCATGCTGAGAGTGGGATTCATAAACAGATTCGACCACTTAGAAACGAGGCCGTTGGTATCAAGGCTGCTTTGGGGCCCTTGGTTTAGGCTGCTATGAACTGCTTATGTCCACTAAAAAACATACCAAATGATCAAGTGTTATCGGACTGGCGTGGCTACTGGCATTCTGCAAGTGATCATGAGTCGCACGTATCACAAGCTGCATGCCCCCTAAACTCACCGTGTACTTTTCCGTGAAGGCTCCATAGGCAGCCTGGGTCTGTCTGTCCGTGGTCGTTTTGGTTTCGGTTTGGGAGGTGGAGCGCTGCAGAGAAACACTCCTCACTTCAAGGATTTATAGTGGGCTGTTGTACAACCAGTGAGTGCGCCAGACTTGGCCTGCTACACGGGCGACACGCAGATGCCACGGCGCACGGTTGTTCGGTAAAACTTTGCAAAATCAACTTACACAAGCAGGTCTGTTTTAACGTCCTTAAACAGTTCCGCCATTCTCCTCTTATTCTCCGCAATCCTTGCTGCTCTTTCCTTCTCGAACTGAGTGAGGTTTTCCGCGTAGCCAGCCAGCACTTCCGGCGCTGGTCTGCATTTGGGTTGTGGCATTGACCTCTCTTAAAAGGCAGATAGTACAGACCCGAAGTCCGGATACAATTCTGGGTGCAAACTCTTGAAGCGAGACAGGAGTTGGAGAAGATGAAGAGAAGATGGGCAACTAGTCGTAAGCAGAAAGCTGCGCTTCTAAGTGCAGCACCATTGAGCGACGTCAAATCAATGGCCACCATGACCCGTCAATGACGCAGGGCTGGTATGGAACATGCATACACCTCAACCGGATTCAAAGTCGATTCAAACAGGCTGCTCCGCAGCCTGTTACCGCCGAGCCTGTAAAGTGAACTAGTAGGGAGTTTAGAACTCGGTGAAGGCAGCTGGATCCCGTGTGTGCGTCCCTGTCTCGTCCAGGGGGCATGCGCGCCAGTTGCAGCGCACAGCTGGTCACTGAGCCATGCAACCGGGTCAAACGACCTCGCAACGTGCACAGCAAGAGGCATGGGCCTGTTGAGCACTTGCGATTGCTTAAGACGGGGTCCGAACGCCTCAGCTTCGTGAACTGCAGAACTTTCGGCAGTGACGATGCTTCGGTACAGAGCAAGCTATCCTCTTACGTCATGCAGCTGTCTCGCCTTGGCGTTGGAGCCTGTGGTGTTGCTGAAAGCAGGATACCGGGTAGTGGATGTCGTAATGTTACGAAGGACTGGCAGTTGATATGGTCCGGGCTGCCAGAGGGTCAGCCACGGCAACATGGGGTGGGCCTGTTTCTTAACTCGAAGTGGTCCCGTTGCCTAATCGACTGGTCTGCTGTCAGTGAGCGAATCCTGGTAGTCCGTGTGAGAATCAGCAGTGGGATAAACGCCTCAATCGTGGTAGCATATTCGCCGACTGATACCGAGTCCACCCCTGAGGAGGTCAAGGAAGCTTTCTACCTGCAGTTGGAAGCTATCTTGGCAGCGCTGCCTTCCAGGGACATGCTAGTCCTTCTGGGTGACTTCAACGCCCAGGTTGGCACTGATCCAGAACCGTATGGGGGTGTTATGGGGCCTCATGGCTTTGGGAAGCAGCAGCCTTCAGGGAATGGTGAGCGACTCTTGCAGCTGGCTGGTGCCTTGAACCTTCGCTTAGCCAACACCTTCTTCAAGCACAGCAATTACCGGACTGCTACTCACAAGATGGTTAATAGAAACAAGCAGGATGTGCTCAGGGTCATCGATTACATAGCTGTCTCCAAGCGGTTCATGTCAAGTGTGACAGACTGCAGGGTCTTTCGCAGCTTTGATACAGGTGGCTCTGATCATAGAATGCTGGTGCTTACGATGCGCCTCCGCTTGTCAGTGGCCAAGCAGCACAGTGCGAAGGGACAGCCAGCACGGCCCTATGACTGCAGCCGGCTGCAGGAATCTGCAGCAACTCAGCAGTGCTTTGAGCTGGCAATGTCTAACCAGTTCAGCCGTCTGGTAGGGGCTCAGTTGCAGAGCGCACAAGACGAATGGACACAGCTAACAGCGGCAGCCAGCCAAGCAGCCCATAAGGCTGGTCTAAACCTCAAGCCTCAGCAGCGGCGCCGAGATTTCGCTATATCCGATGCGACCTTGCAGAAGATTGAGCGGAAACATGCAGCACATGCAGCGGTGCTGTCCTCTCCTAATGATGCTACCAGGGCAGATTACAGGGAGGCCAATAATGCTGCTAGGCGAGCGGTTAAGAAGGATCAGGAGCGGTACTTCAAGCAGCAAGCGCTGTTTGCGGAACATGCTCTAAAAGCTGGTAATCTAGCCGTGTTCCACAAGCATGTCCAGCGGATCTTCAAGGAGCAGCAGGGCAGTAGCTCTGCTGCTCCTACAGCTGTGCTAGGGGGTGCTGATGGCAAGCAGCTGTTCCAAAGCAGGGAGGAGGTGGTGAAGTGCTTTGCTGAGCACTTTGCTGATGTCCTCAACTGCCCTGCCAAGCTCGACCAGCAAATGCAGCAGACCATTGAGGAGTTAGTGCAGAAGATGGAGGCAGGGCAAGGTGCAAACCAGCAGAGTGAAGCAGCAGCTCAGCCACCTACTGTGCAGGAGGTTGAAGAAGCTGTCTTTGCCTGTCGTAATGGGGCAGCTCCTGGGGTTGATGGTATCGCAGCGCCTATGCTAAAGCTCAGTGGGACCATGCTGAAATGGTTGCACAGGGTCATTGTGGCGGTGTGGGAGTCAGGGAAAGCGCCAGTGGAGTGGAAACGTGCACTGTTGGTGGCACTGTATAAAGGCAAAGGAGAGCGCAAAGTGAGAGATAGCTATAGGGGGATAAGCTTGCTAAGTATACCGGGGAAGGTGTATGTCTTGGTCATTTTGGCTAAGATCAGTTCTCATATCGATGCACAACTGCTTGATAACCAGTCTGCTTTTAGGAAGGGGAGGGGCCTCACTGATGCTCTGTTCACCATACGCCAGGTCATCTCTAAGTCTGTAGCATTCGATCAGCCTCTATTCATGGCTTTTGTGGATTTGCGTAAGGCATATGATTCTGTACCGCGAGACACGCTATGGCGCATCCTGCATGTGTACGGGGTACACACAAAGCTGATAGAGTTGCTGATGGACTTGCATACTGGCACACAGGCTGCTGTTAGGATGGGTGGTGTGGTGTCTGAGTGGTTTGATGTGCATGGCGGGGTGCGGCAGGGATGTGTCATTGCTCCCTTGCTGTTCAACATCTACATGGACTTTGTGGTTCGGCAGGCAATGGCTCAGATGCCGGAGGGATGTGGGGTGAAGCTAGCCTATCATGCAGATGGGAAACTTGAGCATGATGGGTGTGGTAGTGGTGGGTGTGTGGAGCTGTTGTCTGTTCTGCTGTATGCAGATGATATGGTGTTGCTAAGTCCCAGCAGGGAGGAGTTGGTGGTCATGCTGCAGGTGATGGACAAGGTTGCTGCTAGTCTTGGGTTGCGCATCAATGCAAGCAAGACTGAGATCCTGTCCATTGACAAGGATTGGAAGGAGGGGGATGTGCCGCCAGTGCAGCAAGGACCAGAGGTGGTTATCAGTGAGGGTGTGGTAAAAGAGGTGTCACAGTTCAAGTACTTGGGAAGTGTGCTTGTGACTGATGGCAGGTTGGATGTGGAGTTGAATATCAGGAGGGGTAAGGCTGTGGGGAGGTTTAAGCAGTTTGAAAAGATGTGGGGTACCAAGCATCTGTCATTGGCTACGAAGGTGAAGTGTTACAAGGCATATGTGTTGCCAATTCTGCTGTTCGGGAGTGAGTGTTAGTCCCTGACCAAAGTGCAATCGCAAAAGCTTGAGCGGGTGCACTCTAGCTGCCTTAGGAGCATCCTGGGGGTCAGGCTGTCAGATCGGCACACCAATGAGCATATCAGGAAATCATGTGGGGTAGCCACCTTGTCAGCATACATCACAGCAAATAGGCTGAGGTGGCTGGGGCATGTGGGCCGCATGGAGGAGGGCAGGTTGCCGCATATTGCGTTGTTCTCTTCATTACATGGTGACATGACGAGGCCAGTGGGTAGGCCTCGCCATACCTGGGAGAAATGCGTGTGTGCAGATCTGAAGGTGCTTGGTCAAGATGAGGGGAGCTGGGAGGCTTCATGTCAGATTAAGAGTGCTTGGAGGAAGAGGTTGTGGGATCTTACGCACCCTTGGGAAAGCCAACGGTTAGTGAGGTGTGTGTGTGTGTGTTTGCCTGCGAAGGACCTGAGGTGCATTCGACACATTGATTAAGTGTCATTCCTCAGGCCGGCAACATGGGCGAACCCACACTTTGACCCGATCATACCGCGTACGGCATGACCCTTCGAAAACCCCGCCCGCATCGGGGTTCGAACTGGCAACTGGTGTAGAAGGCGCACTAAGCAAGCTATTGATAAGCATGTGGAGCGCTATGTGGTGCCTTTCAGTGGCTGGGAGGATGGTGGTTCACCAGTACCTAGGTGGTGGGAGCCACCTCCAGCCCCTACTAGGGTGGTGCTTGATCCTGCTGCCTCCCCGCCACCCATGTGTGATGGAAGTGGAGCAGGTTTTGGGTTTTAGTGGTGGTGTTTGTTTCCCCTTGGTGTGCACGCCGTTGCATCTAGCCTCAGCTTGTGTGTGGCAAATCCACCATCGGTTGTGTGGCTTCGTGATTGTGATCAGGAGCCTTGTGTTTGTGGCCTAGGTTTGTTTGGCCATTGGCATTGCTGGTCTTGCGTTTTGATTGATGATTGATTGCTCCGCAGCCACATTTCAGGCTCACTCACTCACTTAGTCCGCTCATTCCACGCCAGAGTTGGAAGCTCGGCCATCTAGCAGGACAATTCCGAAAGTTGGGATCTCAATGTAAGGGAAGATCGGACAACTTGCCCTTGTTGCGATGGTTGCCAATCAGTCATACTGCTTCCTGCATGTCGTGCAAGCTTGCTGGCAAACCCCACCTCAGATCTCCCACTCCAGAAGAATATCATGCTGACAACACCAACAGCACCAACAGTCTACCAGGTTCGCATGCCGGAACACTCGTTGCTGTCCATACAACTGCCGCGAGAGTCTATACAACTGCCTCTAGGGTTTGCAGGGATTGTGTTTCTGTTCGCAACTTCCCTAGGGCAGTTGAACTCCGTCATGCAGTCTCATTGCATGGAATGCGAAGAGGATGCACACTGTAATTTAGAAGTCCGAATGGCGTTCCGCATGATCAAACTAGATTAAATGTTGTAGCTCGTCCTCTACCCATGTATAACCCAAACGTACCGAACTATGGTGGCTCCTATGGAGCAGTCCCCCCCTATGGTGGCAATCCCTACTCTGGGGCCACATATGGGGGAAGCAGTCACCATCAGCAACCGGACGATAAGCTTTCCAAAGTAAAGGATCCACTGCTGAACGCTGTGCGGTGGGTGAAGCAGAGGTCGCCCAAGGAGAAGTTGGCGCTAGGATGTATCGCGGGGGTTGTGGTACGGACTGCTTTTCGATGCCCATTGCTTTTATAGTTTACAGATAATGATCAGGGAACATTACAGGCACTGCTTGTGCTGTGGCGAACAATCGAAGATCACGACACCCTCTTCGTTCTGGCCGAGATGGCACACTTTGTCGGCATAGGTTTACTGGGCTTCAAGATCTTGACAAAGAAGTCTGTGGCAGGTACATACAAAGATCCTGCACGCAATCAACAGCAGCTTGGCTTTGCTGAGCATTTCGACACTTGCAGGCCTCTCACTGCAGACACAGATCCTAACTGCCCTTTTCCTGGGCATCAGGCTGTACTGCAGGTAAGCATCTGCACTTGCTCCTGTCTGTTGCAAGCAGCCTTCTTATCACTCTGGGTGGATCCTGACCTAAGAAATGCTGTCTGTAGTTTCATGATGGAGTATGACATACATACAGTCCTAGATGGTCTGACCTTGGTGGCCACAGGGACTGTTTTGTATGCCATGATCGCAACATCAGTCAAGAACACCTACCAGTCAGACCTGGACAGCGTAAAGTTCTACTTTGTGGTAAGTTGCAGATGCAGGTCATCCCTCCACTGCTTGCTTTCGGATTGCTCCAACTGCCACTCCCACCACCTGCCTGCAGGTGACTAAGCATTGCAATGTACCATCTCCCCTTTTCCTGACTCATACACAGGCACATTTGATCAGATAATGGCAGCATTCATATGCAGCAGTTTTGTGTTTCATGCACAGAGCCTAACGGTGGTGTCTCCCCTGCAGGTGGTCCCGTGTGTCATTGCAGCTTGCTTGGCACATCCCTACACAAGCCACTGGTTATTCTTCCGGGTACGGCTGGGCCTGTAAGATGTAGAGGAGGTTGCAGCGCAAATGCAGCTAGGTGCAGATGTCATGCGAGGTTGGGGTGTGGGAAGACGGTAGCAGCCAGCAGCAGGAGGGAAAGCAGAGGGCCAGGCAGGAGGACTGTGTGAGAGGAGCACATACAAAAATGGCAGCTGGGGCAGATTGTGAGGAGCCATGAATGCAGTTCAGCACATGGTGAATGCAGCATGTGAAGGCTGGAAGGAGCATAACACACATGCATTGCAGTTAATTCCTTCAGGACAGGCTGCAGCTTAGGCTGCGGAATGAACTTGTGGCTGGGTAACATCCAGGAAGCAGGGGCAGACGATAGACTTATTGAAACTAGACTGTGAAACTGCAGCATTGCTGGGTATATAACGGGGATCAGTGGGTATGAGCAGGTCCTGGGATTGACACAGAGTTGTTGGGCTTTGGACAGAGCGACTAGGGGAGGGAGTTTCAGACCAGCACACTGCTTGAAGGCCATCATGCAGAAGTAGTCACAATCCTGCTGCTTTTGACTTGTGTTATTGGTAAATTGCGTGTTCCTGGGTGTTAGGCCCTGGCCCCACATGACAATTGCTGACGATGTTTCAGATGATGTAAGGTTTGGTGGTGCAGACCCCTGACAGTAGGTCTGTTCCACAGTGGTACTCACAGTGAAATCCTTGTTGTCATGCCATGTCCAGAACATGCTTTTGGTCCTGCATGTTGATATCTTGCCTGCACTTGATGCACTTCACTGAACCAACCAAACCCACTGTGTGCTGCCTGCAGGTGATGTGGGCAGTGTGTGTGTACATGGAGGCAGTATCAGTGCTCCCTCAGCTGCGGATGATGCAGAACAGCAAGGTAGTAGAACGCTTCACTGCGCACTACGTCTTCTGCTTGGGGCTGAGCCGCTTCTTCAGCTGTGCACACTGGATCCTGCAGCTGCTTGAGGGGAACAAGTACCTTCTGAACGCGCTTGGCAGCGGCTTGTGGCCCATCATGGTGCTGCTCAGCGAAATTGTGCAGACGTTCATCCTTGCAGACTTCTGGTGGGTACGGGAGGGGGGCTTGAGGCGAGGGGTGCTTGGTGGGAACTTCAGCATGAGCTGGTGCCTGCAGGCAATTAGTTTGGAAGGGGAAGGGGTGTATCATGGGGGAAGAAGGTATTACTGAGGGGGTGTAGGGGAGGTTTATGGGATATAGGAGGGGTTATAGTAGCTGGGTATGTTTGGGTGTTGTGCTGTTGAGTGTAGAGGCTGAAGGGCTTGCCTGTGCCTGCCAAACTGGAAACAGGGGGTAGGTTCTGTAATTGCAAGGCACATTGTTCCTTTGTTCTTGAGGAATCAGGGTACGAGCGTCATAGGAGCAGAAGAGCAAAAGTATGTGTCAAGTGAGCTGGCAAGGCACTGATGCTTTCAGTTGCAGGAGTGAGGACAGCAATGAGCAGCAAGGTGGTCTAGGACACATAAGCAGGCAGCTCTGATCTGTGGCCACTGGGGAGTACAGGCACACTTAGTTGGGTTAAGTTCAGTGCTTATAAAGAAGTACTGCAAGCAGACAGTTGAATATGCTTAGAATTTCTTAAACATAGGTCGAGGATCCACAATGCTTCCCGTACATTTTTAAGTCAAGAGTGGTACCGTTACCTTTTATCACATGTCATGGTATGCCATAGCTTAAGTGCCATAGGGAGCAAATGATAGGGAGCAGAAGTATGTATCTATGCATGAGACAGATCAAATGCAAAGGCCTCAAACCATGCAGCACCCACCAGCAGTTGGAAGTATGTATGTAGAAGAAGTGAGCGTGTGGAAGTGGCGTGCTTGATGGGCAGCTATCAAAACATACCAGCTAAAAGAATATAGAGGGTTGCTAGTGTAACATAGGCAGAGAGCAATCTCGGAGATGCTAGCCAGGAGGCGCGTAGGCATGCATATGCAAAGATGGCGCTCATCTATATATGTGGTGGCATTAAGCATGCAGCATCTGGTTGCTTGGGTCTATGGGGTATCTGAAGCCGTTGCTATGACTCGTGCTGCAGCTTTTTCTACGTGAAGTGTTATGCTAGTGGAGTGGGCCTATCCCGGGGCCTTCTGGGCTGAATCGGGTGCTCCAACGATGAAGATGCTATTGCTAGGGGAGTTGAAGGACTGTGCACTGACTAGGGTGGTATATGTGCTATTTCTTTTTTGCAGCTTCTATTATGTGAAGAGCTATGCCCAAGGGACAGGTATTGTCAGGTTGCCAGTGGGCATTGTCTAATTGAGCTGCAGCAGCAAAAGCAGCAGCAGCAGCAGTAAGAGGCCTCTATGCCCGGCGGCTGGATGTGAGCAAAGGGGCTGGAGCGGGCAGTTGCTGGCAGGGGCAGCAGGAGTAGGTTGTAGCAGTGTAGCAGCGTGTTGAGAGGGAGATGTGGATGATGGCGCTTGTGGCGTGGTGGATGTAGCACCAGCATGTGCATTTTGCAAATGGATGTGGATTCTTGTCCTAAAACCCATGCAATCGATACTAATGGTTCAAGCGGTATGTAGCGACCTCTGCAACCATGTGGGTCTGGAGCACGCAGTTGTAAATACAAGTCATACACCGGTAGGCTTCTGAGATGTTTGGTCTCAGACTCACTAAGCCTGGATAGTTGCAGTGAACCAATGCTAATGGATCAGGTCCTAGTGGGAATGAAAGAGCAACGGTCACGGAGAGGGGTATTGATGATGGGCACTGCTGTTTTGCAGCTTGCTTGATACATGTAACAGATAGATCATCACTCATGGTACTAATCAGAGCATTGCCGCTCCACCAGGTGGAGTGTCAGGGACCAGCCCCATGCTCTTCCAGTCCGGATTTTTCTGCAGTCACCTGTCTAACCTTGTTCTTAGGCTCCAGCTACATGTTCCTGTGCTTGGCGGGTAGGACATCCGGTTGATTGACCAGCACGCACTTGAGTATAGTAACCACAGACCATGTGTAAAGCTTGCACATTACTATGTGCAGGACTGCAGTGATAGGCCAGTCGTCAGGTGATTGAAACGAAGTGCTTACTAGTCCTTGACAGACACAGCCATACGGAAGACGGCCAGACCAACCCATAGTTACCACCTAGTGTACCACACATACAGGTAACAGCCCACAGATTACAGATTACAAACCATGGCCCCACACAGGGGGCCCTCGTAATGGAGCCAAACTAGGCTCGCTCCAGTGGGCATTTAACATAACATAACAAACATTTAAGGTGTGGCAACCGCCAAGGGCTGCTAGGTCGAACCGACCAAACACACCATTTAGACTCCGAAACCACACATACAGGTAAACAGCCCATACAACCCTGAACCCTGAATGCATCTACCAGCTAACGAACGTGCAATAAGTGTGCTAAAGCCGAACACAACGTGCCTCCAATAACATAACAAACATAACAAACATTCAACACAACAAAATTCACCAGTTCACAACTGCCACTCAATGAAGTTCCATTCCGACGCAGTTCCCAGCCCCTACATTCCATTCCGAGCTACCACCATTCCGTTTCTTGCAACTTTGGGCTGAGTGGTCTTGCACATTTCCCAACAGGTTTTGCTTGATCCCCCTCTCATGAGAAGCAGGAACACCAAGAGCTGGTTCTTCTATTACGGCACAGTCAGCTGCAGAAGCTCAGTATGTAACCACGAACAGCACCACCTTCGCTTTAGCACTGCATGACAGACCCCTGTTTTTTTGTCCGCCTTCTCCCCTGCTTTGATATCTGTACCCAACCTCCGGCACCGCTGGTCACCTGCAGTGCTGGATCTCATCAGCTGGCAGCTGGTGAGCTGCCATGTGCGTGACTTCTGATTCTCTAATTAATTGAGTGCAGCGTGTATATTGGCAGAGCACTGACTGACACTGGACCGAGTGCAGCAAGCAGCTTGCCATAACCGGCTTTCAATAACCTCAGGCGCTAGTGGCAGCTGACCCCCTGCAGCATACAAAAACACAAGTGCCTCGGTCTCTTGAATGGTCCGGCAGCCTTGGCTCTCTAGCGAGTGGTCTTGCATCCCTTTGTCTCAGTTTCTGCTCTCTACATATCAAAAACTGATCGGAGGATAATGTTGGCGCTGCATGGCCCTGTGCAGTGGATCCATCTCAGACAACAACACAAGTGCACCAACTGGGGACTGCTCATAAAAAGCCAAATGGAGTTGCACCATAGGCCCTGAACCTTACATGAACATCCTTCAGAGATGCATAAACATCCTCTGGGGCCAGTAAATTTGTTACTTTTAACCCACCACAAGATTTCTGTCTATCTTTTAGGGTTTAGGGTTTAGTGCTGCTACACCCCACCCTAAACCCTACATCCTAAGCCCTAAAAGCCGTATGTTAAAACGTTCATTGGTGCGTTAGATGTAATGTAAGCCCTGAGAAGGTATGCATGCAAGCGGATGATGATTCCAGGGATAGGGAAACATCACACCTGCTGCTGCAATCACAGACAAGGCCATTCTCATCCCACTCTTGAAGCATACTCATATAAGCCCCCTCATACGAACCTTTAGATGCTCTCTCAGCATTACTTCTTGCAGCTAGCTTCCAAAGGGGTGCAGCACCCCTGCCTTTTCACACAATATGAAGCTGGAGCATCTAGAACTCAACCACTCCAGGTGATCATCCCGCTCCATTCCTAACCCATCCTGGAAGTGTGTCCACTGCTTGCTCTCCTTTTACGACTCCAGTGCTTTACTTGTTGTTGCATTGTCTACTTTCTTAAATGGCAAGAGTGCATACCATCAAAACATACCACTACCAGCAGCAGCAGCAGCCCGAGCAGCAGCATGGCCACCACCACCATCTTCAACAGTGACAGCCACCCCCATCTACTCCTAACCACACACCAAAACATCCTACCTTCTGCTCATCTCCTGCCCTCCCCTAACCCCCGGCCTCTTAGACCCGAAACCCCTGGCTGAACTGCTTTCTTTACGTTGGCAGGGTCTGCAGCCAACGGATCCAGCCAATCACCTAGCAGCAAACCCCTCACAAAAGGTTGTGCCCTTTCACCTTCTGCCCTCCCCTTCCTTTAAGCCCCCACTCCCCACCCCACTGACCCCTCACCCTCCACCCCTCTAACCCCTCACCAGAAGTTATGCCACTTCTTGCTGTCTTCATACAATGCCATGGCCTCATCCAGTGTAGGCTGTGCACCAATAGCTCCTGGCTTGGTGCATGTGAGCGCCCCAGTGGCAGCAGCAAACACAATGGCCTCCTTCACCTTGGCAGGGTCTGCAGCCAGACGATCCAAACCACCAGCCTCTAGGAGCTGCAAGAACAGGAGAAGCAGATAGGGGATGGTGAACAGGAGGTTAGCTGGGTGGGGAGTGGGGGGTGAGGGGAAGGAGAGGGCAGAAGGTAGTGGGCTCCTTCACTTTGGCAGGGTCTGCAGACAGCCGATCCAAACCACCAGCCTCTAGCAGCTGCAAGAACAATGAAAGAAGAGGGGGGTGGAGAGGGGTTAGCTGAGTGGGGTGCGGGGGATTAGGGAAAGGCGAGAATAGAAGGTGGGCACCCTTAAGTTACTGTACCCTGTCAGGGTCTGCCGCCAACCGATCCAAACCACCAGCCTCTAGCAGCTGCAGTAAGAAGAGAAGCAGAGAAAGTTGGAGATGGTTAGCTGAGTGAGGGATGGGGAGGGTAGAAGGTGGGCTTCTCTACTCTGGCAGGGGCTGCAGGCAATTGTTCCAGACCACCAACTTCTAGCAGCTGTAAAACAGGAGAAGCAGACAGAGGAAGGTAGAGACGGCGTTGGCTGGGTCTGGTGGAGAGTCGGGGGTTTAGGGGGAGGGAGGGCCAAAGGTTGTGGATGAATGTGCCTTGAGAGTATATGAGCATGTACATTGGGCAGTTGTAATTGCTCATGCTTCACATAAGCCTCAATCCAAAGGCCCACGCTACAAGGTGAAACCTCAATCAGCTCAGGGAGATACAAATGAGCACAAGTGACCTCGAGATGTAATAACTTGCCTTGACTTAGTGCCTGTAATGGGGGAACAGGCCCCGAACATATCCAGTGCTCAACGCGAGTGACTGAAATTACAGCAAAGAAGGAGCTCGGCCAATGATGACCACCATGTATCCCCCAAAGCCACAGTACAAAGCCACATTCAGTCAGCCCAGGCAACCTCCCAATAGCCCTGCTGTCAAATCCACACCAAGAATGTGTTCAAGTGTGACTAAGTGCTACCATACCTTATACACAAAGCCAGCAGTAAATGCATCCCCAGCCCCAGTGGTATCTGCAACGTCAATCTTGAAGACAGGCACAAAGCCTGTGTGCTCGCCCTTGGTGCTCCGGACGCAATAAGCAGCTCCCTCCTCTCCTGCAGTTACTAGGACAGCAACCGCATTGGGCAGCTTGTCTGCAACCTGCAGTGCAGCAATGACACCATCAATATATTTCGCAAGAGTGCCATAATCCTCGCACCTCAAGCTGTTACGACAACAGGGAGACGGAACAACATACAGAATTATGACGCCACACAGCAGTTTAGCCCTCTTTTCCAGCTTGGGCACAGCATCTGTGGTTCCCCTTTAGTATCATGATGGTGCCAAGCTGCCAAAAGGCTATTCCAGCATACCCAAGCTCGAGGCACCTTGAGAAATGCAACCTTGACAACATTTTTCAGCCATTGGGTCATAGGATAGAGAGCGATGAGCTGGCCCATCCACAAGGCCTCAATGCAAAACATCCTCTTGCTAAACCCTACTTGGGATGGTCAAACATACACTAAGCTAGAGGCAGCACTCTTACCCCTTACTTAGACCCAGTCTAATCCAGCGAGGAATCAACTTCGTTCCAACATGATAGAGCGAACCGTTGGGGGTACATAAGGTCGAGGTCCAACTTGGTGTATGAACACACTGCGCGTGTCATAAAATGCCATGAATTGGCATCACAAGCATTGATCTTGCTCCCAGTCTCGGTTTTCCCAAAACCTACTAACGAACAGGTTGGAATGATGCTGCGGGTGCTGCCCGGTCCAAGGGCTGTGCAGTGGTCTTACTCATACATAACCATTGGGGGGATGGAGGTGGGGAGTGTGAGTTGGGGAGGGAGGGAGAGATTGGGGGAGGGGGGGCATCGCACCCTCCGACCAGACCCAACTTGCCCACCAAGGATGTGCAGTGATCTATCTCATACACAACCATTGGCGTTGTCTTTGGGCACAGACTTACCGCACAGGGGTTGATGAGTGCTGTATCAAGCTTAATGTCATACAAGTACTCCAGGTCAGCATCTGAGATCTTCACTATATCAGCTTTGTTCAGAAACTCGATGATCACGTCCTTAGCACCAGCCGCATCCTGCACGATAATCACAATAAGCATGTTGACCACTGCCGGCAGAGGTTCAAACTGGTGGAATGATGTTCAATGTGTTTCCTGGTTCTATCTGTGTTGGTGGCTTTGCCCCCTCCTTGCGGTGAGCTGTGGCACCGCACGCATGTCGATGGATTTGCCAATGTAAGATCTATGCAACAGCCATTGGACTTCAGTGTCATTTGCTCACGTGGGATGCTGGGTGACAGAGGCATATAGCACAATCAGCGTCTTGCATAACTGGTGTGGTCTTCAAATCAGAAAACCATGGGCTGAGATGACATTGTGCAGAATGCAGTACAGTACTTCACTGTGCACTCTGTGGAAAGCCGCAACTGCAAGCCGTAATCACATGGGGGCACGCTCTTTCTACCTAATCGTCGATCAATCAATTAAAACGCATGGCCAGCTATGCCAATGGCCAAACAGATCCAGGTCATAGACACAAGGCTCCTAATCATACAAAACAATAACTTCTAACAATGTTTCAAAAGCAATGGAAAATGTATGCATCTGCACAGCTGCACAGCCTAAGTAACTGCAGACCAGCAGATTCAATGCTGTTGTTCAAAATCAATGCAGATTCCCTGTGTTCTCTGGGCTTCCACATGGAGTGCTCATGGAGGACTGCCACCACCACCATCACTAAAAAGCAAAGCAAGCCACTGCTAGACTACTAAAGACTCTGCTTGCAACGAAGGGCCTTATGCAGCGCATCACGGATCCCTGGCACAGGACCAATTAATCTAAACTACAAAACTGCCTATGCGAAAAGATCACTCAAGACCATGCAGCACATGAATCCTGATGCCTGGAGTCAAAAAACCTCATGCCAGCCATTTATATGGACACCCCCTCATACAGGTGGACCACTTGACCACACAGAACAATGCAACACAAAGATGAAGGTATGACAGCGAGCACAACAAGAGGGCTTCTGGCACAAAAGCTGTTGTAGAAACAGTTGCACGCTGCTTGTAAAGCAGAGCATACAAAATCCATTAAGCTACATCCTTTTCATTGGGCACCCCTCCCTCACCTCCCAAAACACGGGTCTCCAGTTGACGTCCACCAGGAGTTTGGTCTTCCCCTCTTTAGCTGCTGCAGCTGCTGCTTCGAAGGCTTCTTTGGTCTTAGGGTAAGCTAAGCCCAAGGTACCAGTGACAACAACATCTGCACCCTGCAAAGCATAAGCAACCATAGCAAGGAGATCTGCATTGCAGATGCACTTTGTTGCAAAACACATTCCTATGTTCAATCAGTACAGCAGCAAGAAGTTCAGCGACTTCCCAGTTTGGGCTAAATGGCCAGTTTGGCTGCAGAGGACTACAGGGCAGAGGGATTTTGATGTGCAAGCACACTCCTTGTCTGCCTGCGCCCCTCCCTTTGCTAGCCGCACACCGACCATGCTCCTGCCCACCCACCGCCGTAAACAGAGCCGCCGAGGATGCAGTGCCAGCAACGCACGTTCAGCCACGTGGTACTGTTGGAATCAGCACCCTGACCCCTAGCAGAACTTGTATGGCAGGATTGCATGAAGAATGCACTGGAGGGGTACAAAACGGCTCTGGCAAAGCCAGCCAGCCTGAGAGCTGCTCATGTATTGCAGCACTTGCCCATAATACATTTTATAATCTACTAAAGTGGGTACACAAACCTGTCTGGAGCAAACCTGGAAGCAGAGGTTCAAGGATTGGCCAGCTGGCAACTTTCGAGGACGAGATCCAGGTACAAGAGATTTGGTCTTGCTAGTGCCTGTTGTTTTACGGTTTAGCTCTGGCATGCTCGATGCTTTTAAGCTAACAGCAATGTGGCTCTGTGGCGAAAGCACACAGCAGCTACCCACCTTGATCTTGTCCATGGGCATGTGGTCCTTGTCCAGGAAGCAATCACAGTAATCTTTGGTGTTGAGGCCAAAACCGGCGAAATGCCTGTCATTGGTTACGCTGCGCTCAACGTAGACGTCTCGTGTAGGTGCACCTAGCCTCTGAACGGCGCTTGTGTCCATTTCACGATCTGCGTGCAGATAGAATTGAGTTGAAATGGCATGCTGGCCCTTAGGCATAGATCTCCTAGAAGGATGTGCCATGACAGATTGAGGGGTTTTAAGCTTACGTCACCCCATAGTGCGGTAGCACTAATGGTGCGTTGATGCTCTGGCAATTCGCAATTAGGAGAGCTTTCACAATGCACGCTGTCCAGACTGCACCGCACAGAACTGTCCTTGTGCTTTAAACATGACAAGCACCAATTGTGGTACCAATGACAGTAATAGAGCACCTCAGCAACTTCCGACAGCTGAAGACCACCAGCTGAAGGTTGACTGCGCTGCTGATATGACCAAGGGGTCCTCCATTGTAAGCAGAGTGCAAGCGTGGGTGGTATAGTAGGTATCTGTCAATGCAGTATGTTCGGTTGTTGCCCACCTTTGATCAGGGTCATAAGCTCCTCTCCCCTATCATCCTTGCCCAAAGCTGATACAAATAGCGTGGGAGTGCCCAGCTTGCTCAGAGCAGTTGCCACGTTCAGCGGTGCACCACCGGGATAAGGCGTCCAGGATGTGACCTTCTCACGAGGAACACCCCGGTCATTGGCTAGGAAATCTACGAAACGTGGGGAGCTTCCGTTCACATTGCACGCGCAAGCACTTGCCAGTGCCTCAGCTGTATGTATGTGGCTTGTTAACTCCGGGACAGCTGTAATACACTTGAGCTAGTCCTGCTCAGCAACTGTACGTACCAAATAGGGCCTCGCCCACGCATACGACCTTGGGGGATGTGCTTGCGCTATCTGCTGCACCAGCTCCCAGCAGGGACACAAAGGATTGGCGACTGCGCTGTATTAGCAGCTGAGGTGCTTGCTGCCGCCTAGCGCAGGAGCGTCTCTGGGTCCCCCACGTACGCGTCTGCCCGGCAGCAAGCATCGCTCTCTATCAGTTTTCAGTGCGCTGACGCTTAGAAATGACGGACAGCCTGACGGCTCAAAGTTAAATTTCTTTGCTGAAACGGGGTTCTGATCGACTCTTCCGGCCAAATTTACAAAGCAGTTGCGGTAGCGGAAGATCTGTCACACGTCAAAGCTGTTGGGAGACACAGCAAAGGTAAGGCTGCTTTTTAACACAGCATTTGGTTCAGGCCCCGTGTGTTGCTTCCGCACAAACTGGCCGCGGCAATGCCCCAGATTGCATCATACTCGGGACGCTTAACCTGAGTCACCAGGCGGTACTGTCTCACTCAGGTGCCACAATATGAATCCAGCAAGCCTGGCTGTCGAGATTGCACCATGTCCAAGCGCAATCCACTTGCACCGCGTGAGAATGAACGTCCGATCTGCTCCCAGTGTAGCTACCCGTTCTCACCATTCTGTACTTGCCTGTTCCCTGTAAGGCATGCTTTGTGTGCGGCAAACTAAGGCTCAAGCCTGTAGCTCCTCAGATTCAGACCTGACCAAGATATGCGGTGCATATACAGTGAAATATCCCTTGCTTAAGCTCCGTAAGTGACGAGAAGCCAAGGGACGCACCCATGCCTTCATCGGCTAAGCCCACTACCAGGCGGTCTTCAAGACTGGCAGCCAAGGATGCAAGGTCGGTACTACGAGCTCACCAAGCCATCATTCCTCGAGTTCTTCCTCATTGTACCAGCTGCTATGCAGCCGAGTGATCACCGATGCAGCTGACGGGTCCACACTGCAATCCCCCAAGCGGGGCAGCACCTTTCCTATTGAAGTCCCTCCCTCAAAAAGGGCAAAGAGAGAAGACCGAAAAGAGCTAAAGGAACTAGATGTCAACGCTCTGCCCACTGATGAGCCCATTAAGGCAAGCAACAAGAGTGTGCTTGGGTTGCTTTTTGCTACAACATATGTCAGCAACTCAACAGTTACTTTGGTATGCCTACGGCAACTTCTAGGCTAACAGTGCCTTCAAGACCTTCAAGCGTGCAGATAGCATGTGCAGCACGTGTCCGCCATGCAGTCTACATAACCTCTGTAGGCATGGGGGATTCACCGCCATCCACTGAAGCCCAGGGGGGATGGAGTGCAACATAGAAATCAATGCTCTGCCCTCCACAATCATGTTCACAAGGCTTGCTTTAGGGGCATGTTGAGCCTATACGGCTAGCAGCAACACACACCTTGCAACACCATGGGAACAAGCAGTACATGTGCCAAATCATCTCCCTGTGATGCTTTACATGGGTGTCACGTACTGTGTGCCTACAGGTGAAAGCTGCTAGGAACAAACCATCAAAGTCCACTGCCAAGCAGCTTGTAGGTCCTACACGAGCTCTTGAGTCTCAGAAGTGGGCCCAGGGCTACAAGGCTGTAGCAGGGGTTGATGAAGCCGGCAGGGGACCCCTAGCAGGCCCAGTTGTAGCAGCTGCTTGCATCATATCTGAGGACTGTGACATCCCTGGCATCAATGACAGCAAGGTGATGACAGAAGAGGATAGGGAGCAGGTGTACAACTTGTTGATTACCTCACCACATGTGCAGTGGGCAGTGTAAGTGCTGAACAATCCAGCAGCTGGAAGGGATGCCCTTGCCTTCAGATGTGGGAATCTTCTTTTGAGTTAGTGTCTCAGCTGCCGGGGTGTGAATGCTTCACGAGATTGGCTGCCTTAGAGGCGAAGCAGGAAATAAAATTGTTTGAGCGTCGCTGCAGGCCAAAAAGTGCAGGCATACAATTGGGTTATAGCTTGCCCATGCCCTCATAGGCAACCCAACAGCATGAACTCACCACTCTTTCTCTTTCCTTTTCTAGCAAATTGTAATCCTGCAGGGATTGGTGTGCTATAGCTGTGTTTCTTGCTTTCATAAAGCCCCTGAAGCTCTTGCTGCCGTGTTCAACAATCGTGTTGTCCCATGCTTTTCACAGGTCAGTTGTTGACCATGGCACCATAGACACCATCAACATCCTCCAAGCAGCCCTGCGTGCCATGCGCCAATCTGTGGAAGGCTTGGCTGTAGCAGCTGACTATGTGCTAGTGGATGGGAACAAGGTACCGCCTGGGCTCCCTCCCACCTGTGAGGTGCAGACTGTGGTGAAGGGAGATGCCACCTGCTATTCTATTGCAGCAGCATCCATTATAGCTAAGGTGAGCTGAAAGCCCTAGTTTGGACCTGGTGAAGTTGTGGTAGGCGCCTTGTGCTTTACGTGGCCCATGCATGTACTCTAGCATGTGGGTGGGCACACCCCATCTGTTGTGTTGCAAAAGCTTTGGGGTGCTGCTTGTCCAGCTCTCCAGATCAAATGACGACCGGTACCTGTCAGCTTTAGAACCAGCAGGGCATAGCAGGTTCTGTATGCAAGTGCCATCAGTAGGTGTGTGGAAACCAATTTGAGTAGCCTCTTGAGCGCATATTCAGCTGCCGGGCATGCATGGAAGAGTACACACAGCTGTTTTTAAGTTTGTGCCGTCAGCTGTTCTCCATGGGTGAGACATGCTACGAATGTGGTGGAACTTGCTGGCCTGCGCTGGCTTTGTGGGGTACCCCTGCGGCAGTCTTGTGGGAGTGGAGAAACCTGCTTAGAAGAACTTTTAGCCGAGGCTAGACCACGGTCCACCTCGTTCTTGGTGGATGTCCACAGAAAGCAGTTTATCATGCAGCAACACATGCTCTTCTTAGGGGTCATATACGTGAATCTGGCTTTTGTGTAGATTGGCGTCCCTGTGACACTTACATTATTTCCTAGTGCAGTCCCTAAGGCACCATCGACAATTTGATGATCAACAGATCAGCCGTTAAGTGATTCCTTAGGGGCTTCACACCTCAGTCAGGGCCTTGTGAACTTCATGGCACATGGTTATTTACCCTAGACTAGAGCAGTACTGTACTTTAGTAGCAAGCTCTTTTGCACTCAATGCATTGCGTTGGCTGCTGTTGCTGCTGCAGGTAACACGTGATCGTCTGATGTATGAGCTTGACAAGCAGTACCCACACTACGGCTTTGGCCAGCACAAGGGGTACGGTGTTCCTGCCCACATGGCTGCGATTCACAAGCATGGGCCATGTGAGGTGCACAGGCGCTCCTTTGAGCCTGTGAAGAGCATGCTGGGATGGAGCAGGGAAAAAGCCACGGCAGATACCGCCCAGGATGATGGGATAGGCGCACAGCAGCAGGGAGGCAGAATAGAGGAGGGGGGGAAGCCGGAGGCGGCGGAGCGTCCGCCGAAGATCAGGCCTCAGAACAAGGAGGGAGGTGCAGCACATCAGGGGAAGCGGAGGGGAAGGGGCCAAGGAGGGGAGAGAGGTCGGGGCAAGAAGAGTAGGTCCAGAGTGGAAGTGGAGGTTAAGGTCATGGGAGAGGGGCCTGGAGGGCTGGAAGCAGGGCAAGATGGGGGGTTGGTCCAGGAGGCGTTGCAGGGGGGGCAAACAGGCCACACATGGCAGCAGGTGGCTGGGGAGCTGGTGGCTGGGGAGACACTGACATGCCCGCAGGCACTTGTCGAGACAGCAATTGAGATGGGTGGCATTGCTGGAAGGAAGAAGGTCAAGGAAGTGGCTGCTGCTGGGGTGGCTCCAGAGGATGGGGATGTGAAGGGGGGTGGTCTGAGGGCACCTGAGCTGGTGGATGATGCTCATGCTGAAGCAGGGAAAGGACCTGCTGCAGCAAGCCTGAAAAGGCGCAGCAGTAAGAAGGTCAAGAGGGGCAAGCAGTAGGACCACAAGTGCTGGAGGCTGATGTTTGGAAGCTGGAGCAGTGTGGTAAGAGAGGCATGTTACAATTATCCAGATCCAGCTCATTGGCAGGTCAGCTAAGATAGGTTGCAAGCTTGGAATATACTGTTAGGACTCTGTGGCTATGTACAGGGAAGTTTACAAATTGTAGCTGCTATATCATCTATGGCAATGGTGGCAGTGGTTCCTGCGCTGGGTTGATGTTGCTGTGTTTTACTCTTTGAAGGTTCAAGGGTCGGGGTACCCGATTTAGCCCTGCTATCATTAAGGTCAACAGTAGCCATCGTAGCAAGAAGCCCACCACTGGCTGCAGCTGTCAGATGAGTACTGTCAGCTGTCAGATGAGTGTAGGACTTCCATGGCATCCTTTCTGATTACTTATCACTCATGAGCTCTATAATCTCCATTGCAGTAGGTGATAAGTCATCACCTGCTGCAATGGGGAGTATAGAGCTTGACCTGCATGGATAGAAAAGCACATGTGCACCTTGGAATAGTCAACACATCAAGTGGGCTATGTACAGCCTGTATGTTCAGTGGTTGCTGTATGTGAATTGTGGTGATTGCAGTACTGTGCTTATGATGGTCATCTTCCTTCACCATTCTTGTTAGATATATCAAGCATGATGGTGTTAGCATGTGAATCTGCTATTCATACATAAGCATGCCTACACTAGGTCAGCTGTGTTTCCTTTTTGAGATATTGCCAGCTCAAGCGCTTCGTTTACAGCTCACTCTGCCAGCAATGACCTGGTTCCGCTGATGTTAACTCCTCCTCAGTGGGTTTAGATGGTCTTAATAATCTTAGCAGGGCCATAGTGGTGGTGGCAAGTGCCGGGTGCCAGTTGTCTTGCTGGTTTGCTCGCTGTTGTTTTGTGTTGGCTGTTGCTTGGTGATCATAGAGGAGTGAGCGATATCTGCAATGATGGGCTCAGCAATATCGACGTTCTGCAGCAAACTGGCAGCATTCATAATCGTTGTGGGATGCGGGGTGATTGCCATCAAGTAACTACGATCAATGAAGCAGAATCAGTAGGGACCTGTAGGGAGTAAATTCAGGCTGCAGAGAGTCATCGGGTCGTTCTAGTGGTTGCATGCCTCGCTACCGCCGTGAGCTTGGGCTCTGTTTCCAGTCATGGATTTCGCAACCAAGTACTAATGTGATAGTTATCCGCTTTGGGTTTAGAGCTGTGACATTGACTTGAACGGCATGATTTGATCGCTTCCGTTGGACTGCTGTGCTCGCACTTCCAATTTGTGAGTCGTGCTTGTGGTGCTGAACCCCTCAGCGTAACCAATGTCTCTATCTGCAAGCTTGTCTCCATCCACCTTGGATCTATATGTGCTGTGCTACAGTACTGGGTGCGGTATAGCCGCCCTTTGGGTCATAAGTATTTAAGGAAGACATAGGAAATGCCTATAAGGGTCGCAGTCAGGGGATTCACTTAATCTATGCAGAGTGAGCACCAAGCCTCAAGTGACCAAGGTACTCGGGGTCACCAGCAAGTCACCGCATCTTCATCAAAAAAAACAGCAAACGCTCAGTGTTCCCATCGAAGCTGCTCACCATTGCTTTGCCGCCGACACAGCTTTGCGCTTGATAGTGTGTGCACACAAGCAGGAGCGTTTTGCCCATGGCTTTGCGGTTCGGTTTACCCAGCGCTGGCCATTAGAAGCCGTCTTTGACATCATACATGCAGCTATGGACATATATAACAGAGAATTGTGACCGTTGTTGCCTTGGACTCCAGAGCAGCCGCAGTAGGAAACCGGTGCATGTCTGTCTGTTGACTGACACTAGCTTCTGTAAGGCATTTCGATGCAGTCACGGCAATAACGATCAGCCTTATATTTGGCTTCCGCTGGCAGCTTCTTGCCCGAGCAACTGCACAGCTCGCTGAGAATCTCTGGACCCTCAGCTCCCAACAGCAACCACTCGGCGAGCCCTTATGAGCAATCCCTTCGCTCATGTAAGTAGCCACGACCGCTATGAGGCCTCATATAGTACGTGCTCGTGGATGTGCAACTCCGAAGGCCAGCAGTTTGTACGGCTGGGGCCCAAAAGGCCCTTCCCTCCCACTAGGTTACAATGGCTTGCAGCCGACCAGGACATGCTTGCATGCAGGATGACTGGGGAGGTTTTGGATCAGCTGATCCCCCTAAGAATCCCTTTGCTCGCTCAGAGCCTCCACCACCAGCATATGAAGCAGCAGCAGCAGCAGCAGCAGTGACCCTTCCCCCACCTTACGAAGCAGCTGCGTCACTGCCCACTCTGCCCAGCTATCAATCAGTAGCAGCAATGCCCCCGCCCCCTCCTTATGAGGCTGCAACAGCCATGCCCCCACCACCTTCCTATGAAGCAGCAACTACCATGCCCCCACCACCTTCCTATGAAGCAGCAACTACCATGCCTCCTTCTCGCGCTTACCACATATCGGCAACAGCAGCACCAATGCCTAGTCGAGCTGCCCCCGCTGCTCCTGCCCGTTCCCAAGCGCCCTTGGATCTGTTTGACTCTCTCACTGCACCCACAGCCGCAACAGCACCCGTACCAGCAGCGGTTTCCAGCCCACCAATCCCAAGCAGACCACCGCCAAGACCCCCATTGCGCCCTGCTCCTGCACCTCCTAAAACAGAGCGGAGCACTACCAACAGCAGCATTGCCAGCAGCAGCAGCAGCAGCAGCAGCAACCCCTTTGGAGCCCTAACTACCACCAGCAACAGCCCGGCAACTGCCGTCCATAATCCATTTGCAGCAGGGGCATGGGATGGGCTGCTGCAAAGCGTAGATGCAGCACGCACAACCGCCATGAGCACTACCAGCAGTGAAACAGCAGCAGCAGGTATCTCTGCAGATGATCTTGACTGGCTGAGCCAAGAGGCCAAGCCTAAAGCAGCAATGCCTTCGTCAGCACCAGCACCAGCTCCAGCAGGAAGTCCAAGTTGGCAGCAGCAAGAGCAGCAGCAGCAGCTGGGGCAAGGGGTAAGACAAGACAGCAGTGGCAGCAAGACCTCTCCAAGGTCCCTCCTCAGGCAGCTGCAGGAATCAGGAATGCCTGAGGACTATGCCCTCACAGGGAACGTGGGCTGGGCAGGCAGCGCTTCTGCAAGTGATCCCGTGAGTGACCCCTTCCCAGCTCTGAGGCCTGCTTGCATATAAGCAGATGACATATACAAGGGAGCACATGTGGCTTTGTCTGTATACAACGTGCTAGCAGAGGGTGCCTTCCCCAACTTACTGAGCATTCTCAGGGGACCAGAGACAAGAAGAGCTCGTGGGTCGAGTCTCCAACACTGATGTGTTGCCTGGTAGACTGTTCAGGAGTGGTTTGTGCATGTGATCTACATCAGTCTTGGTCGCCAAAGGTCCAATGGCAGAGGTCCAGGAGTTCCATCTCACTGTTCGTATCGCAGCTTGAGGGGGGGGCCTACCATACATTGCTATGAGATATTGCGAAGTTTCATTATAGCAACCAGGAGACTAAGCAGCAATGCATGCGCTTGACAGAACAGCAGCATTTCCTCTTTAGGCATGTAATTCAACAGCTGACAATGCTCCCAGGGGACCTGGGTTAGACACGGCGAAACTATCAGCATATC
The DNA here is from genome assembly GCA_963556185.1 of Pseudopediastrum boryanum. NCBI lineage: Eukaryota > Viridiplantae > Chlorophyta > Chlorophyceae > Sphaeropleales > Hydrodictyaceae > Pseudopediastrum > Pseudopediastrum boryanum. Next base: position 2,029,868 of record OY744496.1, read on the forward strand.
CTAGGCTTACACCCGGTCTGCCTGCTGTTGGTGTCTCTTGCTGAACCCAGGCTGCCCAGGAGCTTCACTTACGCCTGCGGTTGCCCCCTCTGCGCCCAAAGCATGCGGCTGAAATCAAGCGCATGACCGCCGGCATGGGCCACCTCTTCACGGGCCCTGCAGGCCCGGAAGCTCAACTCCTGCATTTCCAGGTCAACCTGAACCCTCAGGGCGTAGGTCCGAGGCATTGTGCAGGGGGCTCTGGTGGCATAAGCCAAGCAACTGTGAATGAGGACTGGGACTCTGCCCCTGCCACCTTGCTACGGCCGACCATGGCTGAGGGCAGTAGCAGCAGCAAAGGCTGCAGAGTGAGCTGCATGCTGCTGGACCATGTGTCTGGGAGGTTGTGGTCTGGATGTGACGATGGGAGGGTGCACTGCTGGAGGGTGGCGCCGGTGGCAGCTAGTGGGGGGCCACCTGAGGTGCAGTGGGTGCATAGCTGGTTGGCTCATAATGGCAAAGTCAAGTGCATGGCGCTGACACCCTGGGGGAGGCTATATACTGGTGAGTGGGGCTGAAGGCAATTGGACAGTGGAATGCACTGTGAACAAAGGTAGGGTGCAGGAGAGACCATTTGATGATCGGAATGAAGAAATATCTATTGTGGCAGGGACTCTTGCCGTGATTAGATTCGTGAATGCTTTGGGTGTACGTTTTTTAGCAGCGACTCCTGCATAGCTGGGAAGGTTGAGGGGGCGGGGCAGCACTGAAGGTGGCGCCCTTAGCTGGCAGGCAAAATCCGCATGAAGCTGCCTGTGGCGTGATGGCAGCTGCAAACGGCCAAAGGGCGCTTCAGATAGCAGCCAAGGTGGGCAAACTTCTGTATTGTGTCTTTGTCTTTTGTAGTGTCATGAATGAAGGGAAAGTTCTAAAACTTCAAGGAGGGTCCAGGACTAGCTGCAGGGTCATTCTATAAAGGTATGAACCCTGCAGGCTATTCCTTTTCATTGTGTGCTTCTCCAAATTGCTGTCATTGCTTTGCAGGCTCAACAAATGGGGCAGTGAAGATGTGGGGCTATGGAGAAGAGCTGTTTAAGTTCCCCTCCCTCCTGCGCCAGCTGCGTAAGAAGGCCTCTGGCTCTCAGGGGGGTGCCTTGCCTCATGCCAAGGTGGTTAGGCTTGCTTTGAGCAGCAGCGGCAGGGTGCTGTGGACTGCAGGAAAGGAGACCATCAGCCTGTGGGTGGCAAGAAGTGAGTGGCTGTGGGAGGTTGCTGCGTGCATGGGTTAGTTGTGCAGCCTGTGTGCACCTGAGGCCAAACGAATGCTGAATTCATATGACAGCTTAAATCTGCAACAGCATGTGCCCCTTTCCGGCCTTTTTTACCAACGCATGGCAAAGTGGCCGCTGTCATGGGCAGCCAAGCACCTTCCCCCTTGTGGGGAGTGAAGCAGATGTGTACCTTGCAACATTATACCTGAGGATACTTGCAGCTTTAGCAAAGATAGTATCAGTAGTGCGTGGACAAGCCAGGAAGGTTCTCACTATCAAATTCATTGACTTAGAATGGTGCTTGGAGCCTGGATCCCTGTACAATATATCCTATTGCTCTGTCCTATTGCTGCAGCGGGTGCTTACCTGGGCACCCTGAAGGCCAAAATCAGTACTTCGGACCTTCCTCAGGCAGCTATCCCTGGGGTGGACTACACCTCGTCCAACTATGACCCTGCGGTCATAAACACAGCAGCAGGGGTGGATCCCCATTACTTTGCACGGGTGCTGGAAGAGCCATTGATGCGTGTTGATGCTGATGGGGGTGTTGACAGCGACGATGATGCAACTGCAGCAGCGCTGAAGAAGGCAGGGAAGGTGGTAGGAAAGGTAGGTAACAGGAGGATTCAGTCCGTCCTTATAGGCCTATCGCTTTTGGGGTCAAGACCATTCAGAAATTGGAAGGGTGCTTTATGGCACCTGAAATTACGACACCAAGGACACCTCTCTTTATAGCTTTACTTCTTGCAGAAAACCCCATGTGTGCTGTTGCTTGTGCAGTGGTTCCCATATGCAAGTGAGAACCCATAATCAGCATTTCTGACAAGCACCTGTAGATCTGAAGCTTACCCACCTCCATGTCACTGTGTTACACCCCTTGTTGCTAGGCTGGCAAGCAGGTGGGCAAGCTCTTCAAGAAGCTTCAGGCCAATCTGTCGGAAGAACCTGGCCCAACCTACACCCCATCAATGCAGTTCTCTAGTGGCTCCACTTCCCCCTTGGGAGCAGGACAGGGTCCAGGTGCACCTCTGACTGAAGAAGAGGCCTGGGGTAGCATCAAAGCACTTGTCAGTGCATCAGATGGCAGCATGTGGGTGGGGTACAAGCGCGGTTTGCTTGAGCGATATAATGAAGAGGGAAAGCTGCTGTGGCAGGGGAGGGAGTTTGGCTTGGGTATCACTGCTTTGGAAGCTTCTGGGGGGGATGTGTGGGTGGGAGGTAAAGATGGCACGGTATGGGTCTATGACGTGGCGACACAGCAGCTGCAGCGGCGTTTCAAGGCACATGTGTTCCCGGTGGTGACCTTCGCGTCGGCAGGGGCTGTTATGTACAGCTTGGCGGCAGACGGGGGAATCCGGGGGTGGCCGGCTGTAGCAGCCGGGTCGCAGGTGGTGGTGGATTGGCGGCGGCAGATGGAGGAGGACTGCTTGGAGGAGCAGAAGCTGAAGATTCTGGTGGGGACATGGAATGTGGCAGAGGGGAAGCCGAGCAGGGCGGCGCTGGCAACGTGGCTGCGGGACAGGGCCAAGGGGGCACATATCGTAGTGATTGGGTTGCAGGTAAGCTGGTGAACAGGTACCGGGAGGGACGCTTGAGAACCAAACCAGAAGGTTGTAGAGGTTTGGGTACTGATGTTGGGTTTACTGGCAGGCAGGACTGTGGAGAAGAGCCTGAACTGGCAACAGTGAAGGAGAAATGAAGCTGAAAATGTGCAAGGCAGGGGCGAGAATGCACAAGCGAAGGCCTGGGGGTAGTAGCAGAGCGAAGGAAGAGTTCTCTTCTGCTGTCAGTTGCATTACGTAACGGGAACAGCCACACCAACTGCAACCACTATCTACTCATGTTGGATTGTCTCTTGAATCGTCTGTACACAGACAGTGCAAAAGCCTAATGGCACAGTGTGGTGTGGAACTAAGGTCCATCACATGCAGCCGTGGGCTTCTGTGCTTCTGCTGCCTACCTAAGCAGCATGTTATGCTTTACATGGTGCAGGAGGTGGAAATGGGCACAGGGAGTGTAGTACAGCACGGACTTTACAGCAAGACCAACAAGAGTCGCCTCGAGGAAGGCACCCAGCTCTGCAGAGAATGGGCGGCAACTGTGCTGGAGACACTGGGTTCTACGCAGTGGCAGCGTGTAGGGCTGCGGCAAATGTCGGGCATTGTTGCAATGGTCTTTGCAAGGTGGGTGCAGGATAGGTTTGCCCCTGCAAAATCCAGGCCTCGATCGAGTCCAGTAGCACAATGAGGTAAAGTTGGGGCGCGCATTTGCTGAGTTACCCGTGCGCAATGACGCACTTGGCAAGCAAGGTATGGCCTTGTCTGTATATGGGTCCATTTGCGCCTGACCTACATTGTTCCAACTTCTCAGACGACTGAGTTCACTAGACCGTTCTAATCTCAAAATACAGATTACCAGCAGGGGTACCACTACAACTTCCCACGCATTCATGCACAACACATGATCATCTTCCACAACATAGGCCTAACAGACACAGCCATTCATGACCCTGAACATCTTCCTGTCTGTATGGCGGATTATTAAAGGACGTGACTGCCACATGACCACACAAAGACAATGCACCAGCTCAGCATGCTATATATCTGGTATGAGTGAAGAGGGAAGGTACACTACCGAGGACATATTTATAGGCTTGAGGTATGCTTGCAGCTCCTGCCTTGTCTTTTGTGCCACCCCCATGGATTCTGGGTTCTACCTTCCAGCGCAGGAAGAGGCCTCATATGTCCTGGGAAATTTGCTCTGAAGCACCCTGGTCAGGATGCAACCAAGTTAGTTGATGTGCAATCGATGCATACTGCTTTAACACAAGCATAGTCACAAGCCCCAGCAGTCCAAAGTCAGCAAAGCCGGCTTGTAGGTTTAGTCTAGGAGTCTTTTAACTGCACTATGCTGTTAGACCACTCGGCTGCTTCCGAGTTCATGGCCAGTGCTTGTTGCGCTGCGCTGGGCTCCTTGCTTTAAATCGAGTATGAAAATTATAAGTGCCATCAAAAAGGCAGACGGCGAGCCTTCACTGTTAACATGAGTTGCGCGTGGGGATGGTAGAGCTGAATCAAGTCATCTTTTGCTTCTGGATACAGGGCTGAACTGGACCGCCATGTGGGTGAAGTGGCAACAGCATCTGTGGCCTGTGGTGTCATGGGTGTGGGGGGCAACAAGGGAGCATGCGCCATCACCTTCTCGCTGTTCCGAAGACGAATGGTGGTGGTCTCCTCGCATTTGGCAGCACACCAGGTAAGCACTGTATGTGGCTGGTGTGGTGTAGGCAATGCAATGGAGTAGGCGAACGGAGGATGTTCTAAGGGCAGATATCACTTTTTGTAAGCCCTGGTCAGATTCAATTTTAATCAGGAGTTTATCAGTTACAGCATTGTTTAGAGTGTAGTGTTGTTCTGCTTGAGCATTCTAATGCGGGGACCTAAGTAGGATTCCCATAGTTGTTGGCGGCCTCCCTTGCGACAGTGTCTATGTATGTATAGCTCCAGTGCTTTTGGGTGCAGCATGTCCTTAGATGATCTACTGTTTGTGGAGCACCGTACATAACCTAAAACTAGTATGCTGACGCAAGTGTGCTTTCAGGCTTCATGAGCGGCATTGTCGTGGAAATGCAGAAATGTTGAAGCTGCTTAGCTGCTTGGATATGCTCCTCGAGGTTCTGTAACTTGCTTGCAGGACAAAGTGGAGGCTCGCAACAAGGACTATGCAAAGATTGCCAGCCATCTGCACTTCCACAGGGTCCCTGGCCATCAGCAGCAGCAGAACCCCAGCTTGCCTGATGCCCCAGACATAGACTTAGGCAATGACTTGCGGCACGGATCAGCTTTTGGTAGTGGTGGGCAGTACCAGCAGAGGGTCTTGACTCACCAGCTATCACACCAACTGCCACAAGCAACAACCCCAGAGGGGAGCCCACGGAAGGTGCTGCTGTCTAGTACCAGGACAGGGTTAGGTGAGTTTCAGCACTTTTGAAAAGGCACTACCTAGGTGCTGTAGTTGTCCTCACGGAGCAGCTTGCATCATGTATTTGAAGTGGCCCTTTCTTAGATGGTTATGCAGGTCATGAAGAGTATTACATTGAAAGGAAAGGCTGATAACGTTCAGCACAGGCGCCGATTAGCAGCCTTAGCCAGTGTTGTTTGCAACCTGCATGACATCCCACCGTCCTACCTGTGTCCTTTGGTCTATGGTTATGATATGGACTGCCTTCTGAGGATGGGGCCTCTTGCAGTCTCCTGCATTGCTGGAAATGGGCTTGCAGCGGCAACCATCAACTGGTGTAGACCCATTATTGTCAATGGCAGGGCCACAGGAAGTAGTCAAATGGCGATTGTGTGGTCATTTGGTTCTAACTGATTGCTTGCTCACAGTCTCTCCTGCTGACTCCTGAAGATCAGTTTGAAACATTTCAAGCGATTTAATACAATCAAATTCTTACCACAACTTACATGTATCCATACAGAACGGCCAGGCGATGGCATCACGAATGGTGCTGCTGATAGTATTGGGGTCATAGTGGAGCAGGACTGGGGTGCAGGCCTGCGTGATGCAGATGCGCTGGTTTGGGTGGGTGACTTCAATTACCGTGTGGACCAGCCACCTGGTTTCAACCCAGACCTCTCAGACCCTGAGCGCTCTAAGAATGATCAGCTGTACACCTATGTCATGGCAACGGTAAGAAACAGTCAAGCTTGGTGGCTAGGATTGTTCAGCTGGGAGCAGTGACTGATATGAGATAGCACATGTAGCCCTGGCAACAGCAGCTTGGATTGACTGGCACTTGTGGTCTTCCAATTTCCTGGGTGGTTGAATCTGCTTGTCCTGCATGTTGCTGTGGCATTCTTGCTGAGGGGGCCACCTGGTGCTTGTGAGCTGAGATTTTGCTGTGCTTGTGGGAAGCTTCCCAGGATTTGTACTATCGATGCCTTTCAGCTGGTTTATTGCAGAGTTATCTTCACCAATGCTAGTGCCCAGCGATATATATGGTGCCAGTCAACTTTTGTTTAGGGGTGTCGACCCCAGCAAGACAATTCGCTCCGATTTGCCAAATGTAGTGCTTGGACTGGCATTTGCAGCCACCCCGCGACCAAGAATTCCAACACTGCCTGCTCTCGCCCTGCAGATCAGTGCAGGCAAACACCTGTGCTTGCTGCCAGGGGACCAGGCTGGACGTGAAATGGTGAAGCATGGGCGCATCTTCCATGGCCTAGTGGAGGGGCCCATCACTTTCATGCCCACCTACAAGTTTGAGAAGGGCCTGCACAGCAGCCATCTGCAGCCTTTCTATGACCAAGGGGAGAAGAAGCGGGTGCCGGCATGGACAGACAGGGTGTTCTTCAGGGGGAGCGGGAAGCAGTGGAGCGCGCTGGAGCCGGGCAGAGGGGGGAAGAGTGATGTGCAGGTAAGACGGTGCTTCTGCTTGAGGAGTAGTGCCTGTTGTGCTGGTATACAGATACAGTTTTAATGTCAGGAGAGCAGCGGGGTCGGGGCAGAAAATGCATTCATGTTCAAGAGTATGGTTATGTGCAGGCACGAGAGAGGGCCATTGCAAGGGGAAGGGCTGTGGGCATGTTTGGGAGAATGGAGCAGAAGGCACCTGCTGTAGATATGGAGCCTTTGAGGTATTGGGGCATGCTGAATCTCTCCTGGTATGTGCTACTCAGAAGACTAAAAGCTGCCAAGTCTACCTTTCAGGAGCTAGTCCTGGCAGTAAAGGATACGTTAACATAACATGTCCTTGTCCTCTACATGCACTCACTGAAAGGTCTAGGAGAAGTCAAGAAGGAAGCCTCTTTGATGGCTGTTTGCGTGCTCTGCCATGGTGACCTGTTCAGAAAATTGACATTCCTTGCACCAATGAAATTAGCTTGGGGTGTTGCCTTGTATTAAAGAGCCAAGCTTTACAGCCAGGTGCACAGGGAGCTACCGGTATCAGATAGGCTGTGCTGGCATATTTGGGTCCACCAACCTTTTTGCGCGTGAACACCGACAGCACCCTTGCGGACCTAATGATGGATTTCTGCCTGCATGTAGGTTTGGCTACCCAGCAGGGAGAGCTACAGTTCAATCATGGAGGTCAGTGAGTCGGATCACAAGCCTGTGGTTGCAGAGCTGCAGCTGGTGGTACCCAGCTATGAGCAACATGCAGTCCGCCAAGTCACAGGCAGGGCGCTGTATGACACTGCCATGGCCATTGGCAGTGCAGCAGGGGCTTCAGATGAGGGCCTTGTGTTTGCCAGTGTTGAACCACGGCAGCTGCGAATGCATGACCAAGGGTTGTTGGAGGTAGCAAATCCAACAAGGCAGAGGGTGTGCTGGAAGGTCATTGCATGGGTGGAAGGGGGGAAGGCGAAGGATGGTGGTGAATTGCCGACTTGGTTGGACGTGTGGCCAGTGGCAGGAACGCTGGGACCTCAGGAGCGAGTGAAAGTGGAGCTAAGAGGGAGGAGGGGTGGTGATTGGGGCAGGATAGGGCCACAGGTGTGTAGCCTGCTTGTGGTGATGTGCGTGGATGGGAGCCTGAGCAGCAGGAGCTGGCCTTGTATGATGGTGAAAAGCCAGCAGGGCATGGTGGACGTGGCAGTGAGCATGAGTTAAGGACCAGTTCGGGGTGTTCGTTGGCCAGGGTCTAGTGGTCGCTGTGATGCCCGCTTGAAGCTGTGTGTTGCAAATCGTTGCAACAAGTAACCTTCTGCACCCCTGAAGTATGCAATGTGGGCTTTGTCTGATGCGGCTAATATTGGCAAGCGTTAACGAACACGTACGCCCGCGCATCCCCCGACGAGGCTGCCACATGAAGCTTTCTATGACTCACAGGAACCGCAGCTTCTTTGTGGATGCCTTGACACAGAAAGTAAATGCTGAGGAGCTGGCTGAAAGCTGATACCAAGGCCGCAAATGGTTAGTTACAAGCAGTACACATTCTAGGCAGTACAGGTTAGAGCCGAAGCGAGGTCTCAGTGAGCGAAGGTGCCTTGTGTGGGCCGGCTATGACTATTCTGAGCTTGTTTTAGCTGCTGGGTATCGATGCCAATGTCAAAGATGATCATGTTTCTCATTTGCTTGCCGAAGGGCTTGGCTGTCGCATCGCTCCAAAATCGCTAAAACGGACAATATAATAGGACGCCTCGATACAATAGGTCGCATAGACGGGATAGGCAACCGCCATGAGGGCCCGGCTTTGGGCCTGGTCACTCTGGTTGATTGCCATACGGCTTGTGGGAGCACCGGTGTCGGTCCAATCGCAGGGGTGTCTGCCAGGTAAAGCCAGCGAGCTCCCTAGCAGGGTCGTGAAAGAGCTTCAGGCGATCCATCATAAATGTCGCTGGCACTTGATGCCTTGCTTGTTGCGCATGAATATCAAGCAGGAGAAGCTGAGCTTTAGGTGCAGGTTCTGCTTTACCCACAGCCTGGCTCAGAGTTTTCTCAACACCAACTAATGTGTGTTAACTTGCTCTGCAGTCGCCGGAGAGTTTGTCTTGACGGGTCTCAGCAACCTAGACGGCAACTTCCGCAATCATGAGTTGGGAGTCTGCTTGCCCCACTTCAGGCTGAACCTGACATCAGCTTGCAAGTTGACAATCACTCCCCTCAACTCAAAAGGGGCCAGTGTATCACTGCTTCAGGTTGGGGAAGTAAATGGAAGGCCAAACATTCCAAGGGCGTCAGATGCTCCAGCAGATGTTATGGCAGCAGTAGAGCTACAAATGGGGTACTATTACCTGAACCCCGTTCAGTGCCCAACTACGTATGCATCAACCATCAAAGGAGAGAAGCTACTTGCAACAGGTAACGAGAGAAGGAAAAGTCCCAGAATGATAGCAGCGCAGACTCCAGTGGCTTTGCAACTTGGCGTGGATTCAGGCAGAAGCAGCAAGCAGCAGCCACAGTCAGCAAGGAGCTTGCATGCAGCAGCAGCCAGCATGGCATGGAGCAGGAAGGAGCTTCTCATAAAGCAGGGACAGTGGAAAGCACTCAGCAAGGTCGCTGGGCAAAGCAAAAGTGGGCCTAGGCCTGGAACAGCAGTCGCGTTGGCGAAGACAGTACGTCACCTGCACAGCATGCTGGGCAAAGCGGAGGCAGCAGCTCAGAAAAGGCATCTCAAGCCGCCTGGAGCAGTCATGTTGGAGCAGGCCATGCACCAGAACCACTGCGTGTGGCTGGCAGTATGCCTCAGCTGCAGAACAGAAAGCAGCAGCAGCAGCAGCAAGGCATGTTATGCCAGCATATGATGTACTAGACAGCTCATCTGCTACCCGAATCAGGATGCAGCAGAAAGCAGCTGCCTGCGCACAAAGCCAAAGGTTCAAAAACGATGTATAGCAATGATATGGCCCTGAAGGACTGAACTCTTCCCCATGTTCCTTATGGTGTTTGCAGATGTAGCAGATGTAGTACGGAAAGCGCTGGGCGTTGATACAGGGGTGCTGCCAGGGGTGGCGTTTACGGACACGGGCATCACCTTTGCCTGGCTGATGCAGGGTAGCTCACCCAATCAGCTCACATACACGGTGAGAAAGAGGCTCCTCCGCCTCCTGCCAGATTTTTGCTGGACATGGATGCATGCTGTTGCCCGTGCAGGCGGATCTATGCACGATTTATGACTGGGCAGTATTGTCATGGTGCAGATGGTTGGCAAGAGGTCTGCATCAACCAGGGTTATCATGACCCATAAAGCAGAGGGTTGCTTAGTGCAGAAGCACGTTGAGGTTATTGGTCTATTACGTACAGGCAGGTCCATGGTGGCTGCTTCTGCAGCTGTCCCATTGAATTCATGCAAAAGATGCATTGGAGGCCTGCATGAAGCTATTCAACAGGAGCACATCTAGATTAAGTTCTAATCTTTGGTGCTGTAGGCAATTGCAAAGACAGGTGGACCAACAATGCCGGACTTCCAACCATTTGGTGGCAGCACAAACAATGCCTGCAGCTTACTAGACATCAATCCCCAGCCAGACTATGACATCAACCCACAGGACGGCATAGTGGACTCCGCTTCGGCTACCCTTGTTGGCCGGATACCACGGCCCATCCCTAACAGACCAGGATACTTTATCTGTGCCATAGCGCCTGCTGGGGGCTCAGTGAAGGTGTCTCGGTCTGCAGGGACCATGTCAGCAGCACCTGTACGGTATGCATATGCAACAGACCAACCAACAGCGTACGGTCAATGTCCAACGGGGACATACCTTTACAAGCTGGGAGCTATCACGATGCCAAATGACCCGCAAACTGATAGTTGCCAGGTGTGCCCGCGAGGGAGCTTTTCAATTCAAGGCTCAACGATCTGTACTGCTTGTAATAATGGGGAGTTCAGCTCGAGGCAAGGGGCTAGAAGCTGCAGTAAGTGCCTGTATGGATATGCAAATTACAAAGGGGCTCAGCGATGTATGGCGTGCTATTATGGCAGGCCTTACTGCTCAGAAGGCTGGACGCCCAACGAAGCCCTCTTTACTTGTAACAGCGGCCGATTGCCTGATGGATATGCACCGGAGCAAGGGTACAGCATTGTGCGGCCGTTGGCAGACCCCACAGCACCGGACGTCGCAGCAACATACAGCTCATTGTTTAAGTCATGTAACATTGACAGTCAGCAGTCCGTCATGGCCTTTAATGTATCAGCAGAATGCAAGGTGGACATCTACGCCTTGGGGGACCTTGGGAGGGGGAATGGTGACCTGGCCTGCTCTGCAAATGCTGATCTTAATAGCATTGCTGCCTATTGGACAGGTGAGAGGATATGCATTTTGGAGTGCTTTATGCGTAGAACGTGCCTAGCTCATGGTAGCAAATTGAGTTTATGATATCCTCTGAATTGGTGCCATAAGCTATTGAATCAGTGCTTTGGTAGAGGGCAAATAAACAACAGAGAGTAGGTTCCTAGTGCAGTGCAAGTAGGTTGTGCTTATATACTGCTGTAAAGCGGATTCAAGCTGCTGGCACCTTCTATCTGGGGCCAGGATTAATCAAGTCATTTTTGACAGGGGGGCATTACCTCAAGCCATGAGTGTGCAGCTGAAATTGGCTTTCGGTTAAACATGTCGCCTTTGCCACCATCCATGCAACGGTAGTGGGAGAGCTGTCATTTGAAGATTTGGAAGGTCTCTAAGACTTAGAAGACCTAGGCCTTGTGCTCACATATGCCTGACCCAGCAAATTGTTGAGCGAGCTGCAATTGAGTGCTGTGCAGGTTTACAGATTTCTGGCCATTTGTCATACATGCACTCATGCAGCTGACTGCCATGTTACCTGCCACTATTCGATGGCTGCTGCGATTGCTCTTTGGCTGTTGGAACATAACGGGTATGCCGTTGGGATGATGATCTGTGTGCCCTTGCTGGACCTCATGTTTAGCTTTATGTTGCCATGCTTGCATGCCAAAGACAACCCATATTCTGTTTCACCTCGCTGTTCTTTGTGATGACGGGTCCTATGACACTGTTTGCTATGGCATATCATGAGATGTAAAATATGATATGCCCTTGCGTTCTCTTGCAGCACCAAACATCTTGTCCAGCTTGGGGACCAAGGGGCTCAACAAGATGAACATTGGCATCCAGGGGGTCATGTACCCAGACGGCCTGCGTACCATGATCTTTGCGGCCAGCTTTAAGACACCAATTCCATACGATAAGGTCCTGCCTACAGCTGTTACGTTGGCGGTGAGTTTCAGGGCAGCAGAGTATATTGGGCGGTGGTATCCAAAGAGAGGCTGCAGATGTGTGAAATCTGCAAAACCTGCAATGCGCCTGAAAGAGCCAACAAGCGCAAAGTATTATCTGCACCCTCAGTGAGTTGTTGGGACACATACTGTTGGGGGCGGCACCGGACAGTCCTCAATCCCACTTCTTAACATGCATGACTAATCAAAATGATCATGCAGGAGGAGGAGCATCAAGCATCTGCTTGATAGTCTTGCTCAGAGCCGATCTTGGCGGCAAGCTGTAGCAGCTGCAATCAGTCAAATCATAACGATGAATAGGTCGTGCATGACATGTGTGATCTGGTCTAAATAGGGTAGATTAGCCAAAAGATTCTACTGGCCCCCCGCTTTCAGGAGTTTTAGCCAGTCGTGTATCCAAACAAAACAGCAGTTGCAACCTTGCTTAACAACTCACAGTGCTGATCCTCTTTCCCATGTACTGCAGCTGACGCCAATTGGCTACAGCTACCTCGGAGGGGGCGACAATGGCCAGGGCCGTAATGCAGTGGTAAAAGGGGTGGCGCAAGACCCCTGCCCACCAGGGACCACCAAGCAGCTGCTGAATGCGGATGGCACATCGTCTCCAGGAGAAGATCCTGGGAAACTGCTGGACAGCTACTGCGTACCTTGTCCTGTGGGGACATACTGTGACACCACCACTGAGAGTGAGTAAAGGATGGAGGACAGAGGGCGCATCTGGCGGTGACATTGGTTTCTACAGGAGAAGTGGTTCTGCATGTAACAATGCTGCTTGTTAATGACAAATAATGCATGTCAAGCCGTGCCAGCGGGTCGAAGAGTGAGTTAGTAACAGCACACGGTACCGAGCGACCAACATTCAGGCAGCCTAGAAAGTATCAGTCATGTCTTACATTGGCAGGGATTACCGGGTTCACCATTGAGACTCAGGCTTCTTGCAGTGTGTGATAGCGCCATTGTAGGTTACCTTTACCACTCAAGCAATGCCTCCTGTTGCTGCAGCCCCTACAAATTGCCCCGCTGGCACCTATGGTCCTGCCATTGGCGCCAAAGATGAAAGCGGCTGCGTAAACTGCCCAGTAGGCACGTATCAAGATGTGGACGGCTCATATGAGTGTCTTGTGTGTGCGGAGAACACATTTTCCAGCTCTCCTGGCGCTACTCAATGTACTTCATGTGGAGATGGGTATGAGGTGTCAGCTGCAGGTGCTGACATTTGCAACCCATGTGCTGCTGGGACCTTCCGTGATGCCTCTGTTAGTGAAACGTGTCAGCCCTGCAAGTCAGGGACGTCATCAGGGCCAGGTGAGAGCATGAGTAATGAGGGTTCAAGTGAGACCCTGAGTTACTTGGGTCCAGGTGGGAGCATGGGTGCTGGGGGTGCAAGTGAGACCCTGGGTTACTTGGGTTCAGGTGAGAGCATGGGTAGTGGGGGTTCAAGTGAGACCCTGGGTTACCTGGGTTCAGGTGAGAGCATGGGTAATGGGGGCTCATGTGAAAGCATGGACTAAGTCTATGGATTTCAGATGAGAGCATGGTTAGATGAAGTTTAATGTGGCAGCAAGGAAGAATGGGGTAAAGGTGAAGGTATGGAAAAATTGAGGTGGGGTTCAAGGGTGAGTGCTGGCAGCCAGCGTGGCAGCATCAATAGCCAGGATAGTAAGAGAGCTAGCAGGGAAAACAGCCCTGGGAGAAGCGGAAGGGCAGCACCAGCAGCAGTGGTGCTAGCTAAGTTAAGCGTTGCCCGTGGCATTCAGCTGCTGCCCGTTTAGATGCCGTGATATCCTGCAAATGGCTGTGAAATGCTCTTAACTCTCTGAAAGCCGCCCCTGCTTTTGGTACATTCATGCTCTGACGTCCGCTTCTTGCCTAGCAGCTGTCCTACTAGCTGGCACCACGCAACCTTGTGATAAGTCCTTGCAGACACTCCCATGGGGGCAACATGTATGGCCAAAGGGAGGGACGTTGCAGCTCATGTAGCTGATCTGCTACCTGTGTATAAGTAATGCCAATGTTTCAAAGCTTCACCCAACCGTAGGAAAGAGCCCCGTAGCGCATCTTTTGTGCCTGTCGCTGCTAACCGCTACCCAGCAGCCTTGCAGTCACTTTTCTGATTATCTGCTAGCCGTGTGCTTTTTGTGACCTGCAGCAAAGTCATCCGTAAAGAAAAATCAGGGGCTGGCAGCCAAGGGGACATAGACAGAGCCATTGTAGTTTCAACAGTGGTTTATTACATCAACTGCATAGGGGGAAGGGGGTGCAGCTAGCCAAGCTTATGTGCTGCCTGTGTTCTTTGCTCCTGCAGCTTCATCTCAGTGCAATGTCTGTTTACCTGGTACCTTCGCTCCCACTGCTAAGTCCAGCAGCTGCACGGACTGCCCGAGGGGAACCTTCCAGTCCAAGTATGGGATGAAGAAGTGTGAGAACTGCCCTGCCGGCAGCTATCAGGATGCCAAGGGTCAGCGCAGGTGCAAGGTGTGCCGGAGTGGGACCTTCAACAAGAACTGTGGCAGCTTCTCAGCTAATGCATGCCAGTAAGTGGGACTGGCAACTGGGCGGAGAGAAAGAGAGAGCTATGCAAAGAGGGTTATGTGTTTGTCTCCGTTGTGGTACAAAGGGATTCTGGGCGCGATGTTTCTACAGAAACCTTGTTAAGATGGGACTACTGGGACTAAGCAAGCGCCATGGTGGGATGGGGCACCTGGTTACCGTAAACGAAAGAGGGGTGCCTTGTCGTTTGCCTGAGGGCGAAGCTGATTCTAACACAAACTAGCAAACCGAGAACATAATGTTACAAGTTTACACTACGCGTTTCGGCCATTTCGGCCTTCATCAGGTGGGAGGGGGCACCTGGTTACTTGCAGTGAAAGAGTGTCTAGCATTAGGTTGGCACAAAGCAAGCAAAAGCTGCAGATGGCGAGGGTGTCATACTTGCATTGCCTGGACACATTACACTAAGACTAGTTGTGGCATAATGGTTATGTGCTACTGTAGATGGCAGTCACTGAGGTTTGGATGTACAGAGTACAGAGTACGGATGCTGTGCTTTACTAGGTGACGTTTTTCTCCTTGCTTGCAGTCTAGTTGGCAGCAGAACGCAATGTATGCCTGAGGTGGTGGCAGTATCTGATCAAATGCCCTCTTTCCCTCGGTTGCTCTGAATGTGCAGGGCTTGTCCAGCTGGTCAGGCAGCACCAAAGCCAGGCTCGAGCAAATGCAGGAAATGCAACCCAGGGCACTTTGCCCAGAAATCAGGCAGTGCTAGTTGCAGCGCTTGCAACCCCGGGACCCATGCTCCAAGTAGCGGCAGCAAAGCATGCACCCCGTGCCCCAGAGGTACCTTCACAGACAAGAAAGCCGCCACCAACTGCACAGCCTGTGAGATTGGCTTCTTCTCGTCTTCCACTGGAGCCTCTAAATGTTCGAGCTGCCCGCAAGGGCTTTTCACGGAGAGCAAGGGGGCGGTTGCGTGTAAGAGGTGTGAAGCTGGCACATACTCCACGCGAATGGGGGCTGACAGTAAAGTTACGTGCGTGGCATGCCCTGCTGGCAGCTACAGTTACCAGGATGGGTCTACATCTTGCGTGAAGTGCCAGGCAGGGACATATACAGCAGCTGCAGGTGCGAGAAACTGTGAGGATTGTCCGCTGGGGACATATTCCACAGAGGCGGGGAGCATACGGTGCTTGCCGTGTAGAGCAGGGTTCACCACTAGCAGTACTGGGGCAACCAGGGCTAGTGAATGCAGTGTCAGGACGTCGCTAAATAATAGGAAGTCAGCATTGTAACGTTATGTAGTTGGAGTGAGGGTAGGCTGGGTTGGTGCAGAAGTGGCAAGTTAGGCTGATCAGCAGATGGGAGCGTGGTCGGGTCGTGAGGGATGGCGGGATGTGGCGGGAGAAAAAGAGGAACTATGCCAGGCTGGTTGAGTGACTGAAGAAGAGGCATGGCCTCTTGTACAGTCCCACTGTGGGGGAGGCAACTGAGGGCAGGAAAGCTCCTAAGGGAGGCGCTGGACTGGAAGCCTTGCAGCTCTGTTACATAGGTTTTGTTTGCTTGGGCAAGGTAATGCCGTGGTTTGAGATATCAGGAGGAAGTGGTGGGCGCTGCAGAAGATTGAGGGGAGGAAAAGGCTGGAGGGAGGTGGGACCCCGAGCAGGGAGGTTCTGCTATGCAAGTGATGTCATGTGGGGAAGGGTATGGGGTGCCAGGGGCGGAATAGCCGGGTTGGGATGTTTTTTGGCCTGCAAGATTTGATCCTCTGGCCCTGCCAGCGGGAGTATTGGTATTGAGAGACCAGTGCATAGAGTGTTTTTGGGAGAGGCGGTGGGAATGGGATGCATAGAGCATTTTTGGGAGAGGCGGTGGGAATGGGATGCATTGCAGTTCTCTTGGCATTGAAGTCCTGAAAGATCATCTATCTACCCGTATGCAGAATGAGGCCGTGCTTTATTCTCACAGGTCATACTTGACAAGTGTTGGTGTTGTTGGGAACTTCGTGAGGACTGTGGCTGCTGATGCAACTACTCGTTAGGTCCTTGTCAAATCATGATGGCATATATGTGAGTGTGCATTTGGTCGTGTAGACAATTCAGTGCCGGCCTGTGCTTGCCATGGTTGAGCATAGGCAAGTAGGCAGCAGTACATGGCACACATATATGAGGTCTGGGAGCCATCGTCTTTGGATCCATCCGATGGTGTTGTTTGTGGTTGGCCGGTCATTCTACCAGCCCTCTTCCGGTTGCCACACCTTCATTGTTTGTTTGTATGGCACCCTTGGCTCCCTCTCTGAGCCTGGACCATCTCAAGGACGGCTAGCAGCTCGCAGGGAGGAATTTTAGGGTGGCATATGTACTGTTTAGTTGATGGGGGCATCAAGGCCATTGGTCATCTAGACTTCTCCCCTGTGGCATTCTTCCTCCAGGGATGGTGTGTCCGATGCAAGGTTTCTAGGGTGCATCCCTAGCAGATCAGTGAGTGTGATCTTATTGTGTATTGCAGCTGCCGGCTGTGTATGCTGTGCAGTCAGCATCAAGGAAATGAAGTGAGGCTGCAGTGAGGAATGGCGCTGTGAGGCACGGG
The DNA here is from genome assembly GCA_963556185.1 of Pseudopediastrum boryanum. Classification (NCBI taxonomy): domain Eukaryota; kingdom Viridiplantae; phylum Chlorophyta; class Chlorophyceae; order Sphaeropleales; family Hydrodictyaceae; genus Pseudopediastrum; species Pseudopediastrum boryanum. Next base: position 2,046,899 of record OY744496.1, read on the forward strand.
CGCCATGTTGTGAGCCATACACCAGGAGTATGTATTCCTGCCGTTATAGAGTCAGCAGACCGTTTCCTGCCTTACACTGCCCATTGTGTTTTGGCGGATCCATCCGATGGTGTGTTTGGTCGGTTCGACCTAGCAGCCCTTGGCGGTTGCCACACCTTAAATGTTTGTTATGTTATGTTGTTATGTATGCACTTGCCATAGAGTAGGCTGTAGGCAATGATGCAGGTGCTCGGACACTGCCACTGCACTAACTCTGTTCTGTAGATTGCGTTTGCGACTTTATCTTGATTTATTTATCATCCACGAGTTATGTATGTGAATTGAAGGTAGTTCTGGTGGTGAGAGAGTATGATGTGTTGTGCATAGTGATTTGCTGAGCTGAACTGGATCGGAGTTCCGCCTTACTGTCACTGCTGACCGTGTATCTAGTTGATTCGATATGAAAGCGTAGCGTGCAAACGGAATCTTGGGAGGGAAGCACAGATTAGCGAATTCACCCTTGCTGAAACTCGAGTAGGTAATTGAAGTTGTTTGCCACATTGGGGGTGATCGCGCTGTTCCAGAAGTGTCAGTGAGCCTGAAGTACCCAATCAACCGACCTCCGAAGAGCAAACGAAAGAGATAATTCGACGGGGCCTTGCCAAAGGGACCAGGTGGAGTTTATGTTGCATCAGAGGCGCTATTGCCGCTACTCTGCTGCTATGAGCCAGTTACTCCTAGTCAGCGCATGGCAAGTCGAAATGGGCTGGCCTGACATACATTGGCTAGCAAGGGATTTAGGGTGGGCTGGTGGCAGCCGATTGTTTGAGCTTGGACAGGAACTTGAGTCTGCCGTTGGAGCCTAAGTTGGCTCCTTGTGGGTGGCGCTGCCCCCACCGGCGCCCTGCTTTGACAGGGCCATCTGGTAATTGGTAATTGGTAGTCGCTGCACGGATAATATGGCCCGAGCCACCCGCGCGCAAAGAACAGCAGCCGTAATCTCTCCAAGATGCATGGGACAGACACTGGCCAGCCTATCTTATACATAGTCCACGAATGGACATTACCAATTTAGAGCATCGAGCATGGAACAGCAGCAGCTGCAGCAGAGTATGTCTGCTCTGCAACACGGCTCGATCGGATACGCCGGTTGGATACATACGAGATTATGGACGGAGAGCAGCAGTGAAGGAAGCTCCTCGTAACTAACAATGGATGTTGCCCCATCACACCGCCATTACCACAAGATCTCGCACCTTGAGCAACAAACTGACCGTCATGATCATCATCTCCCCAGCCAGCTGCTGCTGTACCCTGTATTGGGTGCAGCTCCCATAGCATTAGGCGTAAACCCTAGTGCCATGGTCGCTGTCATGCCTACCCCCTGACCCAGCCTAAGCACGGCCTTCTTGATCGCTTTGCGTTCTTTGTACACAGAAAAGCTCACAAGCGCTGCTGCTGCTACAGCAGTGGCCACTTGCCACCCTGGAGCGTCTTCTAGGTGCAGGGCATGTGTCGTGGCCTGCGTGTAACATGGAAGGAATCAAGGGCGATCTGAGAGACCATTCAAAGGACAAGAAAGCCATGCACATGCCAGGATGTTGGCTCTGAAAAGGCGGAAATATGGTCCCCTGTTGCCCCATGGAGGGGAGATGTCAGGTGACGGTGGAGAAGGGCAATATGCACGCCTGGATATGGTAGCTTGGGCTGGAAGGTGACCATGAACTTGCAGCTGCTACAGAAGGGATGCAAGGGATTTGGCTTGGGTGAGAAATAGGAGCTCTGCTGCATAAGTACTGCCAGCCTCCGCAGGTCCTATACCACTCAATCAATCAAAACGCAAGACCAGCAATGCCAATGACCAAACAAACCTAGGCCACAAACACAAGGCTCCTGATCACAATCACGAAGCCACACAACCGATGGTGGATTTGCCACACACAAGCTGAGGCTAGATGCAACGGCGTGCACACCAAGGGGAAAGAAACACCACCACTAAAACCCAAAACCTGCTCCACTTCCATCACACATGGGTGGCGGGGAGGCAGCAGGATCAAGCACCACCCTAGTAGGGGCTGGAGGTGGCTCCCACCACCTAGGTACTATACCACTGCTATGGCATTTCATGGAATACAATAAAGGGTGCTTTGCTGCAGAATACAAAAGGGGCTGTAATGTAATGAGCAATGTAATGTAAGGAGCAATGCAATGCTTGGAGCAATGGAATTCCTCTAGGTCTGGCTCTTGATGTCTGATTGTCTCCGCTCTCGTTGTCTCAGCTCTCAGTATCGGTAGCTTTCAGCACACACTAACAATCTGGTTGGAGTCATGTGGCGAGTGCGGCACGGTCTGAGGGCTGTGCGGTGATCTATCTCACAAATGTTTTTGGAGCTTTGCTGCAAGGTGCTCCACCCCAAATGACATGTAACCCAATGTCACACTAGCAAAGCCATTAGTCAGTCAGCCCAAGTCAGTAAAATAGGAGCTGTGCCTCTGCAGTTTTCCCCTAGCTGCCAACCATCCTTCACCGCAACTTAGGTTTCACCTCACTGTTTTCGTGTCAGCTTGAGGTGTGGGGCCTATGGCACATTTGCACTAGCATTTCCTGGAATGTTTGGTAGGAGCTTCGGTGCATACTATGCTATGCTATGGTACTTAAGATGCTATGATACAAGCTATCACCACCCCACCTGCCAACCATCTTTGACCACATCTTGGATGTATCTCCCTCCAGCATCCAACATCTCCTTCGATCCCTGCAATACATGCGGCCCTTCACTGTACTGCCCCCTCCCAGTCTGCTCCCAGCCTCGCCTCCTACGCCCTCCCCCTCCCTCCTCATCCTCCTCATCTGCTACAGTGATCTCTCCCTGCTCCTGCTGCTGGTGCTGCTTTTGAGGTTGATGGCTAATCAATATGCCCCTGCTGCTGCTGCTGTTGGCGTTGGTAACACCATGTACCCGCTGCTGCTGGTCTTGGCTTTGTCGGCCACCACCACCACCGCCGCTGCTGCTGCTGTTTCTATGACCAGCAGCACCTAGCTGCTGCTGCTGCGGCCATGAGGAGAAGGTAGGCTCTCTTACCAACCCTTCTTCATTACTGGAACCCGCATGGCCTTCTGGCTGCTGCTGCTGCTGCTGCTGGTGCTGCTGCTCCAACTTGCCTCCAGCTGCTGCTGCTGGTGGTGATGGTGGGATCTCTGACACATGGCCTAAGCCGCCAAGCCATGTATCCTGGCTCTTATCTGAGCCGCATTTGGAGAAATCATCTTCAGGGAGCTCCCCAAGGAAGGTGCAGTACTCAGACTCCACTAGGACATCTGTTGCTGCTGCTGCTGCTGCAATTATCTCACCCTTGAGAAGCTGTGCACAAAGGACCAAAGGAACAAGGGGAATGGATGCTTTGAAGAAACTGTCATAAGAAAGACTGGACCATCTACGCTTGTTCAGAGAAAACACGGCACGGCCCGGAGCACCCGAGCATGACTCCAACCACCTTTACTGTGTGATGAGGGTGAGAGATTGAGAGTGAGAGCAAGACAGAGAGCCAATCTTACGAAGACAAGCAGACCACCATCTACTCTCAAGAGGGGCATCAGATGTGCAGAATGTCCACACCTCTATGTTGCTACAGCCCTTGCATGCTGCAGCCACCTGGGGTGCCGGGAGGGGGGCAAACCCACCCCGCTATCCCACCCCCATTCCCTCTGCAAGCCCCCTCCGGAACCCTCCAGACCTCGCCGAGCTGCTCCTGCCCCTTGTGCCCTAGGCAATGGAAGATATTGTTCCACGTAGAGTTAACAGCCAGTTACATGAGATAGATCACTGCACAGCTTTCGGGCCATGCAGCACCCGCCACATGACTCCAACCAGTTTGTTAGTGCGTTAGTGTGGAAGTGTGACAGCCAGTTATAGCACCGGGACAGCCAGTTATAGCACCGGGACACTGCCAAGCTATGCAATGCTTCAAGGTTTAGGGTTTAGGGTTTAGGGCTAGTTCCCTGGCACCACAAGCTACTGCCCCCTATATTCTGTTCAACCTCAAAAGTCACCAAATCAAGGACCCTGCTTAAACCTGGACAACCAGGGCATTGCATATTATATAGCTGAGCGGATTATACTGGCCTTGCTGGGCCCAATGATGCCTCCCGATATTCTGACGATATGCAAGAACACGTGATGTGTATACCCAAACTGGTGAATCATGCTGCTACCTAGGAACCTTTATTGCAGTCCCCAGCCCCTCTCTTTTGTACAGGGTTCCGTTGCAGCCATCCTAGCAGCAGAGCAAAATGCAGCAACATGTCTTTCCCGCCCCATTATTCTGCTAGCGGCTTACAGTGTGAGTCAATTATTCTCACCCCATTCAACTCCTGTTAAGGGGGAAAGCTAGTAAATCCAGGGGCATCTTGGACTGGTCTGGCATGTCGCAAAAAAGCCATCAGAAAGTGTTCAGCCACTTTGGTAACACTAAAGTGGTCACAACAGACCCTTCCACAATGAGCCCCTTCACCTCTGTGTCCTCTCTGCTAAGGGGCAGCTGACTCTGCTGCTTCAGCCAAGCCTGAGCTGCTGCTGCGTCCCCACATGCTTGTGTCAGTGTTTTCACAGCATACAAGCGCGCCAGAGCCAGAGCATCTCTTGCAGCCATGGCACTCGCCTCTGCAAAGGAAGCAACAGCAACGAACACCCTGACAAATACACTATGTGAACGTACAAAAACTATCTTTGGGCAACGCATACACATGGTCTTGAAACTGTCCAATGTCAAGCGAGCGACACGTAAGTTCAGGGCATTGAGTAAGAGCAACTTCACACAGCAAGAGGCAGCCAGGATTTAAACCCAGAGGTGCAGATGAACAAATGCAGGCAGTTGCTGTTTGCATAGGGATTGAAAGAACAAGAAGCGGTTGGTACATTGCCTGTCGAGTAGCTGAGAAGAGCACACAGCTTCATGTCCTGCAAAGCAATGTGTATAGTTCTTACATTCCTGCCATCATAGTACAGTGGGTGAAGGGGGAAAGCATGCACTAGCAAGAGAGCCGCGACCTCCCCTACTCGCATCCACAGCATTTCACCATAGGTTACATTCCAGCATACCTCTTGTCTTTGTTCACCATTCATGTTATGTATATCAAGCATGCACTATCATGAAGAGCTGCTTCTGCTGCATGCATATATGCAATGCTTACCCCATGCGAAGATGCTATGAGTGTGCACCCACCTGCATTTGCTCCAGTTACGTACTGTGTCAACAATGCTCGTGCCTGGTGAGTCTGGCCAAGTTCCATGGCGATGACGCCCCTGAAGACAAAGAGGGAAGTTGCTGTGAGGGGATGTGCATGCTAGACTTGAAATTATGCTGTTTATGGCCATGCTGCAATGGGACATTACCATGCTGTAGCCAAGGGCATGATTAATGGTAGTCTTGGCAATGGTGCACTTACCAGTCATGCAATGCCTTTGCTGCAAGGATCCAATTTGATAGGGGGTGTATAGGCTGCTTTGGACGTGATGCTGTTCATGGCCATGCTGCAATGGAATACCATGGCTCCTAGCAGCTGGATCAGTTTCCGTTCTTAGAGCTGCACCTAGCTCCGTGATTATCACATCTGCTGGTCCTGGCAATGCTGCACTTACTTGTCAATCAAGGCCTCTGCTGCAAGGAGCTAAATTGCTGTGAGGGAGTGTGCATGCTGCTAGGCTCGTTAAGCATGCTGCTTGTGACTGTTGTCGCTAGATGCTTGTGCTGCTACGGTCATGTTGCAATGGATTGCCTGGCTGTAGCCAATGGCATGCCCATGTTGTTTATTGCCATCCTGCATTCAATGATCATCCTGCAATGGATTGCCAAGCCATAGCCAAGGGCATGCCCATGCTGTTTGTTCCCATCCTGCATTCAACGATCATCCTGCAATGGATTGCCATGCCGTAGCCAAGGGCATGCCCATGCTGTTTATTGCCATCCTGCAACCTAGGATCATGCTGCAATGCATTGTCATGCCGTAGCCAAGGGCATGCATGCCCATGCTGTCTATTGTCATCCTGCATGCAATGGTGATGCTGCAAGGCCTATGTTGCAGTAACTGGCATGACCGCGGTCCAAGCATTTTTCGGCTGCTAATGCTTCATACGGTAGCACAAACAGCACCAGCAGGTAGCTTCTCAATCTTACTGGATACGCACCATAGCAGAATCACGCCTACAGGAAGGCCTTCTAACTGGCTTCTGCTCGCTTTGACAGCTGCGTCCAGGTCCGTTAATCTGAAAAGCAGGGGGGCGTGCTCCATTACTGCTATGCGGTAGGTGTTGAGCAGTGTGATACTAGCTGTGGAATCACCTTCCAGCCATGTAATCTGACTGCAGAAGAACATAAAGGGCACGGCAGACGTCGCCTGCTGTTGCTCCCGGTCTCAGCGCGCTGCTTGCCAGTGCACCGGCATCCTGCCCTTTACCCTGCTGCAAGCTCCTCTCTGCGATATATAGCGCATTAGGGACGTCCGAGGCATCCATGGCATCCAGGCAGCTGTGAACGTCTATGATAGGCATACGGCATGTACCCCACGAGACCAGCTAATTCCATCAGCCACATACGCAACGACTGCATTGCCCCCCACAGGATTTGTCGGATCTCCTTTATGCGCGTGCCCTGGCTGCTGGATCCCTGTCGCATGTAAGAGCCCCCTGTAGTGCCTCCGGTGACCTGCAGTGCACGTACGCAAGGTGCCAAACGGGCATCGATTGCTTCAGAGAACACCTGATGGGCCTTAATCGGCCCTGCATTTGATTGCAGCTGTGTATGCATCATGCAGCCTGCGGATCTGGATGGAGCTTTATGTGCTGTTGGTATCTGCACTGTCAAAGGTACCGTTCCTATGAAGCAGTATGGATAGGACTCCAAGCAAACAACGGATTGTACCGAATCCGAACGAGACTGGCGTGTACTACGTGGAAGGGCAGACGTGGCAGGTGTGCGATGTGGCATGCCTCCAGTTCCATGACCATGCGTAGCACAGACCAATAAGTCTCTCGCTGTCCTACAGGTTGGGAGCAGATATAAGCTGATCCAGGCATTAGGGAGCGGGAGCTTTTCCTCTGTCGTACTAGCCTATGACAATATAACGGAAGAGGAGGTAAGATGCTCTACCGGGACGTTGTCTTTTCGCATCCACGGGCCCAAAAGGAGAAAGAAGGCCAGGCAAGGTACCGCATACGGGACCTAACGTGCAGAATGCTTTTTGTTATCTGACAGGTAGCGTTGAAGCGCATTCCAGATGTGCTCAGCAACGCGGAAAACACCAAAAGGGTGCTCCGTGAGGTCTGCATCCTGAGGCGGTTGGAGCACAAGAACATCATCGCGTTGAAGGATGTGTTCCTCAGACCAGCCTCAACAGGTACGTCGCATGTCCTCATCATGTACCCCAGAAATGCGGGTATGCAGCCTGACTGCTATGCATGCAGCCAGCCAGGCAGCAGAACCTTAACCCCTACAGTTGCAGTGCAGCAAAGCGGGCCCCTACTTCAGCTGTTAGGGGTTCCATGGGGCGAAGTGTCTCAGATAATAGGCATCTCCTATGCATATTGGCTTAATATGCATGTGATGAGCAGCAGAGGAACGAGGACCAAATCTTGTCCCTGATGTTGTTGTTTAGTTGTGTTGAGTAATAATGCCCCAAGGATCCTCCTCACCGCAGCATGACCCACAGCTCACCTCCTGTGCATATCGACGCTAACCGCTAAACACCATCCTCGCATTCACTCCAGCTCAAAATCCAGCCCATAGCCAATATTACCAGCTAACTCTATACCACTTCAGCTAATCTGTAAGAGCTAAGCATAGGGTTGGGCCACCCCGATGCTTATCTGTGCTAGTCCTCAGCGACGCAGATCAGACCTTCCCACCATCAAAGAGCAAGTATTACCTGATGTTGTTTAGTTGTTTTTGGTACTTCTTATCTACCCTTCCTGGCCTGTCGCTAGGGCACTACTTGTGATCTCACCAGCTTCCTACGGCATGTGCACAGTAACGAATTGGAACTGCTGCAAGTTATGGGAGACTGGTTCCTGGTCATCTCAGCCCAAGCCAGGCAGACATGTTCCCCTAGCCTCAACACAGGCATACACTAGGGCCCACCACGTGCCTTTTCCTCCTCTGTACCAAGGAAATATGCCTAATTTGAACATTTGGATTCCAGTTTCTTAATATCTGAAGCTTACCTCAACAAAACGCAGAAAGACCAGCATAGACAAGGCTAACTATCTCCCCCCACCCCACCCCTCATCTCCTCCAACTCTTGCTCTTCTTCGCTTCGCAAAGAAGCGAAGGAGCGAAGCAAAAGTTGAAAGTTCGAAGATAGAAGTAAAGCAAAAAAAACCTTTGCATCGCTCCACTCGTCTCCCTCCCTGCCTCAGGTCGCTTTGTGTACCGCAAGGGCAACCTTGTCCCCACCAGTCTGGACCTGTACCTCTCCACCGAGTATTGTGACCAAGGGGATATGTTCCACATGAAGGGTCAGCTGGGGTCCACTGAGGTTCAGCGTATCATGTGGCAGCTGCTGCAGGCGGTACAGTACCTGCATGACACCGGGGTGTGGCACAGAGACATCAAGACGGCAAATATCTACTCAAGATATCTGCCAGATGGGACAAGGTGAGAGAGCAGGGGTGTGGGGCAGGGGTTGTGTGGAGGGGCGGGTGAGGAAGGGGGGAGGGGGGGGGGGGAGGGTGGAGGCGGGGGGGTTGTGTGGAGTGGTGGGGCAGGGGTTGACTGGAGGGATGGGTGAAGGGTGGAGGGGTGTGGGATAGGGGGTGTGGGGCAGGGGTTATCTGGAGGGGTGGTTGCCTTAGTACCTTTGCTCTTGCGCTTCTATCACTCTGCTGGGGTCAGGACCTTGGTGATCTTGGTGTCGCTTTTTCCTCAATTGTAACCAGCCCTTGTTACGTGACGGGTGGCTTGGCACTTCTTTGCCCTCATTTCAGAACAGCACGTATATTTGAACTGGACAAGGAAACTGCCATCCACTCTCCAGTCAAATAAAGGGAAGGCCTGAAGTTGAATTTGATGTCTGTGGGCGCAATGCAAATGTGTGCACTGGTAGCAGAGCTCTGTCTATTAGCACAATCCATGATGCCCCGTAAGAGAAGTGCCCTAGACCCTGCACCTCAAGTTCTCACAAAACGAGGAGTGACCATGTGAGGTGGTATAGAATCATGGCCACATGAGCATGTCCTAGCTCTCACTGAAACATGGTAAAATCTGCTTGCCTTGACCTTGGTCTTTAATCACATTGTATCTCTTCTGTCCTCTCATCACCACAGGGAGGTGAAGCTGGGTGACCTTGGTTCAGCTCGCTCCGTGATCTATGAGGACCTGGGCATTGGATCTCCCTTACGCAGGAGCACCAGCAGCAGCGGCGGAGGGGATGGGGGCCGGCCACCGGTGCCAGGCACCAGATCAGCACCAGTAACAGAGGGGGGTGAGTTGGGGGAAGTGTGGAGGGGCTCATGGGGGGGGGGGGAGGTATATAGTGGATAGTCTACCTGCAACAGCAGTCCATGAGTGGATGACCATGTATCACTGAAGCATGGGGTTTTAAGTGGTCCTAAGCGTGGTGGATAAGTGGGTGTACATGGTTTTCTGAAGGGTGGGGGATGGCGGCCGGCCTCTGATGCCTGGCACCAGATCAGCACCACTAACAGAGGGGGTGGGTCGGGGTGAATGCGGAGGGGATTGCCAGAAAAGTATGGGTTGCTGACGCATGGGGGACAATGGTCATTGGTGTGGTGGGTAGTTGGGGGTACATGCTGGTCGGAAGGGCTTCTGTGGTGGTGCATAGAAGTTGGGTGGGGCGTAGGAGGGGGGAAGGTTGGTCGGCCTTCGGCTCCTGGCAAAGCATCTGCACCAGAAACAGAACAAGTCAATAAGGTGGTAGGGGCAAAGATCGTAGTGCCATAGGTTGCGCACTGTGGCATGTCGGGTGTGGGGTATTACATTCCATGATATGCCATAGCAAAAAGTGCCATAGGCCCCGCACCTTCAAGCTTTCACAAAGAACAGCGATGTGGAACATATCAGGTGTGGGGTATAGGGTTTGAAAGTGTTCTGGAAGTAAGAGGAGGTCAAATTCTGGACTGTGAGCTGCTGATGGCTATGCAAGCATTTAAGTGTACCTGTTGAGTGCATACCATGCCGTTGGTGGCTGCAAACCACTTGGGAATCACTGCTGCTGGGTGCCTAGCTTGTTAGTGGTCTGCTTGCTGGCTCGTATGATTGCAGCTGGGTTTGTTTCATTGCTGTGCTAGCGATAAACCTTGTGGTGGTGGTGGGGGGGAAATAGGGCGTCGGTTGTTGCTTCTGAGTTCAGGACCTTGGTCAGGAGGCATAGGATCTCGTTGTTATTGTTATCGTTATTGTCGTACCTGCTTTTACCTTTGTTACTATCGTACCTGTGGTATCTGTCGTTGTTGTTGTTACTGCCTTACCTGCTGTTAGTGTTGTTATTGTCATGCCTGGTGTTATTGGTCCAGCAATTGCTGCTACCATTCCTGTTTCACAGGCAAGCAGACTGATTGTATGTTTCCCCCTGCAGGTGCTGGCCCACTGGATGGTGGTCCTCTGGGTATGCGCCATAGTGACAGCTTCATGATTGAAGCAAATCGCAGCCCATCAGAGATATATGCAAGGTAAGAAGTTTACATGCAAGCTAGGAAGTCCATGTGCAAAATAAGCAGTCACAGGTTCACGATGAAGCAGAATGCAACCCTTCAGACACGGTCAGGGCTGTGTCGGCCCATGAATGCGACCCATTATCGCAGGCAGAGATATATGCACGGTAGGGAGTTCCTCTAAGCCTGCACTTTTCTGTCTTGTGTAATGATTTTTTAGGGGTTTCTCTATAGGCCCCTTTTGTTATTTGGCATGTCTTGAAATTTTGCAATGACCTTGATGGAGTGGGCACCTTTGGTACCCTGATGGCTGCGCCTTACAAGGCTGGGTTTAAGACTATGTGATTGTGACGCTGTCACCGGTCCTGTTGCTGTGCCCGGTACAATGGTAATCTTGTTGTACTGCCATCTCATAGCTCAGCCTGCTGTTTATTTGTGGCTAGGCCTGCTGGTGGCAGTGCTGGTGGTTTCCGTGCTCCTCTGACGCGTATGGTGTGCACCCCGTGTTATCGTGCGCCTGAGGTGGTCATGTCAAGGGGGAAGTACACCAGTGCTATGGACATATGGAGCTGTGGGTGTGTGTTTGGGGAGCTGCTGCAGGTAAGGGGCAAGGGGGGCGAGGTAGAGAAGGGCATGGGCAGGGAAGGACGGGGCAAGGAGGATTGGTTTGGGGGGTTTTATATAAGTGTGTCTTTGGAATGTCGCTGCAGGTAGGGATGGGGGTGATAGGGACTGGGGCAGGAAGGGCACTGGCGGGGGGGAGGGGGGTGTTGGTGGAGGGGGCCAGTGGGTGGCGAGGAGGTGTGTATGGGGTAGCTGCTGCGGATACCAGGGGGGGGCTAGGGAGGGGGGGAGGGGAGGAAGGGTACGGGCAGAGAGGGGGGGGGGAGGGGGGGGAGGGAGGGCGGATATGCTTTTTTGTTGCGGTTTCGGGAACTGCTGGGGGGGGGGGGCCAGGGCAGGTTAGGACACGGCTAGAGGGGGGGGGGGCACTTAGGGCGCAGGAAGCAGGGGCAGGAAGGGGGTGGGAGAGGGACAGGAGGCGGACGCTGGGGGCGGGAAGGGGCAAGGGACAGGGGCGAGTTTGGGGCAGGCGCAGGGTCGGGGGAGAGGTGGCAGGAACATATCCAGTTTGCTTGGCGCCTGGTCAACGGTGCCGTGCTTTTGAGCCACTGGTATGCGTTCGGGGTGCCACGGTGGGAGTGCCCCTTTACGCTCCAGCACCCCCCCCTCCTGCCTCACCTCAAACCCTCCATCCCACTTTTTAGAGATCTATTTGATCTGTGAGTGCCCGCTGTGCCAGCCCTGATTTGACTTACATACTGATTGACTTTCCAAGACAGAGTCCATCGTTTAATTGTGATGTGAATCAAAACTGTTACTCTGCACCCGCACCCGTTTATCACCGTCTATCAAAACTGAGAACCGGTACTTTGGTGTTGCTTCTTCACAGCGTGTGGCATACATAGACAAGGCAGCTACCCCTCAGCCCCGGTTTTTGCCCTCCATGGTGCCCCCATCAGTCCTGGTCCAGTCTGACTGGATGATCACCATTTTTTCCTGTCAGACTATGTCGTAGCTAGGCCAAAACAGGCCAAGTTTTGACAGATCTTGACCTATTTCAATAAACACTCCCTCATGCTGCTCTTCCTTCACAGCGTGTTGCATACATAGGCAAGGCAGCTACCCCTCAGCTCCAAGTAGCTCCAGTGTTTGCCATCCATGGTGCCCCCGTCACTCCTGGTCCTGGCGAGGTGTTCCTGGGTGGACCGGGCAGCATTGTCACCCGGCAGGAGTTACATGCCCTGTTTGATGTGATTGGCACACCCAGCTGGAGCTGCATTAAGGCGGTGCCAAGCGAGGTCTGGAGGAACTACCTAAGGAACATACCGGGAAGGTGAGCTGAACAGACTAGAAGATATTATGTTGTCATTTGAGGTCTGGAGGAACTACCTAAGGAACATACCGGGAAGGTGAGCTGAACAGACTAGAAGTTATTATGTTGTTATTTGAGGTGTGGAGGAACTACCTAAGGAATATACCAGGAGGGTGAGCTGAACAGACTAGAAGATATTATGTTGTTATTTGAGGTGTGGAGGAACTACCTAAGGAACATACCGGGAAGGTGAGCTGAACAGCAGTGGGAAAGCCTAGGACAAATCATGGTGCTTTTTTGAGGTCTGGAGGAACTGTTTATGGAACATACTGGGCAGGTGAGTTGAAGATTGGCGGGAATGCCTGAAGCCTGAAACCATGGATTATGGTGCTTTTATGAGTTATGGAGGAACTATTTAGGGAATATACCGGGCAGGGGAGAAACATGGAGATCTGAACGTAGATATGAAATTCCAACCCCTGAGTCCTTTCATTAGGGCACTTTTATCACCTGGGCCTGGTAAGGTCTGGAGGAATAATCTGCAGAACATGCTGGAAAGGTGAGGGACACTCCAAACTGAGAGACAGCTGAACACCTGTGTCAAAGCCTAAACCTGAAGTCCCTAATCATGAGGCTATTGTGAGGTTTGACATGGGTCTGTAGCTTCTGTAGCTTCTGGTGAAGCTCTAATACCGGTACTGCTTTGGATACGATGATAATAAGTTGTACGCAGCTGCTCTTTCGTGGCACTCAAGCTTTTGCTCGTGTCCATACAGTGCAATAAAGTTGCTTTTTACATCTGTCCTTGATTCCATTGCACTGCTTATTTTTTTGCAACAGGCTGAGCTGTGGGGACTATGGCAGTTTTGCTATGGCATGTTGTACCTTCTGATTATAATGTACATGCCACAGGGTAAATGAGGGCTGGCATTACGGGCCATAGACAGGTAACACCAGCGCTGGTATGCCTTGGCAGAGACACGTCATATATCTTCTACTCCCTTTCCATGGCCTTTCGCTACTTTGTCTTCCCTGTCCAGGGCTCCTCCTACTTCAGCTTCCTAATTCACCCCTCAGGAAGCCCCTAAACCCTGATTTCTACACCCTAAACAGGCTACTGTGCTTTTCTGTCCAGGGCTCCCACCTTGTATCGTCGCTTTGGTGCTGCTGGTGAGGTTGCGGTGGACCTGCTGGCGCGACTGATCACATTTGACCCTGCTAGGAGGTGCAGCTGTGAGGAGGCCATGGAACATGAGTACTTTGAGGGGCTGAGGGTGGGGCAGGAGGAGGGTGAGTGCAAGGGGACAGGGGTGAGGGTCATGTTGGAGGGAGCTGGTGAAGGCTAAGGTGTTTTGCTCAGTGTTAGTGGGGAACGAGATCAAGGGGGGGGGGGGGCACGAAATAAAGAGAGCGGAGGTTTGGGGAGGGCGGGGCTGTTAGAGGTGTGATGTAGCTAGGAGATGCAGCTGTGAGGAGGCCATGGAACATGAATACTTTGAGGGGCTGAGGGTGGGGCAGGAGGAGGGTGAGTGAGGGGGTGTGTGCGGGAGGGGGGGGGGATTGGGGAAGGGTGGATGTTTGGTTGAGTGTTTATTGGGAGTGACAGTTAAAGAGAGGGGGCCATGGGGTTAAGGGGACGGGGGTTTGGGCCCGGATCTTGAGGTTTTATCCTAGAAGATGTAGCTGTGAAAAGCCATGGAACATGAATTATTTGAGGGGCTGAGGATGAGTAAGGAGGAGGGTGAGTGAGGGGGTGTGTGCGGGAGGGGGGGGGGATTGGGGAAGGGTGGATGTTTGGTTGAGTGTTTATTGGGAGTGACAGTTAAAGAGAGGGGGCCATGGGGTTAAGGGGACGGGGGTTTGGGCCCGGATCTTGAGGTTTTATTCTAGAAGATGTAGCTGTGAAAAGCCATGGAACATGAATTATTTGAGGGGCTGAGGATGAGTAAGGAGGGGGGGGGAGGCAAGGGTCAGGTTGGAGGGGTGCGCTGTGTGTGGGGAGTGTGCGGTGGGATGGGTGTGGGGCAGTGTTGTGGGTGGAAATGTCTGCAAAGGAGGAGGGTACCTGATGGGCGGGGGAGGGAGGGAGCAGGCGAGGAGGGTCAGGTTGGGAGGCGACCTGGGGAAGAGCAAGTGTTTGGTTGAGTATTAGAGGGGAATGGGGTGCAGAGAGAGGGGCTGACGGGATGAGGAGGCTGGGGGTTTAAGGGGAGGGGGCTGTTAGAGATATGACGTGGCTAGGAGGTATAGTTATGAGGAGGACATGGAACATGAATACTTTGAGGGGCTGAGGGTGGGTCAGGAGGAGGGTGAGTGAGGGGGTGGGGGGAAGGGAGAGAAGGAGAGAGATCTCCGCGAGGTGACCGTGAGTTGTTCTCCAGCGTGGGATTGCGGGAAGGGTTCCTTGGTGTCGAGATTGCATTGTGTGGAGATTACATGGAGCCCTTACAGGGGTGGGGGGGGGGCAGGAGGTGTGGCCAAGATGGGGCCAAGGTGGGGGTGGGAGGGGAAGCGGGGTATGCGAGCATATCTGCAGGCAAGGGGGGGGAGGGGGGTTGTTGAAAGAGCGGGGAAAGGATGAGAAGCAAGGGGGGGGGGTAAATGGATTGGGGAGCTGTGGAGGAAGCGAAGGGTGGGGTGCTTGGGAGAGGGGTGGTGTATTTGGGGCAATTGGGAAGGTGGTTATGGAAACAGGGAGAAGTCAAGGGGGGATGGCCGGAGGGGGGGGACAGGAGAACAGGCTGGGAAGGGGGTGGGGCAGGGAGGTATCAGGTGAGCAGTTGCAGAAAGCAGGCGGAGGTGATGGATGGATGGAAATGCTGGAATGCAGGGTTTAGGTCTCATTTTAGTGAGCTTACGGCTGCTGAGTGTGCTCTCGTTCAGCGCCGCAACCGAAGTGGCCGTCTCTATGGGGTGTGTAAGCAGGCGAAGGTGGTAGGATGGCAGGAGGGTGAGGCCAACTGGTGAACACAAAAAGGTTTTAGCATAGGCACATGAGCCTCCACCGGACATATCCTCCTGAGCTATCAAGGCACAGGCAGATAACTAAAGCTCATATCACTGAAGCTTGTTTATGTCATGCTGTCTGCTGTTGTCATCTCTATGTCAGGGGCACTAGAAGATATGGCTACAGACCTACGAGGGTTCGTGCATGCAAACAAGCAACCCGGCCACCAGCAGCCGCGCCAGCGCCAGCAGCAGCAGGAGCCACTACCAGCAGCAGCAGCAGGTGGAGGGGGAGACCTCTTAATGGCCGATGGTCCCACCCGGCCAGCAGATGCAGCAGCAGCAGTGGTGGTGGTGGGGTTCCCGGACAATGCGCCACCGTCAGTGTTGTTACCAGATGATGAAGCTGTAGCAGCAGCAGAGGCAGCAGCGGAAGGGGTACGGGCCGTGAGTCTGAATGGGAAGCGGCATAGAAGCAGTGGGAGTGTGGATGGTGGAAGTCTGAAGCTGGGGAAGATGGTGAGCTTTAGTTTGCAGGAGGGGGCCGTTGCGGCGGCAGTGGCGGCAGCAGCAGGGGGGGCAGGTGGTGTGGGAGGCGAGGTGGGGCAAGACGTTCCTATGGGGGAAGGTGGGGTGGGTGGGGCGGGAGTTCCTACTGGTGGTGGGGGTGGGGGAGTGGGAGATGATGGTATGGATATCGATCAGCAGCAGCAGCAGCAGCAGCAGAGGAATAGTGCAACAGCAGCAGCAGCAGCAGCACCTGCCGGTCCCATGGGAGCGATTGCTTCTCTAATGGATGCAGCAGTAGCAGCTGGGGTTACACCTGTAGCTGTCCCACTGAAAGCAGCAGCGGCAGCAGTAGCAGCAGCAGCAGGGGGTGATACGCTAGTGTGTACCACGCCCTCTGGGACGCATTATTATCAGATAGGTGATCCAGCAGCAGCACTGGCGGCATTAGAGGCTGAGATGGCTGTGCTGATGAATGAAGAGGATTTGAAGAAGGGGACTGATGCGCTGAGGGGGCTGCTTGAGAGGGAGGTGGCGGAGCATCATGAGTACCTGCAGTGTAAAAAGATGGTAAGAAGGGGTGAGGCTGTTTAGTGGGTGCGTGGGATTAAGGCATGGGCCTTGGCTTGGCACTTGACGCTGTGGAAGAAAACGTGCCATTTAGGAAGGGGGAAGGAGAGGCGAGTGGGTGAAGGAGGGGGGGGAGGTGGAAGGGGAGGAGGGGGTGCGAAGGGCGGGGGAAGTGGAGCTAGGACAGGGGGGCAAGAGGGAGGAAGAGGAGCTGGTAGGGGCAGGGTAGAGGGCGAGGGTGGAGAGGAGGGGGCAGAAGCGGTAGAGATGGGGAGCCAGCCAGAGCACTACCTAGGAATGGCTGACCTTGTCCATGAAACCAATTGTGTACTGCAAGATATTGTAGCTACATTATTGTTAATGCAGGGTATGTAGAGGCTGCGCAATACATAACTTTATCAGCTGGGGGCTAGGGTTTAGGGTTTAGGGTTGCTAGGATTTAGGCTTGAGAGCTTGAGAGGAAGGGGGAGAGCTAGCTTGAGAGGAAGGGGGAGAGCACCATCAACACCTGCAGTGTAGGAAGATTGCAAGGGGGGGGTGGAATGACTGCTGTATACAAACAGAGGATGCCTTGATGTCTGCCTAGGGGTTGCCTACTGCAGTTGCTGCTGCTGTCAATTTGGAGGATAAGATACATTGGTAAGGTGGGTTAGTACTGCCTGGGCATAGCAGGTAATGCAACTAACTGAATCACCTTGGGCCTAATTTGGAGGTCGCCTGGGCCGAAAAATGTGTTTTTATGTTGTGGCTTGGAGGGATATATGGTGGTCAGCATTGGCGGAGTCCCTTCTTTGCTGTAATTTCACTTCACTTCACCCTGTTACGCTCGCAAACTCTGCTTGCAGCCCGCACCATGCCGCCTTAACCAGGCCAGATGGGGTTCGTACAGAAAAAGTAACATCCCTCCCCTGCTTGAGGGTGGCTGTGCTTGGCCCGGGACATGACTTCAACCAGTCTTAATTGCAAGTATTACCAGAGACCGGTATGTGGAGCTGGTTGCAAAATGCTAAGGCGCTTTTGCGATGAGTTTGCGAAAGCCTAGGAACCAGCCGGGTGAATAACCTTGCGCTTTTGCAATGTATCTTTCGTTTCCACAGGCTGCTGAAGATGCTGCTAAGGCCCAGTCAGCATCAGTCACTCCCCGTCAAGGCACCGGAGGCAGTGGCACTGGCATTGTGAGGCAGTGGGAGCACCTAAAGCTGGATCCAGGGCACCACACAGACCCTAGCAGCATGGGGTATGAACGATTGCCACATCATGCAGGTGGGCTGGACTTGGGTGCTTGAGAAATTGTTTTGATTATGTCTCTTACATTGGGATGTTGGAGGGTTAGGAAGATGCGGGTTGGGTTGCAAGAGGGCTTAGGTATGGTTGCCAGGGCCCCAGGACATCACATAGACCCTAGCAGCATGGGGTATGAGCGCTTGCCACATCATGCAGGTGGGTGGAGGACAATATCTGCTTTAATTGGAGCCTGCGGTGGGGGGTTTCGGGAGCAAGGGTTTATGGGCAATACGCTTGCCACATTATGCAGGTGGGCTTGACTTGGATGCTTATTTTTTGAAGCATCTCTCTTTTGGGGTTTTGCGCCAAAAACCAGCCACATCATGTGGGTGCGTACTGCTGAGTTGCTAAGACCATTTCGAGCTATCAGGGCCCATCGGAGCAACGATTCAATGGTAGAGGGGTCCGAATCGCTTGGAATAGCTTAAAAGGGTGTCCATGAGGCTCTTTAGCAAGCTCCAATTGGCATTGGGCCAATTAGGCAAGGGGTCTGGCTGACAGGGGCAAACCAATGCTCTCATATGAACTGTGAGTAAGCTTGCCTGCTTTTACCTGCCCTTCTCCTAATGCAGATACTGAGCAGGCCCGCATAGATCCTGAGCAGCACCTCCGTGCAGGTCGTCATGGTGAGTGGACGGCTGACACCTTGAAGGTCAACAAGCCAGGTCCCGCCTGGGGCGTCACACTGTTGCCTGCTGGTATGGAGGAGACGGACCACCCGGAGCTGGCTGACATCATCAGGAGCCAGAACAAGAGATGAGTGGATTGTTAGGAGGGTTTGCAGTGGGCTGGGGTTTGGGTAATACTAGAACAAGAGACGAGAGGGATTACTGATGTGCTGGGGCTGGTGATTAGAACAAGAGATGAGTGGTGTAGGGTCTTGCCGTGTGCTGGGGTTGGGTGTTAGAAAGAGTGATGGTTGTAGAGGTTATTGGTGTGCTGGGGTTGAAGCGCGTCATGCTGAGGGTTGCCTGAAGCCTGAAACTTGCTCATAAAAGAAACTATTGCCATGCTGCAATAAGCATGATGCTAAAGGAGATCAACTCCATGGAGCTCTCCGACACGAAGAGAGTCAACTCGGCAAATAGGCGAGGTTTGAGGCTATAGGTTTTCCCTATGGGAGCAATCCTTATAGGTTGTTGAATTGAAGCTGGCTGTCTTGGTGAACACCACGAGCTTAAGCCAGGTGTCCTGCTGACCTCTCACTTTGACAATTTGGTTTGAGTTTGGTCGGGGGGGTCCGCCTGGGTTTTTGAGTGCCATTATGGTTGTGAGGCCGGGTTGCGGAGGGAGGGGCACCGGTGCAACTGTCTAGTGTCAAAGGGTCATATGGACCAATGCCTGTGCTTTCCGTAGCTGGAGGTGTGTTTTCAGTGGTTGCTTGAGATTTTGTTAGGTTCGTAGGTATGGGTTGTGCTATTGTATGTGCCAGAACCAGCAAAGTGGAGGTTTAGGGTATGCCAACAGGTTGTGCGGTGTATATTGCGCTGCCGTTTCCAAAAGGAGGAACACTGCTGGCAGAGATGTTAACACACTAGATGTGCTTGGGCTTCATCAGGGCTCTATGACCTCTGATCATGGCTTGGGTGCTGTTTCCGTTGCAGTTTTGCTCCTCTGAATGGACAGGCTTGGTAGAGGGAAGCGGGTATACATGGCTTACCCATGGTTTGCTCAACTGTCTCCACAGAAGGCATGCTTGAAACTGGTGGTGGTTAAAATTGTCTCGGGATTGTCATCGGGGGCTTCACCGCCTTTGTGTGTCTTGATGCGGGAGGTGTACTAAAGTGAATCATAACACCATGCTCTTATACACCATTGACCTGTTGATGGGTGAAGTAAAATTACGTGAGATTGGGGGTTATGTTCCAGGCAGCATAAAGAGCTTGTATAGTAGCTCAGTGTGCGCAGTGACAGAACATTGATATTCTTTTGTCTTGTTGTTGCCTCCTGATTTGAGATCTTGTTTCTGGTAGGACAGCCAAGAGGCCCAGGGTGGCTGGTCGTTAAGGCAGCTTAAGAACTGGTGTAGTATATGGGATGCAGCATCAGTTGGTAGGGAGGTGATTGATCTTGTTTTGGGCTTGGCGGATAGTGGTCACTGTCATGGTCGCAATTAGTTCATTATGTGTGAAACCTCTTTATCAGAGAGAATGTGTCAATCCATGGGAAAGGAATCAAAACAGTGGGAACACCCTTGGAGATGGTTTACATGCAAATTTTGCCAGATTCAGAACTGACCAGTTGTTGAGGGCCCGACTTGTACCAGTACAATATACAGCATGTTGATGCTTATCATATGCTTGGCTCATGATAGTGTTTCTCAGGATTATTGTATGAAGTGATGTTGGTCAGCCGGTTTGAATGAGATTTTGGTTCTGAGAGTGATGCACTTGGGAGGCTCCTCTTGTTTTGCTTGCTCCCGAGAAGGGCACCGTACGCTCCTTGTTCTGGCCAAGGGGTGTGAAAGGCCAATTCACAGTGGAGGCGGTAAGGAGGTGGTATGCTACGGCAAAGCCCCTCTTTCCTTGAATCTACGTGGGGATTCTTATGGCCACGCATCCCTTAGTCCCTTTCTCTTTTCTCTGGAAGGCCAAGGAGGTGTACACAGAGATATCCCAGTGCTAAAGAGACACCCTAGTGGGGTATGGGCTCCGTTCTCCAAGAGTGATGTGGCTGTGTGCTTGGTCATGGAGCAGTAGTGAGGGGGGCCGTTGATATAGTTAACCCAGGCTTTGAGAGACAACTCTGTGCCTCAGTTGCTGTCTGAGGTGGTCAAGGCGCAGGACTGATGGGTTTATTTGGGCGGGGAGCACCAACTATCACAAGGATACATCGTTACATCTATGCACACACCATTTGTGGCTTAAAGGAAGTAGGCCTACTTAGTGACGAATATCATAAGGTTCTAGCGTAAGACGGAAGAAGTGAGGCTGTCAGGCTTTGCTGTGTGTGTGCGCTGAAGAGTACTCCTGCACGTTAGCTTACTATAAATGCAGCACTAGCTATGCTGTGCTGGCCCAATCGATCGTTAAGGCAGTGCCTTTTAGACTCACGCCTACAGCTGAATCGGAAGCAGACTGAATTGCCTGAGTAAAGCAGATAGCTGGTCTATTGCTGAATACTGAACGCGGCGCAGCGGAAAGACACGATCAGTTTCAAGAACAGCTAGCTTTAGCTGGACTTCGTTCACACACAATGAGCCAGAACTGGGTATCAAGGTTACCTGAAAAAGCTTGGCAATCACAATGCTCAAGCACGCGCGATACACTGAACACTTACACGGGCAACTAGCCCAACAAACGCTGCTCAAGCTCAGGTTGTGCCTGGCGGAGACTCAGTTACGCAGACCTCGGCTTCTCTTATACGGGATAATATGTCTCAATCAATATCAATCAACCTCGAAGCAATGTCAACACCTAGCAGTAGCAGTAGTTGGCTCTAAGGCCAACGAACCGACGTCAGAAGACGGAGAAAGGGTTAACCAAACTAAACTACCTACACAGTATTTATACCTTCGCCAACACCAAATCCAAAGCCGATCCACGCAATCTTCCAGAATCGCCCATAGCTACATCCGCTACAGCTTGTTACGGGTCACTCGCCGGTGGCACTCATGCACGCGACGATCCAAGCCAAACAACCCACAGCAGTTCACAATAACCAACGTAATTATAAATATTCTATCTACCCTGTCAATGCGACAATTGGTCCGTGCAAATCGCACATACCACAAACTACCGATGCTGCCATGCGATGTTACCAAGTACGTGTACTACTCATGATGGCAAGGCACCTACTGGTGCCTGACACGTGTCACCCCCTCCTTCAAGGAGAGGTTGTCCCCAACCTCACTGCTGCTGAGGCCACAACAGGGCAGGTCAGGTCAGTGTCATGCTTAGCACCACAGATAAACATACCACAAATACCAGCTCATCATGCATGCAAGATGCTTCTAATTGGGCAGTTTACCGTCATGCCAGGGACAGTCAGTGCTTCAGACCAATCCCATACTCAGTAAATCTCCTGTCATGCCTGGCTGCAACTAGGTGCTGCCATGGGCATTTAGTCACCATCATGTGGGGGACCATAATACCATAGCTCATCTCAAATCATCACACTTTCCCAGATACCTGACCAAAACCTTTCATAGCAAACTCATAAGGCTACGGCAGTGTACTGACTTGCCGAGGACCATAATGGGAACACGTAACCTCTAGGGCAGTTTACCGTCTTGCCGAGGACCCTAACACTTCATACCAACTCCAACCAAGCTAGGGCAGTTTACCGTCTTGCCGAGGACCATAACACTTCATACCAACTCCAACCAAGCTAGGGCAGTTTACCGTCTTGCTGAGGACCATAATGGGAACACGTAACCTCTAGGGCAGTTTACCGTCTTGCCGAGGACTCAACTCTCATAGCAGAACCATCAAAGCTAGGGCAGTTTACCGTCTTGCCGAGGACCATAAATTGGAACACGTAACCTCTAGGGCAGTTTACCGTCTTGCCGTGGACCATCAACACACCATCGCTAGCAACTTATCAAGGCTAGGGCAGTTTCCCGTCTTGCTGAGGACCATAATGCTTCACACCAAACTCATCATCATATCCAGGATGCAACTAGTGTTGCTGTGGGCAGTTTACCGTCATGCCGGGGACCATAATGCTAATCATCATGCAACTTCAACCAAGCTAGGGCAGTTTACCGTCTTGCCGAGGACCATAACACTTCATGCCATACATACCAAACTGCTGTCATACTAACTACTCAACAATGATGTCATGCACCCTTATCAGGAGTCCAACTGTAATAACTCAAAGTAGTGCATGCATCCTCCTAATAGTCTGTTAATCTGGCCACAGCACATACATATTTCAAGGTATTGCTGCAAGCAGCAAAACACCTTGCACTACACTCTTGTTGGTGACCATCTGAAGAGTGTCACTGTGGTGTTAAGCCATACATTGAGCTCACAATCCATATCCAGCTCCAGATCCAAGTCCCGCTGATCAGCACTGCTAGTGGCTCCATCTCCACAGCACTGATGCTGAAGGTAACCGGATCCTTCAATGCTCGTAACCAGTAAGTCCTAAGTCTGGTAGACCTCTTGATTGGCACTGGGTAGCCAAACAAATCTTGCAGTCTGTTCCAAAACTCCACCATTATCCATAACTCCTTCTGGGTGCTCCCTTATTGTCTCTTGGTCTCCTCCAAACGCGACGCCATTGCAGGCTGTCTCTTCTTATAATTCCTTCCCCACTGTCCTGCTCCTTTGCTGAGTTGCTGGTCCATACGGGGACAGCCTCGACGCATGGGTCCACCATTTCTTGCCTTCTGCATCACTAATGAGAGCTCTAGATTGCCCAGCCCATTCCACCAGCAAGTAGGGTCCCTCACACCCTGCTGACAGCTTGTTTCTTGCTGGGGCCTTCATCAGCACCATGCTGTTAGGCGGCATGCTGACACTTGGACCTTCTGGATCTAGCCCCCTTCTTTTCTTATAAGCAGCCTTTTGCACTTCCTGTGCCTGCTCAATATTTGCCCTTGCCTCCTCTGCTGCTTTGTTCAATCGCTCACCCCTGGTCCTCAGCTGCTCTACTGTTTCGTGGGCTAATGGTGCCTCAGCTGCCAAATCCATCTCATGCTGCTCTGCTGTTTTCTTGTCCGGTACCGGTTCCATCTCATATGGCCTCTTCCGCTCTGTCGGTAGTACTAGCTCCCTGCCAAACACCATCATTGCAGGAGAGTACTTAGTGCTAGCGCCGCACTTTACTGCCCGTTGAGCTAGCAGGATCCAAGGTAGCTCCAAATCCCAGTTATTCGGGTCATGCATAGCTGCACGTTGCAACGCATGCAGAATGTTCTGTACCATTCGCTCTGCCAGTCCATTCCCCTGTGGGTGATAGCTGCTGGACATCTTATGCTTCACACTGCACCGGTCTAGCAGCTGACTGAATTCCCCCAGAAACTCGCCCCCTCTGTCACTCAACACCTCCTCTGGCACACCATGCTCTGCAATGACATTCTCCAGTAAGAATTGTGCTGTAGAAGAGGAACTCTTATCTGCCATAGCTTTAGCAAACGGCCACTTGGAGAAGCTGTCCACTGCTACACAAACCCACTTGTTACCCCTTGCTGTCTTAGGCATAGGCCCCAAGCAATCGATATGTATCCTCCTGAACATGTCTGCTGGTTCAATGGGCTGCAGCTCCGGGTCCTTCTTAAGCTTCAGCCCTTTCCTAGCGCATGCATCACAGCTGTTTACCACCTCCCTCACATCCGCTGACATGTTGTTCCAGTAGTAGCGGTCGCTTAACATACTCAATACCCTCTTGGTCCCCATATGGGCCATAGCGTGCAGCTCCTGTACTATCTGCTGTCTTGCTGCTGGTTCCGGGCACAACCGCAACGACGAGTGCTTGGTTGTCGGCCTCCTATATAGCTGCCCTCCTGCATACTTGTAGTTTGTTGCTCTTTTTGCTACCCTTTTTAGCTCCTTCTTTCCCTCATCGCCCTCTAGGTCCTTCCTCAGCTCCCCA
Source organism: Pseudopediastrum boryanum (assembly GCA_963556185.1). Classification (NCBI taxonomy): domain Eukaryota; kingdom Viridiplantae; phylum Chlorophyta; class Chlorophyceae; order Sphaeropleales; family Hydrodictyaceae; genus Pseudopediastrum; species Pseudopediastrum boryanum. The sequence goes on from OY744496.1 coordinate 2,071,265, forward strand.
GTCCGCAGGTAATGCATAGCCTGCACATCCGCATAAATGTCTCCTGCCGGCGGCGTCACCAGATCAATTACGGCTGGCCCTGCTGCTGCTGCTGCCAACATCTTTCCCCCTTGACTGCTATCTGCCTGCTGCGTTAAATCAATGACGGTCCTGCCTCTCTCCCTGCTCTTTGTCTCAACCAACTTGGCAGCCTCTGGCTTGCAGTCATTGCAAAACCACTCGCCTTTAGGGACGCTTTCCAGACCAATACACTCTAAATGGAACCCTCTCCTGCATCCCCCATCGCACAATATCATCACTTCCCACTGTCCTGGGTCCTTGCAAACTTCACAGGGCAGGTCTACCGGTACCGAATCTCCCGAATCGTCGTCTGAGCTAGCCTCTGTCTCCCCCCCCTTTGGAGAGACAGGCGTCCCCGCCTGTGAGCTGTCGTTGCAATCACACCATTTCTCATTTTCTTCGCTCAAAAAACATATATAGTCTGTGTCGTCTATGTTGTCCTCCCCTATTACTGCTTCTTTCCTTAAGTCCGTCACCCTTTTGACTGCCTCTGAACCCTTGTCCTTGACTATTGACCGGTATAGCCCACGTAACCCCTGAACCGATTCCTCAGCTTTCCCCCACAAATGATATTTACCTTCAAATTCATCAGCATACGGATCGTTCTCTGGCAAGAGAATGGCTGTGTCATCCCATTCATCATATTCGCTGAAATCTTCTGGCTCCCATTCCGGATCCTGATTAATAATAGAGTGATACACCTTTCTGTCCTTGGGGTGCAGCCTGGGAGGTGTTGTTTCTATTTCGTAATATGCCCTTTCTGCCTCCAGAACTGTGTCCAACACCTTGTACCATGGCATGCTCTGTAAGTAGTGGATCACCCCCCACATTCTTCTCCTAATCCCGTGATGCAACCCAAAGACAAACGTGAGTTTGTCAGCATCTTTTACCCCTGCAGAGCCTGTTACCATGAGCTTTGCAGACAAAAAACGGCCGTAGTATGACTGTGCTGGCTCGAAGGCTCTTGCAGACATGTCTCCAAATACTGCTCTGCTGTAAGCGGCGGCTGCTTAAATTTTTCGCAAAACTTCTCTTTGAAGGTGCCCCAGTCCTGCCTTGTCTCTTTGTAAGTCTGCTGCATGTAAATCCAGCGATATGCTGCTGCTGTGCTCCTATGTCTTGCTACGAAGACCCTTCTGTGTATGTCCCATCCCCATCTCTCAGCTGCCTGGTCAATGCTGTCCACCCATTCCCTTGCTGTGATTAGATCATACCCTTCTCCTCCAAACATCCTGATTGTTTCTAACTCAGAGGGCAGAGGGTGCCCTTCTAGCCCCACCGTGAATTCTAAATCTAACCACCATGCCGTGTCCCCTTCCGTCAACTCTTCCTGAGCTGACACCTTCTGATATATGTCTGATACTTTAGGCTCCTGCCGAGCGCGGTTGCTGTGTTGAACCTCTTTTTCACCGTTTGCCATCCCAGCTTGCTTTGTCTGCTCGGCTTGTAACCTGTGGGTGATGAGAGGTTGGTGAAGTTCCCACTCCTTGGAGTACACTTGTATCTGCATATTTAGAAAATGTCCCTCTGCCTGAAATGCTTTAATCCACTCCCTGGCGTCCATGTCCTGCAACTCGTAGGCTGATTTCTGATTTAAACGCCTTATCGCGTATGTATCCGGGTGAATCATAACCGTCTCTGCTCCGTCCTTGCCTTTGCTAATTGTCATAGCCTCCAAACCTCTCCTGGGCACCGCTGCCAATGCAAACGAACACGTTGGGCCTGCTGCTAAGTACCAACCCAGGCTGCTAGCTATTTCCAGGATGTCAAACGGGTCAACTCGGTCGTACTCCGAGGGGTCGGTCCCGTGTTTAAACTGGTAATGCTGCTTGAAAGATTGACTGTATCCAAACCGTCCTGAACTGCCTTGGAATAACACCAGCGCAAAGTGCTCTGGGTCATACCCCTGTGGTGCAATTGGCAACCCAGCTCCTACTTGCCAGCACGTGTTTCCATTGGTTAGCGCGGAGAGTACGGTACCTCCTGGGTAAAGCACATGGTGTGCCCGCTTGGTGTTCACACTGGGGTCTGTATTTCTCTCTACGTCCCTCATCTGTCCCATACGGTATTCTTCATTTTGTGCCATCGTGGCAGGCCCTACTGCAGGTAAACTCGGCATTAGGATCTCCGGGCTGTTACCTGCCGGGTCGGCTGCGGTAATTACGCTTGTCAGCAGCTTGATTGCTTCTGCAACTTGCTGGAGCACCATGTCCCTTGGCTGAAGGCCGTCAATAATCTTGCAGGGCCCTTTGAAGTCCGCTAACATCTGCTTATACCTTTCCTCTAGCTTGGTCAAATATATCAGGTCAACCTTCTGCTCGTATGGTACTCCTCTGTTTCTTATCCTTTGCAAACATACCTCCGCTGGAACATCAATGTAAACAATGCCATGTGGCATTGCATGTAGCAGGTCTGGGGAATCCAATGCTGCTTTGTAGAGTCCCTGCTCCAGATGCGGGTGCAGCTTTGCCAATGGTGTGAAGACCGACAATGCACTGAGCATTCCCCTCTCAATGATGACCGATGGCTCATAGGGTACTGCTGCTAAATAGGAATCCATAATCGTTGCCTGCAGGTCCCTGGTAGCTATCCAACGTTCATAGCTATTCTGGGGAAGAGACGACTTCTCGTAAAATCTACTTAATGCCCCTGTACGCTCCCACTCTGCAACTGGCTCTGGGAAATAATCAAAGTCAAGGTTGCACTGCCTCAAACGTGGGGGCAGTGCTTCGATAATTGAAGACTTCCCTGCTGCTATCGACCCATCAATCGAAATCCGAACACACCTTGCTGATGAGGGTCCAGGCTGATACTGGCTGATGCACCTGGGAATCTGCTGCTCCCGTTCTTTCGGTTCCTTGTCGCTAACTTCTCCAAGGTCACTCGGTCCTTTTCCCTTTCTACTGGCTGCAACCGGCTCTTGCATAATTAAGTCCCAGGCGCTGCGTGACCCAACGGACGGGGTCGGTACCACCTCGATGCCTGCATCTGCTACCTCCGCCTCCAAATCTGATAGCAATACCAACCATCTCCAAGCGTATTTCTTTAATGCAGCGAGGGTGATGGTAGCTTTGCCCTTCCTCTCCGCAATTACCTCCTGTGCTGCCCAAACCGGGGCCTGATACATCCAGTATAATGCTGCTGCTTGTAGCTGTGCCAGTGTAACTGGTGGAGGGTTTGGGTCATAAAAATCATCATAGTTGTCTGGAAATCTGGAAATGGAAATCCCGTTTCGTCCTGAGTGTGGTTCCCCTGCTGCTATTCGCTGCTGCTCGTCCTTATACTGCTTAGCCCTGTTGCATGAATCTGTTTGCTGTCTGACCAGGAAGGCCAGCTCAGCAGCACCATCCCTTAATGTGGTGCTGTATCCATACCGGCTGACTTCATGCAGAATCCTTACCCATACGTAGTTACCACTGCCGTGCTTGTTGTGGGGCGAAAAACTACCCTCTTGTCCATACCCCCATGTTCCATCATTCGCGTCGGGTATGATCACATTGACCATAGTGCTGATCCATTCTGATGATCCCACCGTCAGGGTTTTGCCTTCATATGTTACTGGTGGTAGGTCCTCATGTAGCAGGGGCTTGTAATCTGGCGACAAGATGTAGCTGGGAACCGGGATTGAAGTCTGACCCCCGTTGCCTTGTGCAGCTCCAGCTGGTTTGCCTGCTGTGTTACCCTTGTCAACCTCTTCTTGACAGGCAGCGTCCTTTTCAACTTCAACCCAATTCAGCTCAACCTGGCAGTCTGCCTCTTCCTCATCATCCAAATGGTATATCTCACACACTGCTAGCCCGTGTTTGAGATATACCATTTGACTGCCCTGTTGACCCGCCTCCTGCTGTGACATTAGTTCTTCCTCAGCCTCGAAGTCTGCTGGTGCTACTGCCCTTGATAGGCCATCTACATCTCCGTGCTGCTTCCCTGGCCTGTATATGATTTCAAAGTCAAATTCCTGCAGATGTAAGCTCCATCGGGCTAGGCGGCCCGTCAAGTTGCGTGTCGTCATCAGCCACTTAAGGCTTTGATGATCTGTGACAAGGTAGAAGTGTGATAGGTAAACAAAACAGCGCCACTTGGAGCACAGCGCCCATACTACTGCTGCGCACTCCAATTCTGAAGCTGAGTAATTCTGCTCAGGGGATTTGGTTTTACGGCTAGCGTAGCCGATCACCACCTCCCGTCCTGTGTCATCTTTCTGTGCTAGTATGCTGCCAAAACCCTGCTTACATGCATCCGTCTTCACAATGAATGGCTTAGAGAAGTCAGGCCTCCTCAAGATTGGCCATTCTGCTAGCTTCTGCTTCAACGTCTGAAAGGCCTCCTCTGCTGCATCATTCCAAGCAAACTTACTGTCCTGCTTCGTTAGGTCATGCAGAGGGCTGGCAATGAGAGCAAAGTGCTCTATAAACCTACGATAGAACCCTGCTAGCCCCAAAAAGGATTGCACTTGCGTCCTGCTCTTGGGTCTGGGAAACTCAATCACACTGTCCACTAACCTGGGGTCTGGCCTTGTCCCATCAGCGTCCACTACATGGCCCAGAAACGTCAACCGCCTTACTCCAAACAGGCACTTGGCCGGCGCCAGCGTCAAACCCATCTGTCGTATGTTGCCGAACACCAGCCGAATGTTGTCCATTAGCTCTTCAAACGACTCGGCATAAATGATAATGTCATCCAGGTACACAAAGCACCGCACTCCGATGTGCTCTGCCAAACCTTGGTTCATGCAGTCCTGGTAGCAAGCTGGTGCATTCAGCAGACCCATGGTCATGCATGACGGGGAGAACGAGCCATTCGGACTGACGAATGAGCAGTATTTCGAGGCCCTTTCGGTGCAGGGAATCTGCAAGTACCCCTTGTTCGCATCAGCGAGCGCAAACCAGGATGCTTTGCCCAACGAATTGAGCACCTCCTCGAGGTTGACCATCTGCATCTCCCGCTTCTCTGTGACTGAGTTGAGCTTTCGGTAATCTATAGTTAGCCGCATGGTCCCATCTTTCTTAGGAACTAACACAATGGGGGAGCTCCAAGAAGATTGGCACGGCTGGATTAGGCCGAGTTCCAGCATTTTATCGATTTCTTTCTTCACGATCTCCTTCTCCTTCGGTGACTGGCGGTACGGTCGCTGCGCAATCGGCTTAGCTCCGGGCTTCAATGTAATATCGAACGTAGTAGTGGTACATTTACCAAGCTGGTCCGGGGTGAATGCGAATAGGTCCTGCTGCTGTCTGAGTACTGCTTGTAACCTGGCTGCCTGCTCCCTCGACAAGTCCGTACCGATCTTGATCTGATCGGTCGTTTGAATGCTGCCAGGTGCACATTCGGTCATTAGAGGTAACTCTCCAGCATGATATGGAGTGCATCCCACATTAATACCATCATCTTCATCCAGACCTCCTGCTGCTAACACCTCATGCGGGAGATACTTGTCTGCAAGCTGTATGTAGCTGTCCCGCTGATTCTCCTGTGTTAAGAATGAGGGCTGACTTTCCTGCTGCAATCCATACTCATTACCATCTGCACTATCCCAAAATCCCCGAGTTAGCTCTGCCTGTCCCTGCTCAATATCCGCTACATCTGGATCTCCTAGTAGAGTCTCATCGGAAACAAACATTGGACTGTCTGCTGCACCTAACCCTGCTGTATTAACTGCTGCTGCAGCTTGGCTGCTCTCGATTTTGGCCCCATCTTTAGCCATGCCACAAACTGAGGTATAGATCTCGGTGGGATAAACGACTGAATGCATTACATAGCGACCACCACGAGATTTCCTCCCAGACCTCTTGAATGTAGGCAAAGGTAGCCTCCATCCAGTAGTAACCCTGTCAGTAGCCTCATCTATGTCTCCCACAGTCAACCCTGGGTCAATCTCAGCCCCTTCCTGCTCTAATTCCTCCTCCTCACTTTCCCAATCTGAGCTAGAGTCTGTCATATCTTCTAGTGCTGGAATGCCATCTGACTCAGAGTCAGAGTCATCACTGCAAGAGCTGCCAGAGGGGTAGTCCCACTCAATGCCATCTATGCTACCACTGCCACCACCACCACCTGCCTCGTCGCCCTCCCTCACTACATCAGCTTCTGGGAGCAGCACAAGGGGTTGCTCAGCATCATAAGCATCAGGAGAGTCCATGTAATAGCCCTCTGCTGGAGGAGAAGCAGGCAGCACATGGGCAGTAGCAGCTTCATTAGCCTCAATAAACATGCAAACGGCATCAACGGTCTCTGAAGCAGTAGGGATTAAAGAGGAATTAGCAGGCAAAGCGCAATGACTGCTCACGACATTGGCTGCACAGTGCCGTTTTGGCACTGGCAAGGGCAGCGTCAGCCTGTGGTGTGCTGTATTAGTGTTAATTACAGGTTCAGCTTCCTCGCTGGCTGTGTCTACTGTCCTATCCTGCTCCATTTCTATCTTATCTGAGCTGGATGCAATAGGAAACTCTGTGTGTTGGGGCATGTTCTGTTCCTGCGCTGCTTGCCACATGATTTCCTCATTACAGCCAGCAGAGACATCTTTGCTAGCTAGCAGGTACTCAGCAGCTATAGCTGGAATGCTTTTGGTGGTGATGCATATCTCCTCTCCCAGTAGTTTCCTAGCTAGATGCCTGCTTGCATGCTTCACATACATGTTAACATAGGTAATGACCCCTAGCTGGTTATGTTCCAGACCAAAGTTTCTGCTTAGCTGTCCTATCAGCCCTGAAGGCCAAACCATATCATGTCCCACCTGATACATGCATCTCAGCAGCATAGCCCAGAATGTAAAGAAAATGCCTCTGGCAACTACTTCTGGCTGCATTGGGATATCCATCAGCGGTACCGTCCTGATATATGGTATCACATGGTCATGCATCATATCAATCCAATCGGGGCTGAACACCCAAGGTAGCTCTTCGGCTCTCAATGGAATCTCAGATAATGCTATGGCTATATCTATTTTTTCAACCTGGTTCTCCCCTTTACCGATACATGGTGACGCCTTGTCCTCTCCACATGCTCCAGGTGGCATAGTGGTCACAGTAGGCCCCCAAGCAGTCACTTCTTGGCTCATATCCCAAACCTTCTTGTACACGGTCCCCTTCTGCACCACCAGCAGCATCTGGTACATTGGTAGGCGGGGATCACGGCAGCCAGGGTTGTCAGGGTCAATCAGCTCAGGGCCCCAGAACCGGGCGTTAGGGGAGATCCCCATATGTACTAAGTTGGGCCGAATGAAGCGGGGTTGGGTGAACAGCAGGGGCTGCATACGCGGCAGTAGCTCTGCCATGTCTGCCACGGTTACTCCCTCCGAGCACTGCAAGTCCATGCACAGGCCGTTGGCTTGGTCCCAGCCAAAGTCGGCAGGGGAAGCTCCACTTAGTTTATCGTACACTGCATTGGCCGCCGTCACAAGCTCCTCACTGGTCCAAACACCGAACGGGTGGTGCAGCACCATACCCAGACTCACAGGCTTGGTTCCCACCATCACTGGGTTCTCATATTGGACGAAAGGAACCCCTAGCAGCTGAGGTGTGGGAGGCTCAGGTGTGATGACGTCCCGTACTGCCCTAGCTCCAGACTCGCTGTCGTCGTCGTACTCGAAACCGAAAAGCGGGCTCGTTGGTGAATAGGGCTCGCTCTCATACTCATAGGCCGGTCTGGTGGGTGAGTAGGAGAGTGAGGGCAGATTTGAGTATTCCATACGTAGCTGCTGTACCGGTACCGGCGGCTCACCATCCATCATCTCAAAGTCCTCAACCAGCAGGTCGTTGGCGGTAATGCCCCTGGGCTCGGCCAGTCGCTCCTCATCCTCATCTGAGCTCAAGTCTGTGACCAGGGTAGCAGTATCGTTACCATGACGCCATTGAATGTGCTTATCCCAGAGGGTACCGGGGGTCACACCATGCGCCTTTGTCATCCTGTCAATCTCCTCAACACCATCTACCCAGTCAGACAGGGGCTGAATGAACTCCTGGTCACCTGGCATAGACCGTACAGCATCCAGAATCTCACCCATGCGGTCAGGGTGCACTGTGGTGAGCTGGCAGTCGGTCGGGTCGGCGGCGGAGAAGACCTGGTACAGCCGATCCTCAGGGTCAAAGCCGTCAGAGGACACAGTGCAGTCATCATCTGCCAAGGAGGGGCAGGGTGTGCAGCACTCCAGGGGGCTAGCAGGAGGAGACACCTCACCCTCCTCTAGCTCAGTCATAACCAGCATCCAGTCACCCTGCTTGGGCGCTGTGAGCTTCACATCATGAGGTCCCATCAGGGTAGCAGCATCCGCTTCTGGGGGGGCCACCTGTACATGACAGTTAAGAGGAAGAACGCCTTCTAAGCCCTCGCCAAGGTCATATCTAATGTTATCTTCACGTAGGTCAAGAATTGCACCTCCTGCTTTTAAAAAATCCATTCCTAGCAGCACATCATATGTCATGGCATCTGTAACACTGAAGCTAACCTTGGTGGTTAAGCGGCCTAGGGTCACAGGAACATCTCTAATGCGCCCAAGCGATGGGGTTTTGCGCCCATCGGCATTGAAGTAAAAGGACTGGTAGGGCTCAATGTACTTAGGGAGGCCTAACCTCCTAAGCGTATCTCTAGTAATAGCAGACTTGCTAGCTCCTGTGTCCACAATAGCAGTTAATGTCTCAGCATGCTTGGCTACTCTCACAGGTGCTTTGCACGTAGAGACTACTTGAGCCACTGGTGTAATGGAATTAATCATGTCTGTGTTTTCCTTTATCCTAGTCTCCTCACTCGCCTTCCTGTCCGCACTTAATGACATGCAGTGATCAGCATGGCTCATATGCACATCCGTACCTCTGGCTAACAGAGCACTGGCTTGCTTCTGCGTATAACTCTCCACCCTTCTAGCCAATTCCTTTCCAATACCCACTACCTGGGAATCACCCAGCAGTTGTCCTGCTGCTACTATCTTCGCTGCAGTTACTACTGTCCCTGATTCCCGTGTTGCATCAACTGTGATTGCCCGGCATGCCTTAATAGCCATTTCCTTTCCCTTACTTTCTGCCAGCACATCAGCTTTAAGGGGACCAATAGGATCAGCCCTAGGTGGTCTAATAGCGGTGCCCCTGCTTACCTGAGGTGCAGGACTTGCAGCCCTGGGCTTGGCGGTGTAGTCACGACGCTGTGGTGGTGGTGGCTTCATATACGAGTCAGGCACCACCCTGGGTTTGTCCAGACCTGGTGGCTTCTGGTTGGCACCATTGTTGGTATTCACAGGCACAGTATTGGTCTCCATGCCACCCTTAGTAGTAGTGTCAAAGGCAACACGCTTGCGTGGCATACGAACACTGGCGGGGTCGTTGTCTTCACTTGGGCGCTTAACGTAAATCTCTGGTTCCTCTGTCTGGTAGGCATACTCATATTATTACATTTCATGATATGCCATAGCAATAAGTGCCATAGGCCCCGCACCTCAAGCTGTCACAAAGAGCAGCGAGGTGGAACAGAATACGGGTAAACTTCGACATGTATGACAATATATGCATGCCTAAACATGAGGTCCAGCAGCTAGGTCAAAATCACCCAAAACCTCCACTGCCCCAATGGGGGTAAGAGCCTCCCTCCTACTTGAGAAAGCAAGGAGGGCTTGTAAGCCCGGGTGCAAGCAATAGTTGGTAACAAACCCCATTGGTTGGACCTCACGCCACATCAGAAGGGTGGGCATAAGCATTCCTAATCTTCCAAGCAGCTGCAACATATTTAGCTATACACTTAAATGCATGCTTGAAAGGGCCATATACTAAGCCAGACTCCTCATCGACGTCTACACCCCAGAACTCTTCATTAAGCATGCTATGCAGCTTCTCCTCATCAGATTTGCCATCCAATATCTGACATTTTGCAGCAACATCAGGGTCAGAAGTCAGCTTCTCCCACAGCTTTTGCCTTTGTGCCTGGTAAACAGGACAGTCAAACAAGAAGTGTTCAGGAGACTCAACTTCACCTCCCAATTCAGGGCCAAGATCACAGGACTTGCAGCACTCCCTACGTGCACTTTGCCTGCTAGCGCTCTGCCTACCGAATTTTGCTGTCATAGCGTTGAGAGGAAGAATACCTGCACGCAGCTGCATAATGAGTTCCATGCCTTTGCTCAGAGGGCCTGTGCACAGATATGGCTGCGGCTTGAAATAATTGATATCGTCATTGTAATGCTGCATATATGTCGCTAAAGTAGATTTATTCCTAGCACCCTCCTCCCGAACAGCCCTGTCTCTTTCATATATACTCCACCTGACATATGCCCTGAAGCTAGGTAGGTGTCCCTCTCTCACTCTTGCTTGTAAGGTTTCCTCCTGCATGCCTAGTTCAGCCCTGAGTTTATTGAACCTCTTCTGCCAAGAAGTATAATTCCTGTGGCTTGGCCAAGATGCTTCAAGTGCCTGCATACTCATAAGGCATACTCATAGTCGGGCTCAGACTCAGACTTGTCGCTAACGTAGTCCATGAGCTGCACTTCACCTGGAGGTACAACAGAGTAGGGAGTGAGCGGGTAGTCTGCTGCAGCATTGCCTCTAGTCACATTATTAGAGTTAGGTCTCCTTGGCGGAGGCACATACTTTTCAGATTGGTCATACCGCTTTGACTGAGCCAACGCAATCAGGTCATCAAAAAGGGCCTTGGCCTTTGCCAATGGATCAGAGGACATGTCCCCATCAGCTAGTAGCGTATTCCTCTGATCAGCACACTCCTCATAAACATGGAACGCTGGTGGTGCATTCGGGGTACTACGGCCCTCAGCAAGATGAAGCTTTAGCTGTTCCAGCTGTCTGGTCAGGTCATCTAAACTCGTTCCACCCTTACCTGGGGTCTCGGGGGCTCTAACTGTGGTAGCAGCAGATGCCTGCTGGTAGCCTTGGGGGGCCATAGCATTGGGGCGGTTCCCACCGGTATTAACAGCAGGACGAGGGTTCCAGTTGCCACCATTGCCGGTCCTTGCAGCGTTGAAGTTACCAGAATTGGCGTTCCAGCGGCTATCACCATTGAAGTCACGACCACGAGGTGGTACCGAGCCGAAGCCGTTTTGTTGGCGACCATTGTAATAACCAGAGTTTTGGGCACCATTGTTACCACGGTTGTCGTTGACACGGCCCCGATTGCTGTCATAGCCCATGGGAGGGCGCACAGGACGTGACTGGGGGTATTGGTTGTAGTTGTCGGCCATGGACACAATTTCCCAGCTCCTCAGGAAACCTGCAACACAATCGATCGTCCTCAGTGTGTCCATGGATCCATGGCCGGCCATGCCTTTCCTATACACCTCAATCTTGAGATCCTGGCGCATATTGTCAAGATACTGGTGGAGCAGGGCTAAATCCTCGGTTCTACCAGCTGCCCGAGCATCACTCTTGAACCTGTCTGTGTAAGACTGAATGCCTTCCTTGTGTCCTTGCTTACAGTGTGTCAGCCTGCTCATAGCTTCCTCGATAGGCTCCACGAAGCGAACCAGGAATAACCGCTCAAACTCTCGCCAGCATAAGTTAGGGTTAAGGGAATTCAACCATATATGCAAGGCAGAAAACTGCTTGGCTTGCTGTTGACTGGGTCAACTGGTTAGCGCATGGCAAGTCGAAATGGGCTGGCCTGACATACATTGGCTAGCAAGGGATTTAGGGTGGGCTGGTGGCAGCCATTGTTTGAGCTTGGACAGGAAATTGAGTATGCCGTTGGAGCCTAAGTTGGCTCCTTGTGGGTGGCGCTGCCCCCACCGGCGCCCCGCTTTGACGGGGTCATTTGGTAATTGGTAATTGGTAATATATATAGCTGCTTCATCACGCATCTTGAGCATAGCTACTTCAAGCATTGTATTCTCGTCCCAATGGTAAACAGAGGGCGATGCAAGTCTGCCTAATGTTTTAAGCCAGCATTCTGCACTTTCACTTCTACGGCCATAGAACTCGGGAACCGAGTTCAACGATCCACTGTTAATGCGACCCGTAGGTCTCTCTGCGTATCCATTCTCCATACTATCCGGCATACTATCCATGTCTGCGCGCCAGATTTGTCCCAAACTGCCAAAATGCACGCTGTTAAGCACAGGTAATCCTGCTGCCCGGCGCACGCTGACGTCAAAAGTGTAATAAGTTATTCGCCGGCCCCGACGCAAGCTAGTGTGAATCAGAGGTCACACGTCACACGTCGGCGCGCGGACTACCTGTTACGCAAGAATTCACTCTGAATACCTCGGACTCACTTTCACAGGTGCTGAACGTCTAAAATGCACGTATGCTATGTACTGATAGTTGGTCTAGAGTATGTGCCTGACAGCGCTATGCGCGTCGTGCGCGACTCTATCTAGCTGCGTAGCTTCTAACCAGCAACTTACTTGTTGTATCCGGCTCACGAGGGTGCGTGGCCTTATAGAAGCTCCACAATCACAGTTGCGCACCAAACAATAGACCCTTATGAACACTTGCTCGATCCTTGCTTTGTCGCCCTTGTAGCTTCTTGCTTGCTTGGCGAGGTAGGCGAAGGAAATGCCCTTTCGCGGTCAGTTGTTGTTGTCGCACTTGCGGCGCTTTGTCGCAAATAACAATTTGGTTGTCTCAGTTGCTTGTCACGTTGTCGCGCAGGCTTGGTCTGTTCACTTCAAGCTGTAGTAGGTTATTGCCTGTAGGCGATGCCTTCACCTGCTGCAGCGGCCGAAACCAAGGCTTTGCTGTGTGTGTGCGCTGAAGAGTACTCCTGCACGTTAGCTTACTATAAATGCAGCACTAGCTATGCTGTGCTGGCCCAATCGATCGTTAAGGCAGTGCCTTTTAGACTCACGCCTACAGCTGAATCGGAAGCAGACTGAATTGCCTGAGTAAAGCAGATAGCTGGTCTATTGCTGAATACTGAACGCGGCGCAGCGGAAAGACACGATCAGTTTCAAGAACAGCTAGCTTTAGCTGGACTTCGTTCACACACAATGAGCCAGAACTGGGTATCAAGGTTACCTGAAAAAGCTTGGCAATCACAATGCTCAAGCACGCGCGATACACTGAACACTTACACGGGCAACTAGCCCAACAAACGCTGCTCAAGCTCAGGTTGTGCCTGGCGGAGACTCAGTTACGCAGACCTCGGCTTTTCTTATACGGGATAATATGTCTCAATCAATATCAATCAACCTCGAAGCAATGTCAACACCTAGCAGTAGCAGTAGTTGGCTCTAAGGCCGAACCGACGTCAGAAGACGGAGAAAGGGTTAACCAAACTAAACAACCTACACAGTATTTATACCTTCGCCAACACCAAATCCAAAGCCGATCCACGCAATCTTCCAGAATCGCCCATAGCTACATCCGCTACAGCTTGTTACGGGTCACTCGCCGGTGGCACTCATGCACGCGACGATCCAAGCCAAACAACCCACAGCAGTTCACAATAACCAACGTAATTATAAATATTCTATCTACCCTGTCAATGCGACAATTGGTCCGTGCAAATCGCACATACCACAAACTACCGATGCTGCCATGCGATGTTACCAAGTACGTGTACTACTCATGATGGCAAGGCACCTACTGGTGCCTGACAAGGCACCCAGGTCGGATGGGAAATTAGGCATTGGCCCAAACAACAGCAACAACAACAAACATTTAAGGTGTGGCAACCGCAAAGGGCTGCTAGGTCGAAACGACCAAACACACCAAAAATTACAAGGTGGTTGGGCAGTGATCTGTCTCATATTAAAAGGAGGTTGGCAGGCAGGTGCTCAGCTAACAAGTCCGATTGTCAAGAAACAATGCAGCACCTTTACAGCGGCCTTGCTCGAATGCGGCACACGGCCTCCACTTTCACCCTGCCGGTGCAAACTGCTGCTAGTCACTGTCAAAGGGGATTTCTGGAAACCCCTTGAGCCTCGCGTTGGCTCCGGGTTTTTGTCCTTCTTGTAACTTTCAAACCGTGTCTCCTGGGAGACACTAGAGAGAGAGAGAAAATTACGCAGGGAAGGGGGATATTGTATAGAGAGAGCCAGAGAAGACTAAAAAAACTAACTAGCCCTGACTGCTGTTGGTACCACAGAAGAAGCCGATGAAACAGAAATGCAAGGGAGCCCCACCAGTGCAGGCCCATAAATCATGGACTGTGCCTGCGTTCGTACCAGCTCCTGGTCCAAGGGGCCACTGCTGAAATCAACATTAATCCATGATGTTTCTCGTTCTCTGACTCTTGCACAGAGTCAGAGGGTGCAAGAAACCTCGCCCCCCGCATGTCACCTGCTTATCGAGGTTAAATCTGCAACAGACATTTTAAATGCAGATGCAAACAACGATCCACTACTTCACAGTATTGTAGCACTCTTCTCTCTCTATCACACTAACCAGCCAACTACGATCATTTTGAGGCATGGCAACAATCAATCCACTCACACCAGGTCCCAGGCAGCCACACTACATGCTATCCCATCAAAGGCAGTAAACCCTACCTATCAACAAGTACTCCCGAGTACTACGGGAATCCCACTGCCATTAAAGTGCTCCCAGCATTCACATCTCCTTCCCTCTTGTGTTGCATCTCTGACGCATAGTACAGACACGTCCCATTTAAGCCGTTTAAGCCCACCAAAAACACCCCACCCCTCATGCTGCCGGGCCTTCACAAAAGCTTCTCCTCCCCCCCCCCCCCTCAAAAACTCCTGGCAGCTATGCTCTCAGAATGGAATACCACATGCCCTCCAGTACTTCCATTTCTCAATGAACAACAGCATCTATCCTAATCAAAGGGTGAAAATGGCAATTCACACTTGCATATGTTGCAAAAGTTACTGAAATGCATGCGCAATCATCAATTGCAGACTTACGCCGGTTAACCCTAGTGTACGTCCCTTACTAATATATAGTCACCCCTTGGCTATTTCACACAGCAGCACCTCCCCAACTTCACCTACTTTCTGCATGAGAAGTCTGGTTCTGGCATGTGTTACCCATGCAAATAATTCAACACTGCCAGCAGAGGCTCCCCTGCCACACAACGCCTATGCATTTCTGTTTGTCAAGATAGACCACTACACAGCCTGGAGGGCCGTGCAGCAGCCCAGCATGACTCCAACCATGCTTCTGCATTGATGTTTGAGAAAGAGATACACTGCATCGCTGACGTGCGGCAGTCCCTCTCGAAGCCGACAGGGCCTTTTGGCTCAGTCAGAGAAAAGAGTCAACGCTTCTGCATCCATGAGATGGATTACACAGCCAGATCCACACATCCTGTCACCCATTGCAACACAGCCAGCAAAAGCTCCCCTGCCTCCACAATGCTTCTGCTACCATGCTTAGGATAGGAGATATGCAGTGCACGGCAGCGGCAGTCCCTTTTAAAGCGGATGGGGCCTTGTGGCTCAGTCTGAGGGAAGAGCCAATGCTTCTGCATCCATGGATGAATTAGTAAACAGACAGAATCCCCACATAACACATTGGTCCCAATCCATGCTCTCCATACATTAACGAACTGGATGGAGTCAAGTAACAGGCACTGCAAGGTCACGAAGCTCTGCTGTGTCCCTTTTCATGGATGCATACTGAGACTTGAACCCTCAAAATGCATCAACAGACAGTTGTGGGCTCAGCTCACTTTCTACCAACCCCACATGCAACGATTCCCTGCAGAATCACCAAGCCCGGATTACAGGAACAACTCCCCTGCATCCAGATCTTTCTTGAAAGCCTCCCTCTAGCCTCGTCCTGATATTACAATGCTCTGCTGCGGTCAATCCCAGGGCTTATACGGGCAAATCCCCTGCCTTCACCTCCTTTGAACCCTCTAGCCTCGTCCTGAAACCAGGGTGAAGTAAACCTCCCCCTAAAACCCTCTAGCCTCGTCCTGAACCCATGGTGAAGTAAACCTCCCCTTAAAACCCTCTAGCCTTTACCTGAACCCAGGGTGAAGTGAACCTCCCCCTAAAACCCTCTAGCCTCGTCCTGAACCCAATGTGAAGTAAACCTCCCCCTCATCGTCATCAGCCTCCATTGACTCTGCAAACTTGCCTGCTGCATAACTCCACCTGTCCTGAGACTCGCTATCGCTGCTGTCTTCGTCATGGGCCTCGAAACCAGCTCCGTTGCTTACATCTAAGCCAGCTGACTCCAAGAATTCCCCGAGACCAGGCCCGAGCTGCTCTAACGTAACTTCTCTGCTAAAGCTCATCATGATGAATACAGCATCTGTTGCACGTGCTCTGGGAGAGGGGACTGCTGGGAGTTCAACTTTGACATCTACTTGGGTTAGGGTTGTGCAGAAGGGGAGGTGGGCAAAGTCTGGGGACATGGCTGTGGCCCAGATGTGGGCTGCTACCTCTCGAGCGAAAGCTTTGCGAAAGCTGGCACCGGGCCTGGTCTTGACAGGTTGTTTTAGCCAGTCGCCTGCTATGATAGCTATGCTGCTGCCGTCTGCCATCTGCGAGGTTGAAGAGGCGGCTGCAGCTGTTGTGATGAAGGCGGGGATAGCTTGGATGAGCCCTGAGGACAGCAGTAAGGGGAGAGCAAAGGAGAGGAATGAACAGGGTCGAATGTGAGGTGCCTTGCTATGAGTGCAGCTACTGGTCTCCCAACCAGACTTCCTGAAGCTGCTTCCCGTAGCATGATCAATACAGGAGGACGGTAGCTGGATATCGTGGTTATTTTCTTTACGAAATGGATAAGGGGTTCCGATGTCCTAACTCATGCAGTGCGGTCGCGAATACAGAGCCTGATAGAGGGCTCTGCTCCTGGCACTTCCTTGAGAGCCCTGCCGCCTGTACCTGAGAACAAGCTGCTTCCAAAGTCTTGGGAGTAGATGAAGTCCTCCAAGAAGGTGACAGGGGTGTTCGAGGCTGTCCAGAAGGAGATCACTGCGGTGCGGTAGGGATGTCCGCAGACATGCACGTCTTGCGCAATCTGGTAGTGAGAACAATGCGACTGGTACTAGTTCCATTCGCAGTACTTTGAAGCCATGCGCAGTACCATACTGCCATGGTGCGCCATCTCCATGAGTTCCCATGACGTGAACTTCGGCACTCACAGTCACTTAACCCTCACTCTGGCGACTCCTGTGCTTGACCATCCCCCTGAGGTACAGCTTCAAGCCAGCCACTGCAGCGGTAGCAAGCCTCACGAGCAACGTGTCTGCTGTCCTAGGGTGTGAACCCAACCCCTCGCAAGGCCCTAGTATCGTAATGGACTTCTCCCATGCAGCCCAAACTAAGACTCCACTTCAAACATGCAGCATACGCCATACGGTTCCAAGGTTGAGGCAATACACCCACTGTCTGGACACCACAAGTATCTGGCGAGGCTACAACTTATAATGTCCCCACCAGCAGCACACTTAATGTCAATGCTGTGCACAGTCAACTTCACCACACACACCGCTGAGCCACACTCTCACTGCTCAACACAAACTCAGCCCACACTGAATCCAATGTTCTCCACAGCAATGCTCCTCACACTAGCATTGCTAGTTACTCCATCTTCACACCAAGCTCAATCACCCTGATCAATCAGCAACCAAGACCGCTGGCTCTCACCCCAAGGACACCTACACAATGATCCCAGAACCCTCTACACTGTCAGTATTCAACCCAGACTTTGGCTGGCCTCCCCAGGACACATGACACAATATTTATCTAATCATCCAGCAATTGAGCCTTAACCAAACTTCTGGCCTCCCTTGTTGACAAACTGGAATATACTACAAAGCCATGCCAGCAGCAGCCAGTCTGGCCTGGCTGCTGGCCTGTAATCAAACTCTCACATAAAGCCACATATGAGTAATCAGAGTCTCACATGACGCCGCATATGAGTAATGAGATTCTCACATGAAGCCACATTTGCTGCACTCAGTCACTCACGTGTATTTGCACAATAGCAGCATAGGCATCCAAAGTACCCTGACCAGTGATCATATGCAACATCAATCATGACATCAGCCGTCCAGCCCATGCTACACCACCATATCCTCCTGGCACTTCCTTGCGCCATCCCGAATGAATCTCCTAGCAGCAATACCCAAAAGCGGGCTGTTGCTAGCTGCTCCGGAGGTTGGGTACAGGTAATCAAAGCAGGGGAGAGTGATGCGAAAAGAAAAGCAGGGTCTGTCATGCAGTGCTGAAAGCGAGGAAAGCAGGGTACAGCGAACAAAACAGGTTGCAACCACCAGCTGCTCCGTGCACCCTTAATTCCTGTAGTGAATTCGCCCTAAGCCCGGGAGGGCTTAGGCAGGTTATAAGCTAGGCCTGTGAGGGCTTAGGCAGGTCATAAGCTAGGCCTGTGAGGGCTTAGGCAGGTTCTAAGCTAAGCCTGTGAGGGCTTAAGCTGGGTATAACATCAAGGCTAAAGCCATAAGGGCTTAGGTGGGTTGAAGCTAAGCCGTGCAAGGCCGGAGGGCCAGGACTTAGGCTGAGACCCTGAGATACCATGTATGTTATGTATATCATACTGTTAGGCCTGCACCTTACCATGTAAGTGCAGCATTGACACGTCAGGCTTAAAGGACAGTTGCAAGGGGCAACTGGCGCACTGCTTATAAAAGGAAACTGCCAAGACATTGGCAGGAGACTGTGAACACAGCAGGTCAACCTACAGTCAACCTGCTGGCAGAACCTCCAGGGTTCAGGAGGACTTCGTTGCATTCATAGACCAGAGGCAGCCAAGGGTGGCTAACTAGACACTTTGGATAATACTATTCCTGTCAGGGTTATATAGTATGTTTGGCCCTGAGTTGGTAGTGACATATTTGGGTCGAGTAGCATGAACTCAAATTACGTTATTGTTTGGCCTTGAGTTGGCCTGAGTGTACCGCCATAGTGTTGAGTGTACCTGCCAGTCTCGGAGCCACTTGCACTTTATCAAGTGGTAAGGTATCAAGTGTCAAGGGCTGTCACAACCCTTTGCCTCATTTCGGGCTTTCACTAACCCTATAAATAGGGCTGAGTTGATGGACTCTTCACTCTTCTTCATACACTCTAGCTCTTCCTTAGAGGCTTGGGCATTGCATATTGATTTGTTGCTTATAGCAGCTGGCTTACGGGCTATACAGATTCATCTGTATATGGGCCAGCTAGCGTTGTGTTTTGTTGCGTTGCATAGATGCATGCTTGCACGGACCCCACCTATCGGGTTCCTATGGCATTACTTGTGGCAGTGCGCACCAGCATGACTTGTAACATTATGGAAGATCATTGGGATAAACGCGCTACTCTACAGCGAACCTCCGCTCTATAGGTCGGACCGTTTCCGCACGGGCTGTGTTACAGATGACATGCACAGGCAGCAGGGACAACCAAGGGGTAAACAAGCTGTCCGGACAGCCCTGGGCCTGACCGGATAAAGCATAGGACGGAGATCGCGGCAATTCCCCACATCATCATATCATGATCTTGTAACCAATCCAACCCTTGGCCACTGACTCCATGAATCCAGGAAACATTTTTGAACATCAACCCGCCATTATTACTGAAGCATGTGATGACACCCAAGCAGATACAATGATGCAGATATTGACCCTGGATAAAGTGCACGACTACCGGTATCATTCTGCTTTGTCGCTTGGGCAGCTTTCTACCGGTAACTGAAACGCCAGCAAACAGCAACACAACAGCATACACACCAGATTTTAACGCACACCCAATGCCATATATATAAGGAAGCTTACCCATAAGAATCACACAACAGCCGCAGCAGTCTCTGAACTAACAATACCAATAGAAACATACCGAGAGACCGAGGACAGATCCAATAGAGAACATGCCCAAGAGAGGACACATGCAACCACGGAGAACACAAACAATAGGGACCACATGCAATAGAGAAAAGACCCAATAGAGGACAGATGAAATAGAGAACAGATCCAATAGGGAACAGATCCTATACAGAATAATATGATTCCCACCCCGTTTGTTATATAAGCGGTTGGTATCAGCTGCCAACAAAGTTTACCCAGAGGGGTAGCCACTCACTCTACTCCCAAGCATACAGTTGGCCACTAGTTCGTTGTGGTCTAGTGGTTAAGATTCCCGACTTCGGTTGGCGAGACCCGGGTTCGATTCCCGGCAACGACACCGCGTTTCTGTGCGAAAGGTCCCCAAACCTGGGATAGGGTTCCGAGTAGAGGACTAGATCGCGGTATAAAAAAATGGTCCCAGGATGATGCGGTAGCTGTCCAATCTGATGGTCAGAAGTGATTGGCCGAGGGCAGCCACCAGGGCGAACATTTTTTTTCACTAGCAAAGGAAACACACTTATTATTGGCTGGCCCTTAGGGCCGGACCTTAGCGGTAAGTCAAATTCCAACCGGAATTTGCAGGGAAGGGCTTCGCGACAACAGTCATTTTCCTGCCGGTTCGACTTCCCAAACCGCCTGCGAACCGTTGCAGCGCCCAGCAGATGTCCCTGCATGCTTGTTGAGGCTCCGGAGGCTCATATTCGGGTGGCCCCAGGTGCGGCCTATGCATATGCAAAAATCCCGCTTCGCGAAGGGCCTGTTGGCCCCTACAGCGACGATGTTCCGTGGCGCCAGGTCCAGAACGCCTGAAAAGTCGTTTCATGCAGCGGCCCCAGGCCCATTTTCGCAAGCTGCTCGTTTCTGAAGGTTTGCCTGCACAATTTGCCCCTGATGATGCAAAGAGCCGTGAAGGAGACCATGCCGGACGACTTGTCGACCAGGAGCATGGCCGAACTGTGATAAAGTCACGGCATTCAGCAGCTCCAGCCAAATCGCAGCTACTTTCAAGCCTGTGATAACCCCAATGCACTTGCTAGTCCTAATCATTTCAGCAGCCATGAAGAAAGCGATACCGGAGACCGCCTGGCGAAGGACATGGCTGAACTGCGAAACAGCTGCGACCCAGAGCGGGCTGCACGGCGATAAAGGAGGTGAAAACGGATGCTTTTCTATGTCAATGTCCGTTAGCTTCTCATTCTTGCGGCGTGTCACCTCCCCAGCACATGTCGACTCAGGTAGCCTGCTTATCCGTGTCGCTGGGCACATCGTCCCTGAGTACTCTGCTACTGCAGCAATACTGCATATTACACATGCGTCGTACATCCATATAAGCGTGGCCACCTGCCATACAGGTGCTTCTGCCAAAGCGTTCTAGCAGTCAGATGGCAGAACGGGCACGAGGCTGCAGAAATCAGTTTAGAATGGGGATATCATCAACTGAAGCGGACATTTAACAGCTTTCAGCAGCCCTTCATGATATGCCCTAGCTAAAACTGCCATAGGCCCCGCACTTCAACCTGTCACTCTCAATATGATTCAATACTGCACACCATGCATACATTTCATATGGCCTCTATTCATCAGCAGCTATGGTGGTAGTTTTGCCGTGTGTCCAGTGCATTCAAGATTCAGACCAGGGATGCTGCCCTGCTTTATTTAAGGGCCAGCCATAGAGGAGCGTAGCGCATTATTTGGCTGCCAGTGAATAGGGTTCAAACCTTAATCCCAGCAAAGGGGAAACATAGTTTTCACCTTGGCACTGGCTACCAGTAGAGCTGGCGATCCTTACGATTACGATTACATCATGGCCCCTCAAAGGGGGCGCCCGTACGGAGCCAACCTAGGCTCCATGGGCAGAAATACTGGAACCTGGTCCATCAGAAGTGAATGTCTCAGCAATATCACCTCTTGGTCCAGAAAAAAAGGTATCGAAAATACGACCTTGCCATTCATCCCCGAATAATGACAAATCAAAGTAAGGATTATAGTCCTCACATTCCTCCGACCTCCGAAATTCCATGCATTCATAAACAAACTTTGCAACTTGGAAACTTGGCTCTTGGTCCATGAACAATCTCACGTTGTCTGAATTATGCTTCATTGTACTAGAAGCTTCCTGGCAACCTCCAAACTGTGCAAACAAAACGGTATTATACTTCTCACGAATTCTATCATATGCTGGGCATTCAAAAAGAAAGTGTACCTCGTCCTCAACCATTGTGCAAGAGCATTTTGAACATACACGATGCTGCCTTGGCAGTTTGGGACGAGCCCACCTCCCAGTTTCAATAGCAAGATGGTGTGCACCAGTACGAAATCGCATTAACTGTTTCACATAAGTAAACGGGATACCGGATGTGTGCCTGATATACCTTGGCATGCCCTGAGGATAGCCAGCCTCTAACTCCTCCTGAGGGATGTCTCCCGTCATAAACCACGAATGATATGTGGAAAGCTTGATCAAATTTGAGCTGACAGATTGCCTGGGGTTTGCATATGCGGCAACCTTGTCCCATGGCTCTTGCAACATGGTATCCCAAGCACCCCACACTTTAAGCCATGGAATAGCTGCAAGTTTATCATTGTCCGGCTCAGCTAGGCCATTTGTTGCCAGAAACTCTGCAATGGTCCCATCTGCGTCTCTACCCTGAGAAAGAGAGCGTACTGTATGCATAAACCGTCCAGCCCAGCTCTTAGGAGCAGAACCAACCCCCTCGCCTGCGTAAGATGCCAAAGACTCACGCACAGCCATGCCCAATAGGCTATCAGAGGGCACTTTGTAAAGCCTACGCCATAGATCAATAGAGGCTCGTAACCAACCCTTTGCCACTGGATTCATGCACATCTCCTTATGCACCACAGTTGTTGGCACAGACTTCCTCAACTTCCCCAGCTGCCTTAAAAATATGTTTTGAATCTTTTGAAGCTCATTGTCCCATAGCTTGTCCAGCGTATCACAAGAGAACAGCAGATCCGGTCCCCATACCTCACTACAATACTCCATAATTGGCACAACCAGGCAAGAGAACATCCGTAACTTGATAGAAATATCAGTGATCCCTGCTAGCTTAAATCTTGGGAACAGAGCCCACATTGCTTTACGAGCCGCCGTGGCCAGAGATTCAATAGCGCATGACATACCTTTTGTCTCATGCAGAATAATGCCCAGGTAACGGAACTCAACGGAGCGTTGGACAGTCTTCCTGTTGTATAGCCATTGGTCAGGCACCTCTGGGGTATTGGCCTTGCGAAACACCACAATTTCTGTTTTGCGGACATTTACCTCCATGCCTTTAGCTAAGCAAAACTGGTGTAAAACATCCAGCATCTGTTGCAACTCAATAGGATTGTGTGTCAACAAGACCATGTCATCAGCATACAACAACATTTGAACTAACTTTCGGCCCATTTGCACTCCCACATTGGGTAGCCTCTGGCGTAACCATGACTCAAACTCGTCTATGAAAAGACCAAAAAGGAGTGGAGACAGGGGGTCGCCCTGCTTCACTCCACATGTGCTGGGAATAGCATCACCCACTGTGCCATGCAGCTTGGGTACCAGCGGAACAGACCAGTACATTTGTATGATGGCTTGCAACATACGACCATGAACCCCTAGTACAGCCAACCTTTGTATCAAGTAGTCTCTGCGTACTCTATCGAATGCCTTCCGGAAATCCACAAAGCAGCAATAGAGAACTTTTCTGCTCTTCTGCGTAGATTCAATGAGATGCCGAAAGAGATGCTTAAAGAGATGCTTAAAGAGATGCTTAAAGAGATGCTTAAAGAGATGCTTAAAGAGACCTCCTGGACATGGATTGCTTTTTTATCGCTCTGTCACATCATTTCAGCAAAAGCAAGCAACCTCCCTTTCCTACATACGGTTGTTTTGTGCTGGACACAGACAAGACACCAGGTTGGAGAGACAATAGATAGCAGTGCCCCCTACCTATAGGAGACCAATAATACTGCCATGAACCTCCAAGACCTGCACACACTGCCACCACTCCTACTGAAATGCCTAGAGGCCGGCATGATTCAACTCCAGCCACCAGGCGCTCTCCTACAAAAGTACCCACTGCACCACACTCTACATACCCTCTGCACTCTAAGTTTACACTGAGTAGAGGGCCATATCAGGCATCAAGGTTCACACATCTTCCTAGCAGATGGTGCCGAGTGTGCTAGTCAACAATGCAAAGCTGGGAAAGCACTGCTGCAAAGCAGCAGCTTGTCATACGTTTAGTGGACCTAGCGTTGCAAATAAACCCTGCATGGTCGCCATGCTCACTACTAGTGCTACTTAACCCACGGTCTCATGAATGTTTGCTCAGAGGCCTGTCATCGCAGACAAATACACCATGGTATCTTGTCGTAGAGGACGCTGGTGGCCCTCACTGAAACCCCACACAAGCCTTGCTAAAGCCAGCTCAGCTGGATCACTACGGTGCTGCAGGTGAAGCGATTGTTTTGGCTATGCAACTATTCCCAAATGCGTGCAAGCATACTTCTTACAGGGTCCTGGATCTGAATAGCAGCCTGTTGGGGGAGTCCCTCTGATTTAGGGTTTAGTCCAAAACCATACACCCTAACCTGCTTAGAGGGTCCTGGATCTGAATAGCAGCCTGTTGGGGGAGCCCCTCCCAAGGGACCTTGCATTCAGCACATTCACTGTGGCTTCTCCCCTGATGGCAGCCGCTACACAAGCAGGGGTAGTGCAGGTACCGTTGCTCAGTATCCTTGCAGCAACCCCAGCAACATGGGGGGCCGCCATGGATGTCCCAGAGAGAGCCAGACTGCCAGTGGTGCTGCTGTGTTGAGCAGAGGTGATACTGCTGCCGGGGCCAAAGATGTCAATGCAGCTGCCAAAGTTGGAGTAACTAGCTCGGGCATCGCTGCTGGTGGTGGCACCCACAGTGAGTGCCTCGGTGACACGGGCGGGGGAGTAGTTACATGCATTGCGGTTTTCGTTGCCAGCAGCCACAGCGACTGTCACACCTGCAAAAAGGGGGTTTAGGTAGCATAATGGGAATCAGTGATATGGCTTGAATGAATTCAGTATGGTGCCTCCCTCAAATCCAGCATACACATGCATGGTGCACCACATGTGAGCCGTGCCCCGCACAATTTGCCGACTTTTGTGCGCCCAATCTCTCTGCAGATGCGTTAGTTTCAACTGTTCCCGCTGTTACAAAACAGTCCCCTCGATCACGAGGTGGGTCACAATAGTAGGGTTCTTGCAGTGTTCACTGTAGTCGTGGAATCCATGTTTCAAATGCCATCCCAAACTTCAAGTTGCATTGTGAGCGGCCCTTGCCTATTCAGAACCATTGCAAGTGCAACACCACAAGCAGAACATTTCAAGATCTCTCATCAAAATCTACAAGCACCACAACTTCGAATCCCTACCTGCACTTACGGCGCTCATCACAGCTTGGTCAACATTGCTGGCGGCAGGCCCTCCCAGTGACAAATTGATGACTTTTCTGCTATTGGGTACACCAGGGGGGTTGTTCACAACCCAGTTGATGCCAGCAATCACACCATCATAAGAGCCAGAGCCTGAGCTGCTAAGTACCTTCACAGCAACTAGCGTCGCCTCCTTCGCAACGCCCCACCTCAGGCCTCCAACCGTGCCAGCGCAGTGCGTGCCGTGACCCTCGTCATCTGCCGCGGTAGGGGCGCCTGATATGAAACTAGCGCCCAGGACCACGCGGCTGCTTGTGTTGCTTGCGCTTACCCAGAAATCTTGGTGGTTTGGATTGATGCCGGTATCGACCACATAGGCATAGACGCCCTGTCCGGTATAGGTGTAACTATAGGAAGTGCTGAGGGCCCTTTCAGTTTGATCCACTCGGTCCAAGCCCCAGGTTGCGCTGGTCTGGGTTTGTTCGATGGGGACTTCAGACTTCCTGGCGATGAAGTTGTCCTCGATGAAGGTCACACGGGGGTCCGATTCCCATGCAGCTAAAATCTCACTTGCACGACCAGGAGGTACCTACATAACAGAGAACGTGGGCAAGGGGAGATGTGCATCAGCTCTTACTGTGGTTTCATCTTCTCTATATGGTCCACCATATATATATAGAGAGAGAGCTACGCAGTTAAAGCCGTTTGTTGACCTCCAACATCTGGTTCAGGGGGCACCCCTTCGTGTAAGAATTACATACACGGTATCCCTGCCTTTCTTCGCCAACAACCTTATGCAAATCATATGAGTCATTGCACTGATCTGACATACGGTATAGCACAGTGAAGGCCAGCAGAACGCCTGCATAATGAGCTAAAAGAGAACAGTGCAATATTGGGCCCTGGAGGGCCGTTTGAAACCAGTGATTTGACTGCCTGCTATTACATCATGGCAGGGTACTATTAAGCGACTGGATTGCCGCCAGAGGTTGGATGTAGTACCTCAAACCATGCTTATGATTCCTCATCATCAACCACGCCAATTGGATTGTCTGAGAGCAACTGGGCCCCTCATGGCAAGGCTCTTAACATTTCAGCTTCTTGCCCTTGCTTAGGAAATGCTATTGAGGCGAGGTGGCCAAAAGTCATTTACTAGTCAGTGCTATGGTCCTGTATTTGCCAAAACTTGCCTGACACTCCGTTCATGTAGCCGCTGCCACTAAAACTAACAATAAGCATTTTACACAAAGGCACTAAACTAGTTGCATGTCTGATAGGCAAGATAGACCTAACTAGGTCAGAATGAACATGGAGATGGCATGTGGCCTTTGTCGCTCACCTTAACACCAAAGCCTTGGAAGGACTCAATCTTCCAAGCATTCTTCTTAGTAGCCCCTTTCCCATTGGTCAGCCTGTAGGCACGCCCGGGAGGGGGGTGTGAGCAAATGCTGATATAGAGCTTGTAAACCTACTTGCCACATTGCTTGGTAAATAAAAATAAAAATAAAATAAAAATGAGGCCGCTTGCATGTATCGTCCTATGGGACCAGTGGTCCTATCACGACTGGAACGAGAAGCAGTCGTGCTAGACCGCTGACGTACTGTGATCATGTTATTCACATCAAGCTTACGCATACATGTATAGAGAATTAAGACGAATCCTAAGGAGCCGGGGCAGCTGTCTTTGCTACTCATGTTGACATCTGCGATGGGGGCGAGCGACATAGAGCTGACGCTTACGAGTCTCAGTTGACACCACCTCTGTGGACACAGTCCGACGATCGCGGCAGATTACTCACTCTTCGACGGTAGAGGCCAAGTCAGCATCTTCAGCCAAAGTCACTAGATACTCGTTCCGGATCCTGTCTGCAGACGCTGATGGACCCTTGTACTTGGGAGTTGCAGCAGATCCGCCGGCTGGAGGAAGGAACAGTCGAGCAGTTAGTTTGTAATTGTTTGTAGCCCACGCGACCCTCCAACTGTGAAAACAGCTGCAGGTCCAGGCACTTTATAAGTCGATTGCTTTAAAATGAAAAGGAAAGGATCGCACCAGAAGGCCAACTTTGCTGCAGGGTCCATTCCTACCTGCTGCGGTTGCGGCGTCAGCTGTTAAGGAAGCAGTCTCTCCCGCCATGGCAGGATCCACAGCCACATCCGTGCCGTCCTGCAACAGCTTCCTAGACATTTGGAGGTTTGTCGCAGAGCATCCCGACAGCAGCAAACATGCACACGCAGCAAGCAGCAGGAGATACTGGGTCTGCCTCATCGTGCGACACGGTCGGTCACTCCTGTCGATGCTGAACTAAGTGCAAAGAAATCGTAACTCTGAAGCGTGGTATGGTTTGTGCCGTGACCGCCTTTATAGTTTTGCGATGCTCCACCCCACAAGAAAGTGGTCCGTCCGTCCCTCAGTTCGTCGTTCGTCGTTCGTCGTTCGTTCGTAGATTTTGGTAAGATTATTCAATTACAGTTGGTTGCAAAAGTTTTGGCCCAAAACTCAGATTTTGTTAGGAAATGGTCTGCTTCTGTGAAATGGCATGGCCGTTCATTGCTCTCTTGCACAGGCAGCTTCTGTATGAGGTCCAGGTTGTCACCAATGGGTGCGGTCAGCATCTCTGTTGCTCTGTGTTGCTTGGCTGCTGAGAAAAGCAGGGGTCTTGCAAGGGAGACAGCGGAGGCATTTTTGCTGCTTTTTAAGGGGGTAAATGCTGAGAACTGCCAGCAGGCACAGGTGCCCTTTCTTCACTGTTTAGGGGCAGTAGCATATAGACCAGGTGTGAAGCAGGTGCAGGGGCTATACCAGTTCAATGGCAGGGCAGGTGGGGGTAGGCAGGGCATGCGAGAAGTTGGGGCAAGTGCAAGGCTGAGCTGAGAGGGCTGTGGGAGGGGAGCAGATGGGGTGTGGGGCTGGCAACCACAGGAGGGGCAGAGGTGGAAGGGGAGAGCCAGGTTAAAAAAAGCAGGAGGGCTATAGGAACAGGGGGGAGGCTTGCTGGTCTGCGTCTGCGGCTAAGGCTAAGGCTGGCTGGCTGGCTTTTATATAGTATATTTATAGGGCACGCCCGGGGCTCGAACTCGGGACGTCTCGCGTGCGAGGCTACTTGTGGTACCACTTGGGCATACCAACTGCAGCACATTGATGCTCTGCCTGTTTACTTTCTTAAACATAAATGGTTGTAAATCAGGTCTTGCTGCTGCTGCTTAAACCCCAGCCTTATGTTCCGGCCAAAACTTTTGCAACCAACTGTGGACATTGGTTCTGCTGCTGCTGTTTGACAGAGGCAAGGGCTTTGGCTTGGGGCAGGGCTGGTTTAAGGTACCAGGGGCTGGACCTATGCAACAGTCACAGCCAGGTTGAATAAATTGTTGCATGTGCTGGCAACCCATGACGGGGGCCCTTCCTACCCCTACCCTCACCAGCTGCAGCAGTACACTAAGCAAATACCAACAACTGAGATACCTTGACTTGCACACTTCCCCTGGTAGCACATGCCATAGGACATTACAGCT
This sequence comes from Pseudopediastrum boryanum, assembly GCA_963556185.1. Lineage (NCBI taxonomy): Eukaryota > Viridiplantae > Chlorophyta > Chlorophyceae > Sphaeropleales > Hydrodictyaceae > Pseudopediastrum > Pseudopediastrum boryanum. Next base: position 2,099,930 of record OY744496.1, read on the forward strand.
GGAGCAGGGGCTGTCTCTGAAGCTGCCTGTGCCATGCGGAATACCCAAAGGGCATATCTGGCGCCCCCAAAGCAGGGTATACCCCCAGCACATGTAGCGAGCTGCTGTTCTCTGCAGGTGGAGCATGATTGGCATAGCCGATGTGGTATTGTAGAAAGGGGGAGCGGTGCTGAATAAAAACATATGCTTTGAGGAGGTTGTTGAGAGATCTGCTAGCACTATCATGGCAAGATCTGGTGGAAAGTGTTAATACAGCAGTAGCAAGGGCACGTCGGGTCTAGAAGGTGGTGCTGCACCGAAGGGATATGCGTAACATGTCTTGTTTTACAACAAGCCTGGCCCAGTGAACAACTCTGTGGTATGCTAGACCTTGTTTCAAGCAGTGACAGGTGACAAAGAAAACAGTCCTCCAAAGTGGTGGTGACAGCGTGGGTGACAGCCTTGCAGCATAGGCCCGTCTCGCCCGCCGCTGATTGCAGCATGTAGAAGGAAGCTTCCTACCATCAAACTGGCATGCAAAGCACACCAGCTTCTGTTAATACTGAATCCTTGGCAGTGACCTTGAAGCTTATGGTAAGATTGCCAGAAGCAGGGCCCCTCCAGCAGGGGAAGCATCCATGTTGAAAACCACACTTTTTGCTGCCTGTAGCAATGCTCAGCATTGCAGGGATAGCTAATGTGGGGCCTGCTGTGCAGAGCATGCATGACTGCAGCTAGTGACATGGTACTGTAAAGCCAAGGAAAGCTTGCTGATAAATGGGAGAAGTTCCATTCCATGCACCCTAACTCAGGTGACCACAGGGGCGTACCCACTTTTGACCAAAATCTGAAAAGTCAGCTCAAGCACTTTCTCAATGCGGTTGCGGTTGCCACCAATTTAGCACAGCAGGCAATAATTGCATCAACAAGTTCTTTGCAACAGGCTAGACACAGCTGTTATCTCTGCTTGCACTTGAGGAAACAGGAGGTGCAAACATTGGACACAGTTGGTTGCAAAAGTTTTGGCCCAAAACTCAGATTTTGTTAGGAAATGGTCTGCTTCTGTGAAATGGCATGGCCGTTCATTGCTCTCTTGCACAGGCAGCTTCTGTATGAGGTCCAGGTTGTCACCAATGGGTGCGGTCAGCATCTCTGTTGCTCTGTGTTGCTTGGCTGCTGAGAAAAGCAGGGGTCTTGCAAGGGAGACAGCGGAGGCATTTTTGCTGCTTTTTAAGGGGGTAAATGCTGAGAACTGCCAGCAGGCACAGGTGCCCTTTCTTCACTGTTTAGGGGCAGTAGCATATAGACCAGGTGTGAAGCAGGTGCAGGGGCTATACCAGTTCAATGGCAGGGCAGGTGGGGGTAGGCAGGGCATGCGAGAAGTTGGGGCAAGTGCAAGGCTGAGCTGAGAGGGCTGTGGGAGGGGAGCAGATGGGGTGTGGGGCTGGCAACCACAGGAGGGGCAGAGGTGGAAGGGGAGAGCCAGGTTAAAAAAAGCAGGAGGGCTATAGGAACAGGGGGGAGGCTTGCTGGTCTGCGTCTGCGGCTAAGGCTAAGGCTGGCTGGCTGGCTTTTATATAGTATATTTATAGGGCACGCCCGGGGCTCGAACTCGGGACGTCTCGCGTGCGAGGCTACTTGTGGTACCACTTGGGCATACCAACTGCAGCACATTGATGCTCTGCCTGTTTACTTTCTTAAACATAAATGGTTGTAAATCAGGTCTTGCTGCTGCTGCTTAAACCCCAGCCTTATGTTCCGGCCAAAACTTTTGCAACCAACTGTATATCAGTAACTCTATTCTATCAGTAACTCAATAATAGCGCGGTTGCGGAGCACTCCTGACCAGTTTGATTTCTCCCCTGGCCAACCTGATCACTTTTGGCATAATTGCGTCTGTAGTCGTGGAGGCGTTCTGAGACCGGCTGTAGTAACCGACTACCAGTGCCAGAAGCATGCAGCACGACAATGCTGGCAAAGATTCCAAAACCACCAGTAAGACGATTAATACCACCACCACACTAACGAAACGCTGACGGCAGGAGCATGCAGGGATCGTTAGCTCATGCTAGCCATCGGTTAACATGTACTGGAGACCATGTTGAATGTCAGGGCGGCTCCAACTAGTGAGTGAAGCTGCTTCCTCCCACTACCACACAGTATTCACTCATCCAACATATTGCACTTCACAGTGAGGGCTTTGCCCTTCTAGCATTCAACCTACCCCCTTAACTTTTGCAAGAAGGGCCTTGCTCTCATCTTTGCGTGGTCCTCTAGTCTCTGTCACTCCACCTCCCCCACCGGCATTTATCAGCTTGGGCCCCTCTCTCCCCCCCCTCCTCCCTTTCCCCCTTCTGGCCCTTTATGAACTTGGCAACATCATCAGCAGCATGGTGTTGTGGCTCATGTCCATCTGGACAGACCCAGCTGTTGTCGCCTTGGCTTGAAACAAACTCCCAAACACAAAGATGGCCTCAGCGTCCCCCTCCAGCTTCGTCCACAGGCCCACTTGGGTGCCTGAGTTCTCAGCCATATTCTGCAGCACAGTATTGCAGCAGTGAAGAACTGGTCAAATTCATGTTGTGGGTGCTGTTGAATGATGTATCTTCACACATACGGGAACATAAGGGTGTCAGTGTGGGGCGATGTTATGCAAGCTGCTTGCTGGCTGTATAGAAGACTAAACAGATAAACAAACGGCAAGATTGACATAAATCCTGCATGGCAGCGTGTGTGGCTACTTGGGAGCCAATGCATGCATGCAGTCAGCTGGAGCAGAACAGCGAAAAAGCAACACTGACTTCGACTAGAAAGCAACACTGACACTGATTTTGACCTGACATGCAGGAGATGCCCGAGCTGATCATGCAAGGACTCAACAGCAGAAAGACAGCACAAACACCCCGGCATTGTAAACATACTCCAACAGCTCTCCAGCTAGTAGAAGCGGTCCTCAGCCCCCCCTCCCCCTAGATTACAGGCACAACAGAATGTATGTCCACCGATCCAAAAGCCAAACCTCTAAACAACATCACTACTGCTCGCCTTTTGTCCCAATGCTATTTCTATAACAGCCTTCACAGGTGCGGTGCATACTGGCATCATTCTTATAGGATCATGAGTTCATGACACAATAGTTGACATCAGAGGCCGATACCATTACAACCCTGCTCACCTTGATTGCTGCCAAGCCCTGCCAAGCCCTGCCAAGCCCTTCCATGCCCTTGGAAGCCCTGCCAAGCCCTGGAAACCCCTGGCAAGCCCTGCCAAGCCCTGGTAAGCCCTCCAAGCCCTTCCAAGCCCTGGAAACCCCTGGCAAGCCCTGGCAAGCCCTGCCCAAGTCCTGGCAAGCCTTGCCAAGCCTGGCCGAGCCCTGCCAAGCCTTGCCAAACCCTGCCAAGCCGTGCCAAGCCCTGCCAAGCCTTGCCAAGCCCTGCCAAGTCCTGACAAGCCTTGCCAAGCATGGCCAAGGCCTTCCAAGCCTGGCCAAGCCCTGCCAAGCCCTGCTAAACCTTGCCAAACTTTGCCAAGCCCGGCCAAGCCCGGCCAAGTCCTGGCAAGCCTTGCCAAGGCCTGCCAAACCTTGCCAAGCCCTGCCAAGCCCTGCCAAACCTTGCCAAACCTTGCCAAGCCCTGCCGAGCCCTGCACCTTGCTCACCTTGATTGCCGCTAAGCCCTGCAGTGGCCTAGTCACTCGATATATCACCAGCTTCACAAGTGCCTTCTGGTTCCTCATGGTCATGAGCCGTGCCATAATGTCCTTCCTAGGTAGCGTCTGACTGCAAGCAAGGTGGGTGGGGAGGCGACCCCACACAGGCAGCTGTTGTATCTGCACCTTATCTGATAGCAGCTGCACCTCAGCTACTGGTAATGGGGGGGAGTGCTGGTTGTGGCAGTACAAGGTGCCGTGCCAGAGCACTACAAAACCACCACCACCACCACCACCACCGCCAGCAGCAGCAGGAGTGGATGCGGAAGCAGAGGCAGCAGCAGAAGGTGCTGTTCCGTATGCGGGAGTCACCTGGGTGCTAGTAGCTTGTGGTTGTGTGTGTGCGGCAGATCCTCCTGCTGCTGCTGCTGCTGCTGCTGGCACTGCTGATTGGCTCTGCTGCTGCTGGTACTGCTGCTGCTGATGATATGCTGGTGGTGCTGGTGGATGACCTCCATGACTACCTTGGGAGGAAGGGTTTGCTGTGGTTGCAGCTGTTGCTGGCACTGCTGCTGCTGCTGCTGTGGATTGGCTGGCCTGCTGGGTCGGTTGCTGCTGCTGGTGCAGGAGCTGTTGCTGTGCATGATGGAATGCCACCTGCTGCTGCTGCTGCTGCTGTTGCAACAACGGCAACGACAAAGCACTCATACCTGCTGCTGAGACTGCTGTCGCCGGCATAGCTACAGACACTGCCACCTGCTGCTGTTCTTGTTTCACGTAAGCACTCATACCTGCTGCTGCTGCTGTGGCTGGCATAGCTGCGGACACTGCCACCTGCTGCTGCTGCTGCTGTTCTTGTTTCACGTAAGCACTCTTACCTGATGCTGCTGCTGCTGTTGCTGGCATAGGTGCAGACACTGCCACCTGCTGCTGTTCTTGTTTCACGTAAGCACTCATACCTGCTGCTGCTGCTGCTGGTGCTGCTGCTGGGAATGATCCTCCTCCCATTCCCGCTATACCAGCACCACCAGCACCACCAGCAGCAGCAGAAGCAGCAGGAGTCGTAGCAACAGCAGCAGCCATAGTAGCTGCACTGCTCGCGGCAGCTGTAGCAGCAGCAGCAGCGGCAGAGGCCTCCCGCCCCCCAGGCCGCATGGCGCTACCTCTTGATGCTGCAGCAACAGCTGCTTGCTTAGCTTGCTGCATCTTCAAAATGCTTTGTTCCCAGTATTTTGTGAGGAAGCCAGCCCATGGAGATAGTAACAGAAGGATGCCATTACCCACTGGTCTCCACACCTGCGTTCTCTGCGCCACCAAGGAGAGGTGAGGGTGGTGTGACAGGAACATCCAAGGGCCGCAGCGGGTGTAGGCGCTGGCGAAGAGGTTTGGGTCTCGATAAGGCAGTACAAGCGATAGAGAGATGCCATGCTTGGAGAGGGAAAGGATGAGGTCCAAGTAAGTGGCCACACCTGCGAGGGTTTAGGGGTTGGGGTTAATTTGGGGTTTTGGTTGAGGGTTTAGGGGGAAGGTACATCCGGACGGCTGAACATCAGCTTCTAGACATGCACTGTACTTGAGATGTAAGTCATACTCAACAAAGTCTCACAATAAAACTCAGAGAGCCACAGTCAGGTGCTTTGTTTGGGTGTGGCTCTCAGAGCCTTATTTGCTACTGATATGTTATGTTTTTGCTACTCATTACTGTGCATACCTTCTTATGCAACTGCTTCTTGGCCATGAAGGCTCTGTGTGCATGCTTGGATGAGTTGGATCAGTCTTCCCTTGGTAGGGCTACTTCCCTATAATTGTAGGCCACATATGTTGTGCAAGTATATGTGGCAAAGCTGTAGCACACCCTATCTACTGAGAGTCCGGTAAAATGTGAATCCTTACATCCACCCATTCCATGTGTTCATATCCTTCCCAGCACATCAATCTGCCCACACCTGAATAGCTTATTGTAACCCAGTTGTCACCCGTGTCACCAGGTGTAACTAATGTCCTAGTTCACAGCTGAAGCGACACATAACCACACCCAACGAAGCCAGAACATGCTCAAACGGGGCATGTAGCATAACCTATGCACTTACCGGGAATTGAAGGCTGGTCTTGCTCCCTCTGGAAGTCTATGGTACAGGGTAGCTTTGCCTTAATGAGATTTGCAGCCACTTCTTGGTACAAGCCACTAGCTATGTGTGCAGAGGTGCCGTCATCAGGATATGGCCAGGGCACTGGGGCCCAGGAAGGGTCTGTACCCGGGGAAGGGACCAGAATGATGTGGGTGTGGAGACCTTCACCTGGGGGATTGCTGGGATCTGCAGGTCACAGTGGGACAGCAAGCAGTCATGACAGCATGTTAGTCAGCAGCAGCGGCAGCAGCAGCAGGTGGCGGCGGAGGCAGCAGCATCTGCAAATCACAGTTGTGACAGCAAGCAGTAATGACAGCATGTTAGTCAGGAGCAGCAGCAGGTGATGGTGGTGGCAGCAGCAGGCAGAGCGGGGGGAGCAGCAGCTGGCAAGGGTGGCAGCGGCAGGCGCAGACGGGAGGCGGTGGCAGCAGCAGGCAGGGTGGGCCGCAGCAGCAGCAAGCAGGCAGGGTGGGGGCAGAAGCAGAAAGCAGGCGGGGGGAGCAGCAGGCAGAATCAGTGGGGGAACCAGCAGCAGAGAGAAAGGGTAGCAGCAGCAAGCGGAGATGGGCAGCGGCAGCAGCAGGCAGCAGGCAGCGGCGGGCGCAAGCAGCAGACAGCGGCAGCAGCAGCAGCAGCAGCAGGCATCGGCGGCACCAGGAAAGGCCCGGAAGGACCAGGATCCTATGTGCAAAACAGCAGGATGATGATGTGTGTAGATCTTCACCCGGGGGACTGCAGATCACAGTGGTAACAGCAACCAGCAATGACAGCATATTGGTCAGGAGCAGCAGGGCAGGGGCGGGCGGAGGCAGCAGCATCTCCAAATCAGAGTTGTAACAGCAAACAGCAATTACAGCATGTCAGGAGCAGCGGCAGCAGCCGCAGGTGGCGGCGGAGGCAGCAGCAGCAAGCAGGAGGGGGGGGGCAGCAAGCACACAGGGGCAGCAGCAGCGGCGGCACCAGGGAGGACTTGGAAGCACCAGGATCATTGTGCAAAACAGCAGGATAATGTGTGTGTGGGTAAACCTTCACCAGGGGGACTGCCAGCATCTGCAAATCACAGTTGTGACAGCAAGCAGCATGTTAGTCAGGAGCAGCAGCAGGTGGTGGTGGCGGCAGCAGCACGAGCAAGCAGGGCGGGGGGCAGCAGCAGCAGACGGCACTGGGTGGGGCGCAGCAGCAGGCGGAGACAAGAAGCAGCTGCAGCAGCAGCACGAGCAGCGGCACCAGGGCGGGGGCAGAAAGAAGAAAGGATGAGAATCCTATGTGTGGGCGAGCAATGTGATAGGTTCATAGCAATACCTTCAGCACCTGCAGACAATGCAATGTCTGAGAGCAAGAAGGAGAAGACAGCTACAATACTCCAGCCAGTCTGGCAGCTGGAGCAGTATGCAAGCACACTCAGATCTCACAAGTAAAGAAGGGGCCAGGGATGAATTGCTCCCGAGCGCAAGTTCAGGCTCTGGTTGACAGGGGGTAGCCCATGGCTATGTTCTAGTATCAACAAACAACGACTCACAGCATTACAAGAATCAACAGCAGTGACATACCGCAGCAAGTTCACTGGTGCGCCATCTGCGGGGAGCACCCTGTCAGTAACAGCTTTCGGCTGCAGATGTCAACCGGCAACCGCTCTTGTGCATGCATATGCATCAGGGGCAGCCGACAAGGAGGCCAGAGAAAGTGGGAGGACCAAGAGAGGCTAAGAGATGGAGAGAGATAGCTACACATACGACTAAGTATGGAATTTGATTAAAGTTAGGCTTTAAATCTAGTGTTTAGGGAATCCCTCCCCTCTTGAATATGTACAGGCAAGCACTTTTAGCTAGTACATACAGTGAGTGCAGAGGTGGCTATAAACCTCTGGGATTGGATTTGAGGGGTTGGTTGGTAAATTCCTGAGTGGCAGCTCTGCTGTAGCTATATCTAGTAGTAGCAGAGAATGTCACTACCTGCACCTTCCCCATCCAGGTGCTGGATCCTCCCTCCCTTCTCCCCCCGCCCCTACACAGTAATTGCAGCTGTCTCTTCAGGTAACGACTATGCTTACAATTTGTTCCACCTTGCTGTTTTTGTGACAGCTTGAGGTGCGGGGCCTATGGCATATCATAAAATGTAATGATAACACAATGCAACTAGTGCTTCCTGGGGCTGGTTACCTGGGATTGGTGGCTGTGCTCCTCCAGGGTAAGGACATTTGCCAAGGTAGATGACTTCAGCAAGGGCTGATGCAAGAGCTGTTCCAGAAGTCTGCACACAGCATCGAAGCGCATTGCAAGCATGTCAGCCGGAAGAAGAACGTGACAGAGGGATTTTTATTGATGCAGTAGTGCTTCATGGATGTATGGGGAGATGGGACCAACCTATGGCACTTTCTGCGATGACATATCATGAAATGCAATTTTACAATGGGGCCAACAAGGTGGCAAGGCTGGCACACAACAACTTTGCTGCTGTACCAGCTTGTAATGATATATTTGATCCTGTAGGGAACAGGGAACATTTATGAATGAGATTGCCGGAAATGTGGTAGTAAACCATGCTGCAGCTATCTACTGAGTTATAAGGATGAAGTCCTGGGTCATGCTGCCATGTGGGGGCCCTTGCAACCCCCCAACATGACATCATGGAGACTATGAACGAGGGAAGATGTTCTGCAAACATAAATGGAGACCTCCTCACCTGCTTTGCTCCTCCGCCTTCAAACCTTATGCCATCTGCCCATTGCCTGAATTCCTTCACATCTGAAGTCCAGCCACTGCTTTGTACCGAGTAGGCAGATGAAGGCTCGTCTGTGCCATACAGGATCAGCGCAAGTTGGAGCGCTCCGACGTCATAGAGACCATTCTGTGCGCATGTAGCGAGGGCCCTGATACATTTCTCGATGCATTCTCTGCTTGCGGGCCAGCTGCGTCCCTGGGAGGAAGTGGTCTCGACAACTACGGCGAGCCGGTAAACTGGCTGGCTCGTCATGCCTGGAGTGTCATATGTGCCTTTTAGAGGGGGCAGCTGGTCATGTTGCAGCCTATAGGCTGAGGAATCCCTCCTTTAGTAAGGCTGAACCCCTGCTGTTGACTGAGCTGCATGGGATGCCTTGGAGCGCAGACTGCGCCGTAGGTAGGACTTTGGGATAGATCAGGAGCTGAATTACGCGGTACGTAAGGCCCTGAGATTCTTACAGCTTGCAATTGCCAGTTGTTCACGGTGTCGGTGTAGATCCGCATTGAGCAGCTCGTCGCACACCACTGGCTGGAGACTGTCTTTTTATCAGACGCCCAATTCCAAGTATATACTCCGAGGTATCCAATGTGCTTTGGCAAGGTGCTGTTTTTCCGATGGCCACCAAACAAGCACTCGGAGTCACTCACAGTGACCCAGCACCGCGCTCACACTGGCTTCGTCGATCTCCTCGCATGCACCAGACAGCTACTAATCCAGCAAGGAGTGGCTAGCACCATGTATAATGTAAATCCCACTTTACCGAGTAATAGTGGATGCAGCTTCGCCCCATGGCTCTTTCGGGAGGCGCATGCAGGCAAGTGACCAAGTGCCCAATCTGACTGCAGGCTGGAGATGCAATGAATTCCAGAGGTCAGAAGCTGCTCAACCAGAATGCATTCCAAGTGACGATCAACACCTGTCTGTATAGCAACTCTCGTCATTGGTGACATGAGTGCGGTCATGAACAAATAAACAAACAAGAACACATTCATGAGCTGCAGCTCAGTGCAGCGGTTGGTCAGACTGGGGCCGGCCTACACTGGATGCACCCTGCTTTTCCCTATAAACCACTGCTGAAAGTGACATTGCTGCTTGTAAGCACGCCCAGGCAGTGCAAAAACTCCCTAAGAGCAGCTCAAGCGATCATACACGGGCACAAATGATCCTGGGCACCAGCGCCCACCACAACACAATTCCATTCAGCAGTGGCAGCACATCACACTCACCAGTGAGCATTCCTGAAGACTCTGGGACTCCAGGACAGGCAGTCAGTGCGTTCACCTGAGGCAGTTGAGCCGACTTTAAGCGGCGAACATCACACCAACAGGAACCCGTCGCCTGTCCCAATCAATTATGCAGATTCAATCTCGCAAAAAGCCTACCTAAATAACAAGTAAGCGCCTACTCCCTACGTATGCAAGAACCGTCCCTCCCACCCCCCGTTCTGTGCGTAGTTCCCCTCTCCCTCTTCCCCAAAAGCAGACGGCGTGCATGCAGAGCTCTAGCTAGGGTCGAAACCCCCACCATAGATAGCCCAGAGCTTACGCCATGTCCCCAGCTACATAAGCACAGCAGAAGGCCCCCTTATCCATCAACACAAAGGAATCTGCCCCAGGGCCCCATGCAACGCGCTAAACCCTGGCAGTGGCACATGCACCACACTAGCACCCCCTGGAGACCACAGGTAAACCCTAGGACTCCCTGTACATATTGCCAGGCTGTGGCCCTGGGGTGCCCATTCCACTGCGTTCACAGGGGAGATGTGCAGCAGCACGGTGGACAGCTCTGCCTGCTCCACCTCCCACACTTACACAGCATGTGGCATGTTCTCATTCACTGTTGCTAGTATGGTGCCATCACAGGACCAACTCATGAGGCTGATGCCAAGCTTGGGGTTGGGTTTGTTGGTAGGGGGTAGCACGGTGATGTTGACCGGGAGGTCTGCTATGGCGTATTTGGCACGCGTCTCCCGCTTCTGCTGCTGCTGCTGGCCCGCCCGCAATCAGACATATGAGATAGATCACTGCACAGCCCTCGGCCCCCACATGCCTTCAAATTGGTAATTGATTGCCCACGCATGGACCAAATGGTGGATGGGGTCAACCAGTGACACAGTAGTAGTGCTAACAGCACACCACATACAGTGCAGAAAGTTGCAGTTGCTGCATGTCCGGTAACACTTGGTCAGCCAGTCTGTTTACTCAAATACAGTGCATGGCAATGCTGCTGTAACGAGAGGACAATACATCCTGAATGTGCTGGAATAGTTTGATGACAGGCAGCTGTACATCAAGGCTTGGGTCTGCAGCCACGGGGATTGCATGCGAGGCTGTTTGTCCTCAAATCCGTCTGCATGTGTAGCCAAGGCCTTTGAACCATCATTGGCAGCCATGGGCGGCTTGGCCCTTGCAAGTATAGAACACAAGAGCCATTTAGCATGCCTCACCCCTACTACCATGCCCCAGCCCGTTTTGTAAATGCCAATACGTCACCTTCCAAGTACACAATCAGGCCTGCTAGCATGTTATGTAGAAGATATTATTTGCAGCACTACAGCCATGCAGCACATGCTGAGCCCACTTGCTAAGCTTCTAGGGAGCAGGAACCGAAAGCTAGCATGTTGCCCTTCTTACCGGCAGTGGTGCCAGCACTCCCCTCAGCTCCTCCAGCTCCTGATAGGTCACCACATTCCCCCCTACCCCCCTAGTCCCCTAGTACCCCTCCCAATCCCCACCCCCTCCGGGACTTCTTCACCTTGGGTTTACCCCCACGCGGTTTGAAAGTTACACTTGAAAAGGGAAAAAAATAACCCGGAGCCAACACGAGGCTCAAGGGGTTACCAAATTAACTCCAAAAAATCAAACTGACTGATATCCACTTCAACCAATTCATTTCCATCATCACTACCATCATCACCACAACTGTCTTCATCACTTGACTCAAATCAATCAAGCTGTAGACCGAAAAGCCACTCTGTATCTTCATCTCTGAAAACACGCATCTTATGCACCAACGTTGCCAAGATATGCTGCTTTGATTGACACATAAGCTGTCTCATGTCACCCTCACAATCATCTTGGCAACTCCTTAAAATCATTCCGGATCCCCTGATATGCTGGGCATTCCATCATGAAATTCCTCCACTTACCGCCACCACCCCCAATCCCCGCCCCCTTCGGGACTTCTTCACCTTGGGTTTACCCCCCACTTACCGCCACCACCCCCACCACCCCCTATCCCCGCCCCCTCCGGGACTTCTTCACCTTGGGCCTCCCCCTTTCCCCGCCCCGCCGCCGCTTCTGGCACTCTATCAAGTTGGCAGCAGCGTCATCAGCAGCATGGTATTGTGGCTCATGTCCATCTGGATAGTCCCAGCTGCTGTTGCCTTGTCTTGAAACAGACTCCCAAACACAAAGATGGCCTCAGCACCCCGCTCCAGCTGCGTCCATAGGCCCACTTGGCTGCCTGAGTTCTCAGCCATATTCTGCAGCTCAAAATTGCCGCAGTAGTGAAGAACTGATAGTGGAGTCATGCCGTGGGAGCTGTTGAGTAATGTACCTCCTTCTACCCTAGCCTCAGCTGCCTCTCCCTTAACTTACGCGGGCTGGGACTGCAGCGGTGGTTTTGCCCCCTGCAGTCGCCCAACCAGCTCGGCATAGCTTTTCTTCTTCTTCTATATCCTCCGTGTAATATCTAGGTTAGAACAGAGAGGAATGTATCTCATACACATAGGGAACGGGGTGCCAGTGTGGGCTTACAGAGGAGAGGATGAAATAATGACTGAGGGAATTGCCGGGCATATGGAGCTTTCCCTATGGCACCAACATCTTGAAGTATAAATCTTTACTATCAACCCTGCCTGGCCTCTTGTCGACGGTGTCAATCAATCAATTAGAAGGCAAGACGGTGAGCAAACAAACCTAGGCCATAAAGACAAGGCTCTTGATCACAATCACGAACTAAGCCACACGACCGATGGTGGATTTGCCACACACAAGCTGAGGCTAGATGCAACGATGATGTGACACAATTATTTGCGAGCAAAGGGTGGAGGGAGCCCACCCTTATCTAGCTTGCTGACTTTTGTGCGCCAACTTGGTGTCCTGCTCATTGCTGGACTCCGAGCCAAGGGGCCTGCAGGGCAGTACGGCTTTCATTGCTATTATCGTAACCTCCTTGTTCTTGATGTAGCAGTTATATGTTGCCAAACTGTGGGAGCATTGGATTCGTGGTCCTTAGCGGCTGCCTAGAGGCAGACAGAGGGGTGGTAACAACCCGCATTTGTAGCTGGCAAAGCCTACCAATGCGGTCCTTACAATACCGTATATGAACCTCAGATAGCACTGGCAATACATCAACAAGACACATCAGCCTGAAATCCTTTCTAGACCACTTTCCGTTTAACCCTATAGGCCCCTTGCTTACAACCCTGGATTGATGTTATGCAAGCTGCTTGTGGGCTGTACAATCATATGAATAACCAAATAAATACACAAATCACCAAAAGAATGAGTGAATAGATCAAATATGGCATGATTGACCTTCATCTTGCATGGCAGGGTTTATGGCTACTTGAGAGCCAATACATGCATGCAGTCAGCTGCTGAGCAGAACAGTGGGCAAAACAAGCACACTGACAATCTGGTTTGCAGGAGATGGCTGAAGTGGTCATGCAAGGGCTCAACAGCACAAAGACAGCCACACCCACCCCTGCAATGTAAACATCACTCCAACAGCTCTCCAGCTGGTAGAAGCACTCCTTAGCCCCCCCGCCCTAAACTACAGGCACAACAAAATGCCGTATGTCCACCGATCCAAAGGCCAAACCACTAAACAACAGCAATACTGCTCACCTTTTCATCCCACGGCAATGCTGTTCTTCTGACAGCTTTTAAAGGTGCGGAGCCTATGGCATCATTTTTATAGCATCATGAGTTCATGACGCAATATTGCATCATCAGAGATAATTGTATTACGCTGCTCAGTGGAAGTGAAGGTTTTGGGTGCTCTTGACCTAGCTAGCTGCTGGACCCCGTGTCTGGGCATATCTTGTTATACATGCCGAGGACAACCCGTATCCTGTTCCCTTGCTGTTCTTTGTGACAGCTTGAGGTGCGGGGCCTATGGCACTTTTTGCTATGGCATATCATGAACTGTAATGATGGTTAGTATTCCCCCTCTCACCTTGATTGCCGCTAAGCCCTGCAGTGGCCTAGTCACTCGATACATCACCAGCTTCACAAGTGCCTTCTGGTTCCTCATGGTCATGAGCCGTGCAATAATGTCCTTCCTAGGTAGCGTCTGACTGCAAGCAAGGTGGGTGGGGAGGCGACCCCACACAGGCAGCTGCTGTATCTGCACCTTATCAGATAGCAGCTGCACCTCAGCTACTGGTAATGGGGGGGAGTGCTGGTTGTGGCAGTACAAGGTGCCGTGCCACAGCGGTACAAATCCACCACCACCACCAGCAGCAGCCGCAGGAGTGGATGCGGAAGCAGAGGCAGCAGCAGAAGGTGCTGTTACGTATGCGGAAGCCGCCTGGGTGCTAGTAGCTTGTGGTTGTGTCTGTGCGGCAGATCCTCCTGCTGCTGCTGCTGCTGACAGTGCTGATTGGCTCTGCTGCTGCTGGTACTGCTGCTGCTGCTGATATGCTGGTGGTGCTGGTGGATGGCCTGCATGACTACCTTGGGAGGAAGGGGTTGCTGTGGTTGCAGCTGTTGCTGGCACTGCTGCTGTGGCTGTTGTGGATTGGCTGGCCTGCTGTGTCCTTTGCTGCTGCTGCTGCTGATGTAGGAGCTGTTGCTGTGCATGATGGAACGCCACCTGTTGTTGCATGAAAGCACCCACACCAGCTGTTGCTGGCATAGCTGCAGACACTGCCACCTGCTGCTGCTGTTCTTGTTTCACATAAGCACTCATACCTGCTGCTGCTGCTGTTGCAGGCATAGCTGGTGCTGCTGAAGCTGGAATGTACATCTGTCTCCCTAGGCTGCTACCTCCTTTACTTGCTTGTGCCCCAGGTAATACGCCACCTCCGGTAACATTACCAGCTTTCACTGCTGCTGCTGCTGGTGCTGGGAATGACCCTCCTCCCATTCCCGCTACATCACCACCAGCAGCAGCAGTAGCACCGGCAGTACCTGCACTGCTAGCGGCAGCTGTAGCAGCAGCAGCAGCAGCAGCAGCAGCGACAGCTTCCCGCCCCCCAGGCCGCATGGCGCCACCCCCGGATGCTGCTGCAACAGCTGCTTGCTTAGCTTTCTGCATCTGCAAGAAGCTTTTTCCCCAGTATTTTGTGAGGAAGCCAGCCCAGGGAGATAGCAACAGAAGGGCGCCATTATCCATAGGTCTCCAAACTTGCATTTTATTGGCCACCAAGGAGAGGTGGGGGTGGTGCGATAGGAACAACCAAGGGCCGCAGCGACTGTATGCGATGGCGAAAAGGTTTTGGTCTCGATAGGGCAGCACGAGTGATAGAGAAATGCCATGCTTGGAGAGGGAGAGGAGGAGGTCCAAGTAAGTGGCCACACCTGCGAGGGTTTAGGGGGTGGGGTTAATTTGGGGTTTTGGTTGAGGGTTTCGGGGGGAGGTACATCGGGACGGCTGCAAATTAGCTTCTAGAAATGCACTGTGCTAGCTGTAAGTCATATTCAACAAAGCCTCCAGGTAAGATTCAGAGAGTGCTTTGTTTGGCTGTGGCTCTCTGAGTATTTATTTGCTACTGGTGACAGGTACGCACACACCATTTGTGGCGTACAATTAACAAAGTAGGCCTACTTAGTCAGGACCATATTTGCTACTCATATGTTACGTAATTTGCTACTCATTACTGTGCATGCCTTCTTATCCAACTGCTTCTTGGCCATGAAGACTCCATGTGCATGTTTGGAAGAGTTTGATCAGTCTTCCCTCAGTGGGGCTATTTCCGTATAATTGTATGCCACATATGCTGCGCAGGTAGTATGCCACAGGTACATCTTACAAAGATGTAGCATGTCCTATCTAATGAGCCTTGTTCCACCTCGCTGTTCTTTGTAACAGCTTGAGGTGCGGGGCCTATGCCACTTTTTGCTATGGCATATCATGAAATGTAATCAAAATACTGAGCCTCAGGTGAAGCGTGCATCCTTACATCCATCCATTCCACGCACTCATATCCTTCCAAGCACAATACTCTGCCCACGCCTGATCAGCTAGTCATTGCTACCAGGTAGTCACCCAGTGTCACCAGGTGTAACCCGGGTTCACACTAAAGCGACACAGAAGCACACACAACCAAGCCAGAACAAGCTTGAACATGCCATTCAGGGTAACCTATGCACGCGCTTACCAGGAATTAGTGAAGGCTGGTCTTGCTCCCTCTGGAAGTCTATGGTACAGTGCAGCTTTGCCTTGCTGAAATTTGCAGCCACTTCTTGGTACAAGCCACTAGCTATGTGTGCAGAGGTGCCGTCATCAGGGTATGGCCAGGGAACTGGGGCCCAGGAAGGGTCTGTACCCGGGGAAGGGACCAGGATGATGTGGGTGTGGAGACCTTCACCTGGGGGATTGCTGGGATCTGCAGATCACCGTGGTGACAGCAAGCAGCATTGGCAGCATATTAGTCAGGAGCAGCAGCAGGTGATGGTGGTGGTGGTGGCAGCAGCAGGCAGAGCGGGGGGAGCAGCAGCTGGGGAGGGTGGCAGCAGCAGGCGCAGACGAGAGGCGGTGGCAGCAGCAGGCAGAGAGGGCCGCAGCAGCAGCAAGCAGGCTGGGTGGGGGCAGAAGCAGAAAGCAGGCGGGGGGAGCAGCAGGCAGAATCAGCCAGGGAAACCAGCAGCAGACAGAAAGGGTAGCAGCAGCAAGCGGAGATGGGCACCGGCAGGCGCGGGCAGCAGACAGCGGCAGCGATGGCAGCAGCGAGGGCCCAAAAGGAACAGGACAGAATCATATGTGCAAAACAGCCAGAATGATGTGTGTGTGCAGACCTTCACCAGGGGGATTGCTGCTGGGATCTGCAGATCACAATGCAGTGAGAGCAAGCAGCAATAGCGGTATGTTACCGGTAGTGGGGAGCAGCAGCAGCAGCAGGTGGCGACGGAGGTGGCAGCAGCAGGCAGGGTGTGGACAGAAGCAGCAGGTGGCAGGGGCAAAAGCAGCAGCAGCAAGCAGGCAGGGTGGGCCAGAAGCAGACAGCAGGTGGCGGCGGGGCTAGAAGCAGCAGGTAGCGGCGGGGGGAGCAGCAGGCAGAGGCAGCCAGGTGCGGCAGCAGCACGAGCAGCGGCACCAGGGAAAGGGCAGAAGGAAGAAAGGACGAGGATCATATGTGTGGGAGAGCAATGTGACACATGTATAGCAGTACCTTCAGCACCTGCAGACATGCAATGTCTGAGAGCAAGAAGGGGAAGGCAGCTACAATGCTCCAGCCAGACTGGCAGCTGGAGCAATATGCAAGCACACTCAGATCTCGTAAGGAAAGCAGGGTCAGGGATGGATTGTTCCGGAGCACAATTTCAGGCTTTGGTTGAAGGGTGTAGCCCAAGGCTATGTTCTGGTATCAACAAACAACGACTCACAGCATTATAAAAATCAACAGCAGTGACACAACGCAGCAAATCACTGGTGCGCCATTTGCGGGGGGCACCCTGTAAGTGACAGCTTTCGGCAGTGACAGCTTCAGGTGCGGGGCCTATGGCCCCTTTTGCTACGGCACTTCTTGAAACGTAATACTATATTTAGTAATAGCTTTCGCCTGCAGATGTCTACCAGTGGCCGCTCTCGTGCATGTATATGCATCAGGTGCAGCCTGCAAGGAGGGCGGAGGATACTGGACAATCCAGACAGGTTGGCAGAGATGCAGTGGAAATAGCTACGCCGACGAGTTGGTAGGGTTTATGTCAGGATTTACAGTTAGGGTACTCCTCCCCTCTTGCATGTGTCCAGATGAGCACAATTAGCTAGTATGTACAGTGAATACACCTTCT
This sequence comes from Pseudopediastrum boryanum, assembly GCA_963556185.1. Lineage (NCBI taxonomy): Eukaryota > Viridiplantae > Chlorophyta > Chlorophyceae > Sphaeropleales > Hydrodictyaceae > Pseudopediastrum > Pseudopediastrum boryanum. The sequence continues at coordinate 2,117,371 of OY744496.1, forward strand.
TGGGGTTGGGGGCTGTGTTGAGAGAGGCCAATAGGGATGGAGAGAGACAGCTACGGCGACGACTTAGCATTCCTCTTGCATATGTACAGGCATGCACCTTCAGCTAGTACTTACAGTGAGTGCAAAGGTGGCTTGAAGCCTCTGGAATTGGATTGGACTTTGAGGGGCTGGTCGGTAGTGGCCTGACTGGCAGCTCTGCTGTAGTTATAGCTAATAGTGGCAGATAATGCAGTTAGTCCTTCCTGGGGTTGGTTATTTGCACCTTCCCCAGGCACTGGATCCCCCGCCCCCTCTCCCCACCCCTTCTCCCCCTGCCCCTACACAGTAATTGCAGGTGTATCTTCAGGTAACGATTATGATTACGATTAGGATGCAACTGCTTCCTGGAGCTGGTTACCTGGGATTGGGGGCTGTGCTCCTCCAGGGTAAGGACACTTGCCAAGGTAGATGGCTTCAGCAAGGGCTGATGCAAGAGCTGTGCCAGAAGTCTGCACACAGCATCGAAGCGCATTGCAAGCATGTCAGCCAGAAGAAGAACATGGCAGAAGGATTGTTCCTGATGCAGTAGTGCTTCATGGATGTATGGGGGATGAGACCAAGCTATGGCACTTTCTGCGATGACATTTCATGACTAACTGCAATAACGAATGGGACCAGCGAGGTGGCATGGCTGGCACACAAGATGTTTCTGCTGTACCACAGTTAGTAGTGATCTATTTGATGCTGTAGGAGTGTTTATTATTGAAGTTGCAGGGAATGCGGTAATAAACCAGCTGCTGCTATTTGCTGAGGATGAAGTTCTGGGTCATGATGCCAAATGGGTGCCCATGCAACCCTCCAAACTGACACCATGGAGGTTCTGAACGACACAAGATGTTCCTTAACACACGTGGGAGCGGAGATCTATCTGCCCACCTGCTTTGCTCCTCCGCCTTCATATTTGATGCCATCTGCCCATTGCCTGAATTCCTTCACATCTGAAGTCCAGCCACTGCTCTGTACCGAATATGCAGATGAAGGCTCGTCTGTGCCATACAGGATCAGCGCAAGTTGGAGGGATCCTACGTCCTGAAAACGACCATCTTGTGCACATGTAGCGAGGGCCCTGATGCATTTCTCGATGCATTCTCTGCTTGCGGGCCAGCTGCGTCCCTAGGAGGAAGTGGTCTCGACAACTACGGCGAGCCGGTAAACTGGCTTGCTAGTCATGACTGGAGTGTCATACGTGCCTTTTAGAGGGGGCAGCCGGCCACGTTGCAGCCTACAGGCTGCGGAATACCTCTTTTACTCAGGCGTCATCGCGGCTCTTGACTGAGCTGCATGGGATGCCTTGGAGCGTAAACTGCATCGTAGGCAGGACCTTAGGATATATAGGAAGCTAAAGCATGCTTCCGTGGGGCCCTGTGATTGTTGCAGCGTGCAATTGGTCACTGTTCACGGTGTCTGCAGGTAGATCGGCACAGGGCAAATCCTTACATGCCACGGGCTGCAGGATGTCTTTTTATCATAAGCTGACCCCGTTATGTATGTCGAGGTATCGGACGTGCTTTGGCAGCGTCCTGTTGTTCCTGATTGGCCACCATTCAGCACTTGGGTCACCACAGGACGCTGCCACAGCACGTCCGATACCCGCTCACACCCGCCTCTGTTGGCCTCTTCACACGCACCCAACCAGTAAATTCAAAGGCTGTTGGCTAGGGCACGTATATAACGGATCATATTTCGAAATTACCAGCATATGCAGCTTTGGCCCATGCTCTTTCGGAAAGCGGATGCCGGTCAGTGACAAGGTGCCCGGTCTATTGGAAGACAGCTGAAGACATGCATTGCATTCTAGAGGACATGCTTTCCACTCTTGAAGCGCCTGACAAATGACGATGAAGCCCTTCTATCCAGCAAGATCCGTCCCTGGTGACATGTGTGGTCATGCAGCTCAGTACGGCGGTTGATTCTGAGATCGTCACACAATAAATGCACCATGCTGTTCCCTATGCAGCTATAATACCAGTCACCATGGGGCATGCAGTGCAAGGAATTTCTAAGAGCGGCGTCAAGCTCCGGCCCGACTCTGAATCAGCTACCTGGTTTATAGCCGATGAAGGTGGGGATCATGCCTTGCCACATAGCCACAGGAATAGGTTCCTAAGCAGGAAAATAGCACCGCCAGCCCTGTCTCCAGCGAGAATAGTTCCTGCAGTATGCAAAAGGATGCCCTGCAAGGGTCAGTATTAACCACCCTGTAGCATTGTATTGTTTTTTTAGGACCTCGGCTAGTTTTTTAAATTTTTGTTAAATTTTTGTTTGTTTGTCTTTCCTCACACATCAGTCAGAGAACTCCGGTTAGCAAAATGAGGCATGACCCAACAACATGCATGAGCAGCGCTTAACCTTAGTTTTACTCCTATTTTCTTTCGTGTCAGATACTACATAAAACATGTGCTTTGTCATGTTTAGATATATCAAACAATGAGGACCGGTGCCTCCCGATAGTCTGCTAAGTTGCACATTTGATGACCAAAGTACCAAATACAAATGACCATGCAGTATGATGTGTGACAATTGCCTTACACAGCATGCTGCTTCACCCGCACCTGCAGGTACCCATCCGTCCTAGTGAGCCCATCCCAAAAGAAACTGTACTCATACATGCAGCAGTGGCGGGGCTGCTGTCTACATTATTATTATTACAATTCATGATATGCCATAGCAATAAGTGCCATAGGCCCCGCACCTCAAGCTGTCACAAAGAACAACGAGGTGGAACAGAATACGGGTAAACTTCGACATGTATGGCAACATATGCCTAGACATGAGGTCTACATACTCTTTGGCACATCTTTCTGTGAAATACAGAGGTCGGCAGAACGGCTGCATAATCTGCTCCAATCTACTTACCCACTACTGTCACTGCAGCCCTCACTGCAGGCTGGACAATTATGTGTCAATACATACAATTCACAATTGCTATATGGTAGCAACTACTGAGCTATGGGGCCCTACACCAAACTTGCATGCAGCGGCGAGGTGGATCATCAGACCGGATGCTTTTGGATTATCAGCGGCGAGGTGGATCATCAGACCGGATGCTTTTGGATTATCAGCGGCGAGGTGGATATCAGACCGGATGCTTTTGGATTACCAGATTACCAACTAGCCCATGGGAGCCAATGAAGGCTCATAGGGCCAAAAACACAACACATGTGTGTGTGAATCTTACATTGGCAAACCCATCGGCACGCATGCGGTGCCACAGTTCACCACAGGGGTGGCAAAGCCACTAACACAGATAGAACCAAGAAAAACTGAACACCATCCACCAGTTGGAACTCCATGATCATGCATGTCCAAGCAGATACACCCACATGATAGCCACCGACAGCCTCAGCTCAATGTACCAAATCAAAAAGATGCTGAGACGCCCACAAGATCTCCTAAATCACCAGCACTGTGAGCTAATTAAAGAGATAGTAACCGATATCGTCAACAGGGGACTGAGGACAACCCTTCACAAGGTCAAGGGCCATGCTTCAATTATCGGTAATGAAAGAGCGGACGCAATTGCTAAGGCGGCTGCGACAGGGGACACCTCCGACTATGAGGAATGTGAGAAGTACGAGAGTCCTAGTAACAACAGGTTGACCCAATATTGGCCGCACAAGACCCAATGGAACAATCGTTGGTCACGGACCAATAATGGGCAGCGCACGTTAATTGACCGTTTCAAGCGGGTGAACCCTTTGACAGACCTTCACGACTCGGTACGTCATTACTGCCACCAAAAGAGTCGCTTTGGGATGGCAAACAGAGCTACCTGTTATTTCGAGGCTTTTAAAAGGATTGAGGAAAGACTGGACCTGCCTGCTAGCAACGAGTACATGACCTCGGGAAAAATCAAGTATGCAGAACGTAAAACCGCTTTGCGCTACCGGTACGGGACCATGTGGACAAGGAAACAAACAAACAAACAAAAATTTAAGGAAAATGGCCTATAGGTGTGGACATGCACCTAGTAGCAAATGTCTCCTGTGCGGTGACGAGGATGGCGGACACCACACAGCCTCAGGATGCCCAGCTTTGAAAAGAATGTACATCAACAGGCATAACAAGGTCGGCCGACTAATCATGACAAGAGTGTTAAGGGGACGCAAAGGAGCATTTGTCATTCAAATGGACCTTGGATCAACTGAAAACTGTGCAGAAGACGGCATCATGGCCCACCAGTCTAGAAACATCCCGTGGGAGCTCCTTCCAAGGGGACTAAAGGAGGCAGTGCAACAAGCACAAGGCACCACCGACAAGCGCCCTGATGGTATGCTATACAAACCCAAGAATGGAAACAACCCAGCAGAGTACTGGATAATAGAGGTCAAGATCTGCAGGGATTCAGACCCAACAGGCCAGCAAAGCAAAGCTGATTATCAACACCAAGTACTCATTGACAAAATCAAAGACATAGACCCCACTGCCAAAGTATGGTACTATCCCTTGCTTGTCGGAGTTGCAGGCACCATATACAACAGTACCACCATGAATCTTCAAGCCCTCGGTATCAAAGGGCAAGCTCTAAAGCAATGCATTTCAGAAGTACATACTGCAGCAGTTAAGTCCTTACACAGCATATACACAACAAAAAGAAAACTGGAAAAGCCCAAAGAGCCTCAATGGCACAGGAGGAACTACAAGAAAGTAAGCTAACAAAGGCGGGTGGGCGGAAGCCCACCCACGGATGTAACTATCCTATGGTAGGCTGGCCCAGTGTAATCCTTACACCAATGGGCCCCTCCCTTAATCCTACGCGGGAGGGCACCTCACGCCCCTCCTTGCGTAGCTCTCTCTCTCTCCAAGCAGATACAATGATGCAGAATACTGGCCCTGGAAAAGTGCACACACAATTTTTATTTTTTAATTTTTTTTTTGGGTTTTTGATTTTTTGGGGTACATCCAGCAAACAAACAGCAACGCAACAGCATATATACCAGAATTTTGTATACAACTTAATGCCAAAAATACTCTCACCCAGATGTGGAGAATCACAGAGCAGCAGCAATTCCAGAACTATCACAGACTATTAACAGTACCAATTACCAAATGGCCCCATCAGAGCGGGTCGCCGGTGGGGGCAGCGCCACCCACAAGGAGCCAACTTAGCCATGCCTAAGAGGTGTCCAGTAATTATTATTACATTTCATGATATGCCATAGCAATAAGTGCCATAGGCCCCGCACCTCAAGCTGTCACAAAGAGCAGCGAGGTGGAACAGAATACGGGTAAACTTCGACATGTATGACAATATATGCCTAAACATGAGGTCCAGCAGCTAGGTCAAAATCACCCAAAACCTCCACTGCCCCAATGGGGGTAAGAGCCTCCCTCCTACTTGAGAAAGCAAGGAGGGCTTGTAAGCCCGGGTGCAAGCAATAGTTGGTAACAAATCCCATTGGTTGGACCTCACGCCACATCAGAAGGGTGAGCATAAGCATTCCTAATCTTCCAAGCAGCTGCAACATATTTAGCTATACACTTAAATGCATGCTTGAAAGGGCCATATACTAAGCCAGACTCCTCATCGACGTCTACACCCCAGAACTCTTCATTAAGCATGCTATGCAGCTTCTCCTCATCAGATTTGCCATCCAATATCTGACATTTTGCAGCAACATCAGGGTCAGAAGTCAGCTTCTCCCACAGCTTTTGCCTTTGTGCCTGGTAAACAGGACAGTCAAACAAGAAGTGTTCAGGAGACTCAACTTCACCTCCCAATTCAGGGCCAAGATCACAGGACTTGCAGCACTCCCTATGTGCACTTTGCCTGCTAGCGCTCTGCCTACCGAATTTTGCTGTCATAGCGTTGAGAGGAAGAATACCTGCACGCAGCTGCATAATGAGTTCCATGCCTTTGCTCAGAGGGCCTGTGCACAGATATGGTGTCCAGTAAGATGAAAGTCATAGGTAATTAATCTAAATCATGTCCCATAATCCGCCATAGGTTGTAATCAAAGGGAAGATAACCTTCAGGCATGATTTCACCCTCTCTACCATCGTCAAGTAGTTGTAAACAACTTTCCCGCCTTTTCTTCAGTGCTGAAATGCACCTCACAACTTGCACATGATCACTATGATTGAGAATAAACTTAACATGACTATCCTTGGATTGCCCTGGTAAGGAGGTGGGCTTGAAGAAGAGGGGGAAATTGTCCCGGACAGGGTGAAGCACCCTACAATCCAACATGAAGTGGACAAGATCTTCAACTGGAGCTGACCCTGTAGTATCATCCCTATAGCTAAGCGTTTGACACAACCGACACACCCTGTCATCCCTTGCTATTCCATTGTATCTTCCTGTGTGGATGGCCAAGCAGTGCCATCCTAGCCGCATCTTTGCAATGCATTGTACCATGCGGAAAGACAGGGTTTTAGCCTTCAAGTATGTAGGGGCATCGTCATGGAGCCCTCTTGCCCATGCAGCATAGGAGTTATGAATAATGCGATTCCTGGGACAGGCTGGGTCCTGAGGGTGCTCACAAACAAGGTCAACATCCTCCCAACATTTGTCAAACATCTGCTTCAAACTCTCACGCACAACTTTCTCTTGAATTTCCAAAGCCATAATGCTGTCCACTGTGACATGGCTAATCCCACTAGGAGACCAGTCGCTGGCTTGCACAACACCCATGATTGTGAGACTCTGAAGCAGGTAGTAGGACCAACATTTCTTACACCCTGCCAACATGAGCTCGATATCTGCTTTCAGTGCTTTGCATACCAGTTTTTGGGATCCCATCTTAATAGCACGAATCCAAAACCTCGTAGCCAGAGCTACCCAATGCCACATGACAGGGTAACGGCCAAATTCCCTCATGAGCATGACCTTATCTGTTCCATTCCCCACCCCTGCCATGATACGCAAATAATTGATATGGACCTTCTCAGATGGTAGGTTGAGCGGGTTTCTCAACTTGCCAACAAATATCTCTGGGCCCCAGATTTGGCATCCATAAGACAACACTGGTTCTACCAAAATGTCAAAAAGCCTGAGTTTGAAATCAGGTTGAACGATGTGGTGTTGTCTACATTGTGACAGCAGCGCATGCATGGCCCTACTGCCAGAGGATGCCAGAGCATCACATGCCGGCCTGATGCCCTTGGTGGCATGGTGAAGAGCTCCCAAATCAACATAATTGTCACTAACATGAACCTCCTGACCGTTGTAATACCACTTGAGTCCCTTTGCAAGACGTGTACCAGATGGTCGGAAAATGACTATGCATGTTTTGTGCGGCTTCAAATTCACCTCCATGTCAAACAGACGACAGAACAGATGCAACACATCCAGCAGCTGTTGCAGTGCCTTGGGGTCATTCACAGCTAAGAGCTTCACATCATCAGCATACATGATCTCCGGGACACGCATGTCACCAATAAGAGGTCCTGCTCCTGGCAGCTTCATTGCAATGAGTTCATGCAGCTGCTCTATAAAGAGGCCAAAGAGTAGAGGGCTCAGCTCACTGCCTTGCTTTGTGCCTCGGTAAGTCCTGAATCTGTCACCCACATAACCACATACCAAGACATAAGGGCCTGCAGCCATGCACAGATAACAACATATGTCATCTTGAGGTCCAGCACCTGACACTTCCATTTGATGAGACTGAAACAGCAGCCCATGATGTATAAGAAAGACGTGATTGATGTGCGGTCACTACACACCCCAGAACAAAGCTTTTGTGTGTGCTGTTGCTGATTGATTAGGGCCAGATCAAGGTCAATGCTGCCACTGCCAACATCACCATACCACCATTAAAAAAGAACTGATCAAGTGTGATCATTCTGCAGACCTAACACTAGATATGTACCGACACGCACAGCAACAAAAGAACAACGATAAATGCCACACTTAAAATGTAGCATCTGCCTGGTATGCAAGACAAGGGGGTCTAATGTATATAGACCCCCATATATCTAATGTATATATTAGATTGTAGTGCGTGGTTGCTTGGTATGGGTGCTCTCCACCGCGCAAGTGCCAATGAGTGCTTTGCAAACTACATTGGGCCCACAATGTTGCGCTTCCAAGCAACACCGCAGCATCCACAATCACCAAACCATCCAAAATCACCAAACCATCCAAAATCACGTGCAATACTGTTGAATATTCTAGTAACAAACAAACAAACTTTCCTCAAGGTAGGCTACCGCAAAAGGGCTGTAACACGCTTAACAAAGGTACAATGGACATAACAAAACGCAACACAATGTGGCACAAGCAACAACAACAACTATCTAGGAACATGGATATGGTTGTATTCGCAACACCACCTCAGAAGCCTAGCGGACCGGCACACTACTCCACAGATCCTTGGCAAAGTATAAATTCTTGCCTAGCACCAATGCAATCATGGTCCAACGTACAGCTGGATCGCATATGATCGAGGTAGATCACTGCAGAGCTTTTGGGCCGTACAGCACCTGCCGGATTGCCTACTTTTTATGAAGTTTGATGCTGCCAACAGTTGACAGACCCTGCATTGATTGATTGCAGACATGTCCCATTACGTATAAACTTAATGTGCAGCAAAAGCAGAGTAGCTACATACCTCCCTCACCTCGCTTCAACAAAAAGCCCCTGCTTGGCCACACCAGCCCCCCATTTCCTGGGCTGTAGCCTACGTCTCACCATGCCAAAACATAAGGCTTTTTGTAAGTCGGCATCACCGCATACATGTCTCAGCAGTACAAACCGTGGTGACCCCTAAACCCTAAACCCTACAGCTGGACCAAGTAGATGGCCCGATCACAACAACACCCCCTGGTCAATTCTTATATATATATGTTAAAGATCCATGTGCAATACCATCGTCATCCCCATCCTATGATCGTGATGTAATGATCATGCAACTTCACACCTTTGAACAGCACTCCCTGCCCAGAGCTCTGTACTCTGTACTCAGCTCAGAGCAGCACACGGAAGTAGAGCAAAAGCTTTCAAAGGCAGTTTCATTTCAGAAATATATATTATACAACAGCCTGTACAGAGACAGGCCCCAACCACACAGCTGATGCTCCAAACAGGTGTGTAAGCCCCTCATTTCTACAGCCATCCACCTACGGCTACAGCCTCCTGCAAATTTCCTTCCAAGTAGGAACAGACAGCCAATCCATCATTGACTGTAATGAGTGTAAACATTGTGCATTGCTGTGAAACCTGCGATATCATGGGGCAGTCAAAAACATGGCAGATAAACCCTTGCCATCAATTCCCTCCAATCCATCGATCATTCATCAGGCAACATTAGAGCTCAGGGACGCTCAGGACAGTCCCACACTCACTGTGAAGAGCAAGGTTCCAAGGTTGGGACCCCCCTGCTGAACAATAACTTTTCTAACATGAGGGTATAGGGCCCATGAGACACAGTGGGTGCCCAACCAACCAGCAGCTTGCTGACAAACAGCAGAGCGTTTCCATAACATATGAGATGGATCACTGCACAGCCCTCAGACGGTGCAGCAACCGCCGCATGACTCCAATCAGTTTGTATATTGTATTGAGAGAGAGACCGATACTGAGCGTCCCCAGTGTATCAGACTGACAGCCCAAAATGACAGACCAATAGGGTTCACCCCAAACCTGCATCACACATACCAGGTGGCCTGGACACTTTAATGCACCTCTGCCTGTAGGCTAGGAGTGAAAACACCATAGGAGAAGAAGGCAGCGGACATGAGGCCTGCAGCAAGGACTGTGACAATCCATCCAATAAACATAATGCCATACGTGCGCCAGCTAATGGCATTCAATCTGCCCTCTACCAAGCCGGCACCAGCAGTAGCACCACAGATCGTGTGGGTGGTGGACAGAGGCAGGCCAAACACAGAGCCCACTGACACCACGAAGGAGGTGGCAGTCTCCATGCAGAAACCACGAGACGGGGTGATGTGGGTGCATTTCACGCCCAGCACGCGCATGATGTTGTAGCCGTAGGTAGCAAGGCCAATCACGATACCAGTGGCACCCAGCACCAGCACCCAGATCTCCACAGGCACTTCCTTCCCGGGAACAGCACCAAGGTGGTATGTAGCCAGTGTGGCGGTGAAAGACCCAATGGCATTAGCAACATCATTCGCACCATGGGCGAACGACACGGCACAAGCAGACAGCACTTGCAGGTATTTGAAGATCTGCTCGGTACGAGGGTCGAACTTCTCTGCAGCGTCGTGCATCGCCAGCGTATGCTCATCGTGTTGCACGTCCTCATGGATATCAGTGGAGATCCCCTTGAGCATGGCATTACGAGCACGAGTGAGCTTCGCACCCGTGGACTTGTCATTAGGATCGACATGCTTGGGCTTGAGCTGGTCAGCAATGCGCTTCTGCCAGTTACCTTCGTCGAACTCTCCATCGAGAGCGACCTTCTCCACATCAATTGAGTTGCCCTCCTCATCCACTTTCTGGGCAGCCTTCCTGAGGAAGGGGAAACCAATGATGGATGCCAAGCCAGCAACGCCAACAGCAACGACGGCGGCAATCCAAGCGCCAGTGCCGTAGTCAATCTTGACTGCCGCCTTGACGCCCTTGGTCAGGATGAAGAAGAGATTGACCCAAATGGTGATCAGCAGGAACACGGGAAGGGTCTGCAAACAGCAAGAAGCAGCACTGTTTAAGTAGGCCATAGCACTAGATGGTGATGAGCAGGAACACCCTGGGGAGGGTCTGACAGCAGCAAGAAGCAGCACTGGTTAGGTAGGCTGGCACAGCACTGAGTGCATCAAAGCAGTAGAGAAACACTGTCGTCCTGACATGAGGTTTAATAATCATTCATGCAAAGGTACATCCTTTCAGTGTAAAGTCCCATAACATCGCGCTGTCTCTCCACTTCCGCATGCGCTCGGCCCGTATTTGCTAGCCAATGTCTGAGCGCACATCATTACAACAGCAAGGCAAAGAAATGTGTCATTGAACGGTCCTCAAAGATACGGCACGCTTGACAACGGATCAGCAGTGCCACGCCTGAACCCAAGGCACACCCCTCCAAAGTTGCTACAAACTCCTAATCTGATTGCAAGCTCACTGAACACTTCATTTTGTGTTACTCCACCTCCTAGGGTTTAGGGATTTAGGTCTTGGGGTTTAGAAGCTTAATCTAGGGTTCGGGGTTCAGTTTGTGTTACTCACCCAGATGGCAACCTTTGTGCTGTTTTGCCTCCTGAGCACCAGGGTCCTGACCAGCAGGAAAATGATGCCGGATACCATGGCAGCAGCGATGGGGGACACAAACCAAGATAGGACCACAGGCACAAAGCCAGAGACATAGGGGAAGGTGTCTGTCTTCTTGCTCCAGTTGACGCCAGCACCACCAGCGAAGACCAGGGAGAAGCCCATGATGCCACCAACTGTGACAGACAGACAGGAAGTAAGCTTAGGATTTGGCCGCTTTCCTGTTGGTTTGCTGGGAAATTAAGGAGTACGAAGCTTATGTTGTGTCAGGGTCCAAATTGGGTGGAATGTGATGATAAATCGGGTCAGCACCAGATCATCTGGAACAGCGCATTTGCCAAGGACATCTCACGAGCCTCGGCTTGCCTAGCTCTATCTCTCTCTCTTGGCTAGAGTGCTTCATCCTAGATGTGACTGCTCCTGCATTATTGCACGCCGCTCATGATGGGATGCGCGTAGATGCAACAATTTAACAATGCTCCTGCAAGGGGACCAGAGCGGGACACAATACGAGCTACTGACGCAGAGTGACTGCGGTTTCAAGACCTTCCAGCATCCATCATGGACACTTACTGATAGAATGTGTGGTGGACACAGGCAGCTCCAGATAAGTTGCAAAGAGGATCCAGATCATGGCACCTACTTCCGCACAGAACATGCCGTACATGAAAACCGCAGGATAGCCCTCAAAGGTGCTCGTGTTTGCGATAGATCCGGCAACGGCCCTGGTCACGTTGCCACCAAGGGTTACGGCACCCACAAACTCGAAGACGGCGGCGATGCAGCACGCACTCCAGATCTTGAGAGTCTTGCTACCCACGGATGTGCCGAAAGCATTGGCCACATCGTTTGCACCTGCCGGGTCATAAAAGATTGCATTAGCATATAGCGACACTGACACCTGAGTCTGTGCAGTTGAGACTCGTGGCGACAGAGACAGTGTGGCTGCAGCAATGTGAACTTACCAATGCCATAGGCATCCAGCCAAGCTACTATACCATGCAGCACGACAATCCACAGATAGCCCTGCATTGGGGAAGAATAGGTCAGATACAAATGCTGCAATGCTGGTGAGGTCCCGCCTGCCCGGCCGGGTTCCGGAAACATAGAGGTTCTTCTGGCCACAGCTTGCCCTGCTAGCACACTATGCATACAACCTTAGGAATCATTGGACGTGCACATTTCTTGAATTTTACGGTTTCGGTAGCTGTGCTAGACTCACCTGCAGGTTAACTGGAGCGGCAGCCATGCCGTGAGTCTAGACTATGCTCCGGAGCACCGGCCTTGAAATGTGTGATGTAGGCTTCTTAGAACGTATCCGCAATAACCTCTCCTTTCTGCTCTGTGTCGCGTGTCTCAAGGACCCGGGCAGAGTATATTACTGTACTTTTGCTGTCAGAGTGTAGATGCGAGAGTCCTCCTCAGTGGGCGAATCAATTGATATGAACAGTTGTACGCACCTGGTTGGGTATCTGTGGCCCTATTGGTAGCCTGTTCCATGCCCTCTTTTCAAGTTTTGTTATGCTTCAGGCCCCGTTTAGATGCTGCCACCCGAGTGACTTGCAGTTCGAAGATTCCTGGCATCAATTTCGGAGATGTCCGAGTGTTAGACGTGCTAGTGATGAAATTCTCAGGTATTGGGCAGCAAATGAAACCAACTCTAAGCCCCCATCCGCACACGCTAGTCCTCGGCAAAGTCCCCGTTACGCACCCAGTCGTCGATCGCATGCACAGCAACTGGCTCAGCACCCAATTGTCTATGCAGGTCGATGCTCTTGCCTTTTATACAGATCACCTCTTTCGAGGGAATGCATATACATCTATGTCTACGGTTACAGATCGAGAGCTACCTTGACTACCAACAGGTCCAAAATGCTGCCACGTACGGTTGGGGCGACACCTGCAGTGGCGATCCCTTCTGCCGGTCCAACTACTTCACAGTACTGGATAACGGCCAGCATAACTTTTCAGAGAAGATGTAAGTTTTTATGGCACGGCCAGATAAATCCCCATCCTGCACCGATCAAGCTCACAGATGATGGCCCTGCCCTGGGGTGGCTTGACCAACTTCAATGCCAAAGCTGCCTAGTTGAACTGAGGCATTCTCTGCAGGTCTGATTACTTTTGAAGTTCCTTGGGGCAAAGCTGCTGTTAGAACAGCTAGACCCTAAGGAACTTCAGAAGAAGTCAGACCTACCAGAGCAGAGAGACAAACAAGTTGCAAAAAAAAACAGGCAAGAGCGGAGAGAGAGATACGCAGAGAACAAAGGGGGGAAATCCCTTCTCCAAAACCTATCAGAGCAGTACTAACAGCAGAACCCCGCTACTTACATAGCCCGACTGCTTTCCTGAGCACGGTTTGAATGTTACATTTGAAAAAAGAAAAACCCGGAGCCAACACAAGGCTCAAGGGGTTACCAAAAAACCAAACTGACTAACATCATCAACTTCAACTAAATCACCTTCAGGATGTCCTTCTGAGTATCCTGCCCTGACTCTCACACCCCACCCCTCTCGCCTGCCATATTACTCGCCCGCAACGGCTTCAGCGACCCCAACTTCCGAAACTGCGGTGCTGCAGGCTGCGCCCCTGCTGCCCCCTCCCACTCATCCTCCACCATCAGCCCTCTAGCACCATGGACTCCCCCTGCATGCATGGTAAAGCTACTGCCATGTATATCCACATCCATGTCTTCCCCGTCACTACTGCTGCTACTGCTACCACTGCTGCTGCTCTCACTGCTACTGCTGCTTGTGTTGTCATAAGGGCTGACCAGCAGCAGTGCGCCAGAGGGCCCAGCAATGTATGTGATGGTGGAGTGGCAATACCTGGTCAGCAGCAGGCAAGCACAAGGCAAGCAACTGATTCAAACCCTAAACCCTAAACCCTAAAACTCTACGTGGAGCCCGCATCTTCTGTTGTTTGGGAGTAGAGTTCTGCACACTGTTCTCGTTCGTTAGAAGATAATTCAAGGGCCCCCCCACCATGAGGGGACTTGTGTCACATAGCTTTGTGCTATGGCATATCACAATATGTATTATTGGTGTGAGGCTGTGGCCGCTGGACAAAGTACATAAGCTATACAGCATCATTCAACCTAAATCACAAGCTAATTAGCAGACAAGCTAACTGCTAGTGAAATTATCTGCTCAATAACCCGTAACGGCATCATATGTCCACGTTAAGTGCACGTCAATTGCAAGTTGTAAGATAGTTTGGATTGCAAATAGTGTCCTAAGGTGCCACTGAGCAACTCAGGCACAAAAGAAGCATTGAGACATCTGCGCCTTTAGCTTTCCCAGGAGATACGTGAGCCACTCATTCCCAACGCCGCAGGCCGAGTAGCTTTTTGGTTTCAGGGCTACAAGCAGCCTTACGAGCTTCCACAATGCTCCAAGGGGTGATCAAACCTCATCGCCCATTCAAATACACCACAGTTATACTCACCAGAATTATTCTGGCATTGCAGCAGCAGTTGATGACTAGAATATCTACCGACTCCGCACACCATGAGCGACCACTCATTCACTGCTTGTAGTGAGCAGATGGAGGACCCCAGACCCAGACGGTATTTTTGTGCGCCCATCAATGTTCATTAGGTTTACCTGGAGGCTGTGACAACTACATGCATGCAGACCGCAGTGTGTTCCCCTCCGAACCCCCTCCCCCCTCCCCCCTCCCTCCCCTCCCCTCAACCCCTCCCTCCCCACCTCTCAACCACCTCCCCTTCCCCCTCCCCTCCCCCCTCCCTCCTCCCTCACTCCCCCCCCCTCCCCTCCCCCCCTCCCTTCCCCCCCTCAACCACCCTCCCCCTTCCCCCTTCCCCCCAACCCTTACTTGTGCTACATTGCTTCCAACAGCTCTGGCCCCCAGCTCAGCACAGTAGGGGCAGTGTAAACCCTCTCTCCCTGCTGTTCCTCCTTCCCCTGCTGGGCTTTGTCCTGTAGCTTCATGCCCTGCTGCTGCTGCTGCTGCTGCTGGTGCCCTTCTCCAAGCAGTGGTTGTTTCCTGTTTGCTGATGGTGGTGATGCCAACTGCCGTAGCAGCAGGCTCCCGTCCAACAGCAGCAGGGAGCTACACTGGGTCAAACTTTCACCTACATCAGAGCCAACCCCCTGTATTCAGTAAGCATCCATTAGGGTTTAAGGGTTTAGGGTTTAGGTACACCCTAAACCCTAAACCAGCACAAAGTCCCGCTTTCACCTACATTAGAGCCAATCCCCTGGATTCAGTAAACATCGATTAGGGATTAAGGCTTAAGTAGACCCTAAACCCTAAATTAGCACTGAGTCCAACTTTCATGTTTCATACATCTAACATAAAGGGTAAATGAAGAAGTGAAGCGCTGCTCATGCATGTGGTTGAGGCACGCCTCATCTCGCTAACCTAAGGTCGCTGAATGAAGCATATAAGCACTAGTCTCATAGGAGAAACATAAGCTGCTTGATGTGCCATGTAGCTACCCAGAATGCAAGATGTTGACTCAAGGCGGGAACTGCTGCTTTGTTAGCGTCCAAAAATACCATCACAGTCAAACCCTTACATTAAGTAGACACTGATTAAGGCATCGTCTATATGATGCCACCATTCAGGACCCTATCGTCAGGGCCTTGCCTCCATGGATATCTACCACCGTATACAAAGCAGACCACTCCACAGCCCTCGGACAAAGCAGCCCACAGCACCAGCAAAATGACTCCAACCAGTATCATTATTATTACCAATTACCAGTTACCAAATCGGCCCCGGGTCAAAGTCGGCGCCGGAGCCCGTGGGGGCAGCGCCGCCCACAAGGAGCCAACTTAGGCTCCAACGGCATACTCAAGTTCCTGTCCAAGATTGACACAATGGTGGCCACCAGCCCACCCTGATCGCTTGCTAGCCAATGTATGTCAGGCCAGCCCATTTCGACCTGCCATGTGTTGACCAGTTGACCCAGCCAACAGCAAGCCAAGCAGTTTAATGCCTTGCTCAGGGCAAGGCATTATTATTATTATTATTATTATTATTATTATTATCATTGTTATTATTATTGTTATCACTCCAATCAGTGCCTACTACCGCCCACTTGTATGGTCTCCACCCCAGATGTTTGCTTGTGTATTTGGTAGCTAATTGCTAATTGGCCCCAGAATACTATTAGCTGTTGTTAACTGCTCTCCTGGTTATGATGATCTGCATACTGCTTATGATCTGCACTGCTGCTGCCGCACCTCGCCGTCACTGCAGCAGCAGCACTTGGTGACTTAGGTGCCCCAGTATGCCACAACTTAATAAATCTGCTGCTTTGCAATTGTCAATGCGAACTAAAGCCAAATGGGAAGGGCTCCGTGTAATCCTTAAACCAGATACCCTTCCACATTCCCAGGCTGGAGAACAATAGACGGTCTACTTGTGCAGATCCCTCTCCCCAGATGGAGGGGCCGTTTACTTAAAGCAGCACTTCCGGCACAGAATTACTGCCATGCTAAATGGCATGCATTCTTTTCTTTTTTTCTGCTTTTTACACCTGATGAATTCAAAATGGCGTGGCAGAATAGCTAGTGGCATGCATCGTGCACAAGCTGGCTGATAGCAAGGGGATACAAGCCAACCTCAATTGTCACCTGTCATTTCATATACCAATGCACACCCTAAGGTCACTTTTGGCGACAGATATAGGGCCAAATGTACAGTACATACATCCAGTCTGTCCAATTGTATGTGAATAATGTCAATGTATATTACTAGGACAATGTTTCACCCCTTTTTGCTAAATCTGTACCTCTATTTCTGTTTATACACCCACCCTGCCTGGCCTCTTGGAAACTGTGCGTTACTGTGAGCAAAGGAGAATCCCAGCACCAGATGGTATGCTGAATGCTGACCCCCTCGCTTTATGCACTTTGTCTGGTCAAGAGCATACATAGTGTAGTTTTTTTTGCTAAGTTTTTGCCGGGTCCCCAACAGGCCGGCACAGTGGGCGCACAAAAGTTAGCAAAATGTCTGGGGCAGTGCTCCTCCTTTGCTCACAAGTAGTGCACCGTCGGCAAGAGGCCAGGCAGAGTAGGTAAAGAATAAAAGTAACAAACAGTAATACAAACATACCTGGCTTCAATGTAATTACTGTGGCATTATGCAGGGCCTCCCTCATAGCAGCCACCGCCAGCACCCCGCGTTCCGTCAACAGCTCCAGCGCCCCGCTGTCGACCGGCAGTGCCGCCCACACCGCCCCGACACCACCACCCCGACGATCCCCACCCCCTCCGCTTTCTGCAGCCGCATTCGCCGCATCGACCGTATTTTCCGCGGCCGCGGCCGCGGCTGCGGCCGCAGCGCGCATGAGCGGAGCCAGGCTCGCAGTCTGCTGCAGCAGCAGGGGGCCGCCTTCTCCCGATCCGCCGCTTCCTCCGTCGCCTCCTGCTGCTGCTGCTGCTGACGCTTTGCGCTGCGCTGTTATCACGGGGGCCATGAGCAGCTCCACCTGGTGCTGAAGACGGTGGGGGTGTAAACTGTGCGCGGTTCCAGAACCTCGGGCTGTGGCGTGCTTGTGGCACAAGATCTGCAGGGCAGGGCAGAGCGGGCAGAAACGTACGAGGTTTAGCTCCTGTCCTACTACTTCGTGGGTCTACGTTTTTTCCTTTGGGTTTATTTGGCGAGGGTTATGCAGGGAATAGAGAGGGAAAGGAAGCACACGGAAGTTGCAGAACCTCGGTTAGCAAGGTTGTATTTTTATGACATTTTTTGTTCCCTGCACATGAGGAAGCAGTGGATGGAGGCACTAGGGGTTCTGGCACAAACAGCGCCACATGGTTACATAATGTCCCTCTGATTACGAAGCTCCCCTTCACGATTGCAAAGCCCCCTCCCATGCACTTCCACCTGATTACAAACACCACAGCCCGCAACTTCTGCGAGCGCTGAAAACCTTCCCCACCCCCTGCACTGTATGGCTACACTGTATTTGGTTATCAGTAAACTCTAAACCCTAAGTTATCACCCTAAACCCCAGGCACATATCTCCTTGCAAAAGTACCATAGGTGGCTGGCCTGGTACTGCCCCTTCCTTGGGCTCATGCCCAGGGTGGACGCTCCCCAGGGAAGAGAGCAGAACCAGCACACACTAAACCCTAGATCACCACACACAAAACCCTAGATAAGCACCCACTAAACCCTAAATCACCACACACTAAACCCTGTCCCTAAGAAAGCTCTGCTAGGGCGCTGCATGGAGAACCGCGAGTGCAGATGCAAGGAGACAGGCAGAGCAGCTTCTTTTACCCGTACCTCTGCTTTTGAGTTTTCCCACCGTATGTTGCCCCAGCATCGGAATAATCAGCTTGCTGGCTATCCAGGCTTCCGGCTGTAGCAGTGATGTCAGGCTGACTCTCTTGCCGCATCCACACATGGTTGCTAAACGCTGGAATGGCCTTCCAGAACCCTGCGAAACCCTGCCGTGCCCTTCCCAAAACCCTGCTAACCCCCTCCCTGCCCTTCACAGACCCTGCTAAACCCTAAAATACAAACCCTATATGATATGATTGAATTACCTCTAGCAGCTGTTCCAGGTGTTCCACCATTCTCCTCAGCGCCCCCTCCCTCATCCGGTCAAACACCAGCAGTCCAGCCTGGCGGTACATGTTGACCAGCAGGTGATTGTACTGCCCCGCCACAGCTGCAGTACAGCCGATGCCGGCAGCCTTCTGCCGTATGTCGAGCAGTACACGTGGGGGAAGGTACAGCACTACGGGGCCCCCACCTAGCGCGTTGCCCTGCAAGACAAGCAATACCCAATTGATCAAAAGACAAGGCAGATTTTAACAGAACATTATAGTTGTGTTTCTATCATTTTACCAGCCTCTACAAAAGGGGCTCGCCCCGTGAGTCATCCGAGTCTCTTTTATTTCAAGTAGCACAGACGCCAACAGTCAAACAAACGCAGCAGCTAGGAACACAATGTAGACCTCCTGCTGTTGCCTTATTTGTTTGTTTGTTTGCTTTTGTGGTATGCCATCTTGTTGTCTGTGGCAGCTTGAGGTGCGGGCTTCATGGCACTCTTGCCAGGGTACACTTTTGTAAAGAAGTGACAGAGGACTTCAAAAACAACCGGATCTCATACCCCCCCCCCCCGCTATGTTTTACATACAAAGAGAGATGTGGGCATGGGCTGCTACCTCAACAAATCCCCTTTGGGCTTAGGATGTTGAACAGAGGGTTTAGGGTGCGCCCCAAGGTTTAAGATGTCGAACACAGGGTATAGGGATTGTACTCAAGCTTTTGGGGGTCAACAACACAGGGTTTAAGGCTCTTACTCAGTGTTTAGGATGTCAGCAACACAGGGTTTAGGGTGTGTACTTTGGGATAAGGATGTCAAACACAGGGTTTAGGATGTAAACACAGGGTTAAGGATGTCAAACACAGGGTTTAGGATGTCTAACACAGGGTTTAGGGTTGTCTCTTACCTGTGCATATGCTGCCACCAGCTCCAGCCCCGGCATTGCCACCTGATTTAACATGGTGCTCACAAAGCCCAGGAGGCCTCCCACCCCAATGAAATGCTGACTGCTGCTGCTGCTGTTGCCACCGCGGTTTACTTGAACCCTCACTAACCCACTTAGCACGATGAAGATGCCCGGGGGACCGGAGCGCTGAAATAAATGGAAAAAGAGGGGGGGGGGGGCGCAGGGTTTAGATTGAGTAGCAGGGAGTCAATGAGAAGGGGGTCAGTCGGTCACTGTGCTTGGCCTTATCAGAGACTTCTGATGTATGATCAGCAGGATATGGGTGGGCCAAATATGTTAATGGTTGCCGGCCTGTGCTGAGTAGAAGCTCGGGGGTACACACTGCCTTGAGCCTGAAACCTGGTTTGTGCAAAAAATGGACCAACACTTCAGAAGATTGTCAAATTAGGAGAAAGCAGAAGCGGTACTGTTTCACATTCCCAGGCCATCGACCTCTGCTTGCTTAACGTCACCCAATCAAGGTCCTTGCTCCTCCCTTACTCATGAAAGCAAGAAGCAAAACTTCACAAGCTAACATGGCAATGCATATTTGTTGATTTCTGAACCCAGCCATTAATCCGCACCCTGTAGCTCAGCAACCAACGAACCGATTTGTACTTCAAACCGCAATCCTAAACCCTAACACCCTAAACCGCAACTACAAGCTATGACACCCTGAAACCCCAAGCCTAGAACCTCAACGCCCAAAACCCTAACGTCCTAAACCCTGAACCCTAAAAAGCAGCAGCTCAGGGAGGGGTATACCTTAGGTGGTATGATGCACTGTCCTGCGCTGCAGTTCCTAACATCTCCCATGGCCCTCAACCGCAGCCCATGGCTAAACCCCAGTACTTGCTATCCCCTAGTCATCCTAAACCCTAGCTCCTACCTTAGGTGGTATAATGCACTGTCCTGCGCTGTAGTTCCTGATGTCCCCCATGGCCCTCAACCACAGCAGCAGCGGTTCTGGCAATCCATCCATGAAAGGAAGCTGCTTCAGGATGTCAGTGATGCCGGGGAAGGACCAGGTGGGACCTGAACCCTCCAACCTGAGTCATTAAAGATGATTGCAATGATATTAGTAATCAGGGTGGATGATAACAATTAATTTGGGTTTACAGTTACAGATAAATGACAGTGATCCCTGGCATGGTTACAATGACATCAGACAAGATCCCGAGAGACAGAGGGTTTCAGCATTTCGTTCAAAATCCAAAACGAGTGCAAAACCCTGGAATCCTGAATTTCGATGACAGTTCATGGGGCTTTTCGTTTTAGCCCAATTGAAGTCGCTATTGGCCAAAAGCACAGTAAAACAGCACATTTAGCCAATAATTCTGCAATTGTGTCTGATGCCCTCTGGGAGTGTCCGGGACTTTGACTGCAGGTTGCAGGCGGATCTTCAGTAAGTCTGCCCGACAGTCTCAAAACAAGATGCAATCACTGATCTCCGACCTGAGTCATTTGTTGAAAGAGACTATTGCACAGCCTTCCAGGCCGCACAGGACCGAAGCATGACTCCAACCCCCAACCAGTTTCTTATCATTACATTTCATGATACGCCATAGCAAAAAGTGCCATAGGCCCTGCACCTCAAGCTGTCACAGAGTACAGCGAGGTGGAACAACCAGTTTCTTAGTGGTGTGAGGGTTAAAATCCAGCAAGAAAGAGAGACAAAGAGCTTCCGAGATCACGCAAGGCGGTCACAAGCCTGAGTAATTTGAGACGACTGCAATGATCTTACTGAACAGGGAAGGATAACATCCAAGTGATTTTACCATTTTTGCCATTTCTGGTGTTTCCTTTTCCGATGAGTAGGGAAATGGGGCTTGACCCCGGTGTGTTTGGTCGTTTCGACCTAGCTGCCTTGCAGCCACACCTTAAATTTTTGTTTGTTTGTTTGTTTACATTTGAGATATATGTCAGTGTCAGACTAACGTCCCTGCGAAGGACCAGGTGGGACCTGAAGCCTCCAACTTAACAACAGAAGCAAAAAAGAAAGGTCATAAAGGAGTAGTCTCTGAGTGGACTTACTTAGGCGCTCATATGGCATATGTGAAATTCTTTATTCCGGGTCGTAAGCCGTTTTTCCGCTCTGAGACACCCTCCACCAATAACAATAACGCTAAACCCCCTAACCCCCCCCAAACCCCCCCAAACCCTACCTAGTGAGCCTCTTCTCCAGCCTGTGGTGTAACTCCTCCCCTGCGCCCTCCTCCAGCCCTCCCCCTCGCACCAGCTGCTCCACAAACCCTAACTGACGCCTCAAAACCGCAAGCTGGGCGCGATGGGTCTGTATGGCAGCAAATGCATCTGGGTCCTCCACCTCTCTGTCTATGATGAATTCCCATACTGCAGCAGATTGCTGAGAGAGCTCCTCCTGAAAGAAGGGAAAGTGACATCAAGGAATGGGAAGAGGTGTGGTTTTAGGGGTGCAGAAGAGAAGTGACATTTACAGTGGGTTTTAACGGTGGGGGTGAGATTTTTGGAGGGGTGGGCTGCAAAATGAAGGGGGGGTTTTAGGAGCTGGGGTCCATGCTGAATTCCCACACTGCAGTTGATTGCTAGGATAGCTCCTTTTATAATAAAGGGGGGGGGGGGGAGGTGCGAAGTAAAGCGGGGAGTGGGGAGCTGGTTTAGCTAGGATGAAAATTCCCATACTGCAGCAGATTGTTCAGAAAGGTCCTCTTAAAACAAGGGGAAACAACATCAAGGGATGGGAACGGTGTCGTTTGTGGGTACATAAGAGAAGTGCTTCTTTTAAGTGGGTTCAGTGGGTGGGGTGGTTGAGGGGGGGCGGATGCGGTTTTGGGTTGCGTGAGCTGCAAAGGGAAGGAGGGAGTGGGCAGGTGGGGTCTATGATGAATTCCCATACTGCAGCAGATTTTCCGGAGAGCCCCTCCTAAGGAAACAAGAGAAGAGGACAGGAGATGGAAAGGGGGGGGGGGGTGGTGAGGAGGAGTGGGTGTAGGGAAACATTGCAAGAATCATGACCACTTTGCTTGAGACACGATAACTGCTTAATCTGCTTCTGTCCCCACACCAAAAGAGTCTCACTTGTCTCACTTGCCTACAGCAATGTTGCGAGTGCGTGAGAGAGCAGGACCCCCAGATACCTATTGTTGGCCTGCCTAAGTAGCCCCCCCGCAGAAAGCTACCACCACCTCCCCCATCTACACAACCCCTACCCCCCCCCCCCGCCTTTCCCCAAAACCATACACCGCTGGGCACCTTCGTATAACCCTCATATAGCCCCCTCCACACCCAAAACCCTAGGCCTCTAGGCCCCTCCGCAAAACCCTACAACCCCTCCCATGAACCCTTTTTCAAATCCTAGAACCCCCTTCCCCTCCTTAAATCAATGTATCCTTGGGCTCCTTCTCCAAACCTTATACCCTCCTCCTCCCAAAAACCCTATACCCCCTCTCTTCTGCAAAACCCTTTACGCCCTTCCCCCCCCGTGCAAGGAGTCAAAAAAGCACACCTGCAGTAGCGCTGCTGCTGCTGTTTTACTCAGCTGCAATGATCCCTTCCCTCTCTATACCCTCCCTATATCAGCTCATCCCCCCCCCCTCCCCCCATGACTTGACAGCCCCAGTCCCCTTTAACACCTATGCCCCCCTCCCTCTCCCCCCCAATTAGATACACCCCTCCCCCTCCCCATAACCTATAACCCCCTCCTCCTTGCAAAACGCTCCCCCCCCCCACCACCCGGGCAATAAATAAAATACCCCCCCAGGGCCCACCTGCAGTAGCGCTGCTGCTGCTGATTTACTGAGCTGCAACCACCTTGCTTGAGATGAAGCCGTTAGTGCCAACCACAGCTCCAGCGCCACCTCCACACTAGTGCTACGTAACCTCCCCAAATGCTGCCTCAGCTTCTGATTCACCCACTTCACATAGGGTTTAGCCACACCCGCCAAAACCCTAGTAACTGCAGATGCAGCATTGCTACTGCTGCTGCTGCTGGTGGGGGTGGTGGTGGGAGTTCGTGTGCCTGCTGGAACCCTAAACCCCGGGGGTGGTGGGGTGTGTGGTTGGGGTTTAGGTTTAGGGAGGGGCTGTGCAGGGTGATTAATTGGCTTGAAGCTTGAGTAGATAGAGGTGTAGACGACACAGGAGATTTGTATAGGGGCTCTGGGCTAGCTCTGTCCTTACCTGCAGGGAGAGAGAGAAGAAAAGGGGTGGTGGAGGACACAGCAACGGTACCGGGTGACTCTTAGTGAGTAATGGGTGACACAGTGAGTAATTATGGGTGATCAATGTCTGAAAAGGACATCTAATGACTCACAGCGGCCCTTGGGTAATAATTATGCTTGATGAGTGGGTAAAGGCAAATAGTGAGGACAAAGCAGCGTCACCGGGTGACTCCTAGTGACCGATGGGGGCAGAGTGTGTAATCACGGTAGCACTTGAGTCACTAGAAAGTCTGATCCTTCAGTAAA
Organism: Pseudopediastrum boryanum; assembly: GCA_963556185.1. Classification (NCBI taxonomy): domain Eukaryota; kingdom Viridiplantae; phylum Chlorophyta; class Chlorophyceae; order Sphaeropleales; family Hydrodictyaceae; genus Pseudopediastrum; species Pseudopediastrum boryanum. The sequence goes on from OY744496.1 coordinate 2,141,506, forward strand.
CTAACCACGTGAAGGCTCTGTACCCCCCCTCCAGGAAGTCTGGTGATTCACAGTGGTTTATTAGTAAGCCCTTCCCCTTGTTCAGAATATATTTCTTTGTGATAGCCTGAGGTGCAAGGCCTACGGCACATTTTGCTAGGCATATCATGAAATATAGTAACAAGCCCTTGCTCGATGAGAGGGGTGCAAGCAACGTTTTAACTTGCTGTCCGAAGCAATGAGCATATCAGGAAATCATGTGGGGTAGCCACCTTGTCAGCATACATCACAGCAAATAGGCTGAGGTGGCTGGGCCATGTGGGCCGCATGGAGGAGGGCAGGTTGCCGCATATTGCCATGTTCTTATCTACATGCTGTCAAGAGACCTTCCCGGTTAAAACCACACCTCATTTGACTCCCCCTATCGTTACCAGCCCATATGGAGCTCTGTCATCGGTCAAAGGAAAAAAATGATAGTTGTTACATTGTTACGTTTATGCTCGATTATTGCTCGCTCCAACATGAGTGGCGTACGATTAAGGAGGTATGCTTACTACATTGAGGGCCCCCCGCCTCCTGAACACGACCGATATGTCCTGGCTCGTCATAGAACTCCCACCACAAGCTATCTCACTCCGCTGTGAGAATTCCACTGCCCT